>SKCR01021646.1:0-380532 GCA_019454045.1 Zanthoxylum bungeanum
CTGTTTCAGGACCTCGTCTAAGTCTCCCCCTATTTTTGCATTCTTCCCAAGTCTGAAAAGTTCCATCACCTCTAATTCTTCGACTGCCCCAAGCCGGGCAACTTTCTTTGGCCGAGGACCCGGATCTTTACTTGCTTCTTCCTATCTTCGTTCCCTTGCCTTATCCAGGTACCCACTTCAATGCAAAGGGTTTCCCTTGAGAGGGTGGAAAAACAGCTCCGAGCTACCTTATGACTTCCGCACACGATTCCAATCCCCATCCGGGTGGGGAACTTTAACTTTAAGTACTAGCAAGACATTGCCAGCCTTTGTCTTCATCATGAAAGGTCGACCAACACATGACCTGGTAACTGCTCATACAATCTACCACTGTGAAATTCATCATAACCGTCTGAGTCGGGGACGGGTTCCGATCGTCATTGCCAATTGTATCCTTCCTAATGGAACGACCGTCGAGCCCCCGAAGCCGTATAGGGGAGTCCTATCATCGGTTAGAGCCGCATACTCCACTCCAAGGCCGTCGAAAGCATCCTTGGAGATTATATCCACTGCACTCCCGGGATCCACTAAGATTCTGTCTACCTCAGAACCCCTGATTATCGCCTTGATTATTAATGCATCATCGTGGGGGAAACTCCCCTCGAGCATCCTCATCCGTGAACTTATTGGCACTGACCGACCACCTTGTATTCCCGAGGCCCGTTCTGTTCTAACACTTCCAACCCCCGAGTTCGACTATAGTTTTTCTTGACCCGTTAGAGTCCCCGGCCAGTGTCTTTCCCCCTGCAATGGTGTTCACCTGTCGGCAATGTGACCTATGTCTGGCCGCCATAACTTTATGGTCAATATAGTTATTCAAATACCCATTCCACGCCAGGTCTTCCATTGCTCCCGCAAGTCTTTGCATCTGTCCGTCGTATGTCCCCTCAAATTATGATGTATGTGATGAATACTAAAAATGCATATTTATTAGACGATAAGTTAATCATTTTACACTTATAGTTTCACTAATCCCCTTAAATTGACACATTTGTGTAAATATTTTAAAGTTATGCTTTGAGTGCTTTTACTATGTTATTTTATGTTTTGTCAGGAAAAATACTGCTCGGAAGCTCGACGGGACAAATCTGACATAAAAAAAATATTATGCAAGCACGTCGTAAAATCTGCAAGCATGTCGTAAAATCGACAAGCATGTCGTAAAATCTGCAAGCACGTCGTAAAATCGGCAAGCATGTCGTAAAATCTGCAAGCACGTCGTGGACATGGAACCTTTACGTCGCGACACGTGTCCCCAACGTGGCTTCACCATTCTCTGACACGTGTCCACAACATGCATTCGCTGGTCTGGGCGGTGAATTTGCCTATAAAAAGGAGCATCCGGCATTAGAAATTTTCATACTTTCTTTCCTGATTCCTCTGTAATTCTTGGAAAGAGAGTGTCTTGTTTATTTATTTACTTAAAGCTTTTTGTAATGTCTTTTTCTTTCATAATAAAAGTATGAATAATTTTTATTACAAAACGAGTAGCTAATTTCTTTTCTGCTGGAGTAAGGGTGAAGCTTTTATAATGAGAACATAGATTAAACTCGCTTTTATTATAATAAATAAATTGAAATCTAATGATTAAAACTTGATTTAAATCTAGATTAATTATTGACAATCTTTATACCGCCTTTATGGCTGGTTTTATCTGTCTACCACCTTTATGGCTGGTTTTATCTTTATACCGCCTTTATGGCTGGTTTTATCTGTCTACCGCCTTTATGGCTGGTTTTATCTTTATACCGCCTTTATGGATGGTTTTATACGATTTTTGCATAATTAAGTACCTTGGTAAGACTTGTTATAGACAAACGGTATCACCGCCTTTATGGCTGGTTTTATGTTTTTGGCATGTTTAGTACCTTGGTAGGACTAAGTATTGACATAAATGACTACCGCTTTTATGGCTGGTTTTTTTATGGCATAATTAATTCCTGTAATAAATAAGAGGGTAAAAATGACAATTTATAAATTATGATAAAGCGAGATTTCTAAATGTTTAAAAGACTAAAAGTGGATCTCAAAACTCCAGCATTTCTTTCTATTCTTGTATTCCAACCTAAAATCCTCAGACTACTTCAACAAAGCAAACTTTTCATTCCTGCACTATTTATTATTCTATTTTGCTAAATCGCTTCTCTGTGGATCGACCCCGAGCTCACCGAGTTATTTATTACTTCGACACTCTTATACTTGGGAGTAAAAGACCACTTTTCGAGTGTGTCAAGTTTTTGGCGCCGTTGCCGGGGAAGTATTATTTAGTAGATAGAATATTTATTTATTTCTTCTTTCTCTACTTTTATTTTCTTTTATTTTTATTCGTATTTTGTTTTATTTAATTTCTGTATCTTATCTTCCTCTTATTTTCTTTTATTTTTGTAGATCCAAACTGTCCTGATTAATCCTTGATGAACCCGAACCCAGAAATCCCACATATAGGGAGACCTTGTTCTTAATTTTTCTTGGTTACAGGATACAGAAAAATCAACTTAAAAGATTTGTTGTTCATAAAAGAATTTTTTGAACCATCCCCACGTAAAGATGCTCTCATAAAACTTCACGAAAACATATTCAAGACATTGAGAAAAATGAGCGAGAGATTCAATTGAGATCGGAATTAACAAGGGTTAGAGGACGTTTTTAGATCTAAATCACTGTATTTGTATTTTCCTTAATTTGTTCTTTTCATTTTTTTAGTTTAATTCATTTTCAAGTTTTGTATTTGTAATTTCATATTTTTACATATAGTTTTTTTTTAAGTTGCATGAAACACTGGTCTCGAACATCTAGTGGCAGATTAAAAAAAAGAGTCATTATCACCTTCATTGTTAGTCAGAATGGCTGAAAACCAAATTGAAAATCCACTTGCCCAAGTTGAAAACCCAGTTAATCAGGAAGAAACGAGTCTCAGCATGGAGATCCTAATCACCCTAGGACACTCAGACAATTCATGAATCCCACTAGGTCAGGATCACCATCTTGTATTGTTTTTCCTCTAGAAGCAGCACGTTTCAATTTTAAATCAAGTGTCATCAATCTTTTACCCACATCCATGGTCTAGAATCAGAAAAACCCTTATCAACACCTAAGAGAGACCAAGAAGTTCGAGATTATGTAACACTTGTACAGACCAAAATTGTAGCATAAATATAATTCGGTTAAAGTTTTTTCCCTTTTCTTTAAGGATAAAGCTAAATTTGGCTACAAAACCTTAGGTCAGGATCTGATCTATTAGAACATGGGATGATTTACAAGAGCAGTTCTTAAAAAAGTTCTTTCCCCCTCATAGGACAAATTCCTTTAAGAGAAGAATCACAAACATCACACAAGAGTCGGGGGAAACACTTTACCAATGTTGGGAGAGGTAATAAAGAGATGTTAAATATTTGTCCACATCACGGGTTTGAAACATGGAGGTTAGTTGCCCAATTCTACAAGGGTTTAACACCTCAAGGTAGACAAGTAGTGGAGATGATGTGCAATGGTGGTGAGTTTAGGGACTCTAGAGCACATAGCAGAGAATACACAACAATGTGATACAATTGGTACATATGAGTCATCTGTTAAAACAAAGCCATCTGGTAGAGGTATGTTTAACCTTAGGGAAGACCATGACCTTGCTGCAAATTATGCATTTCTGTCTAAAAAAATTGAGGCTTTAGAAACAGGGAAGAGGGATCATGTCAAGTCAGTTCAGGAAAAATCATATGTCAAATTTGTAGTTCAAATGAACATGTCACAGAAGTTTGCTTGTCCATACCAGCCCTGAAAGACTGTCTCCATGACCAAGTCAGTTCCATAAACACATTCAATAGACCAAATCCAAACCCATACTCACAGACCTATAATCCTGTTGGAGGGAGAAACCATCCAAACTTCAATTGGAGGAATTATAACCAAGCACAACCTTCACACCACCCTCCCCAGTTTCACCAGAATTTCCGAAACTCCCAGAATTATGTACCATATGTCCCACCACCTAAGAAAACCATGAAGATAACTTGAGTGCATTCATGGAAAAACAAGAAACCATCAATAACCAAAATGCACAAATGAGAATGGATGTTGAAAGAAACTTTTGATAAAATCACATCTGCTTGGGCCATTAAAGAGAAAGGTAAGTTTCCCGCACAACCTCAGTCAAATCCTAAAAGCCATCAAAACCCTCATGAGGGTAGTAGTTCTGGAAGTCAACACTTAGACCAAGTCAAATCTATTATTACTCTTCGTAGTGGTAAGACCATCCACAGACCTATTCTTGAACCTCGTGTGAAACTGAGGAAAAATCAGAATCAGAGGGTAAGGAAGGGGTTGATGAACCATTACCCATCGTTGATAATAACAGTTTTTCTCATACACCTCCATTTCCTCAAGCATTAAAAATAAAGAAATTGAACCATTCCCCAGAGATTTATGAAATATTCAAACAGGTAAAGGTCAATATCCCTTTGTTAGATGACATTCAACAGATACCATCTTATGCCAAATTTCTGAAAGATCTGTGCCACCGTTAAAACCAAAACATCAGGTAAGAAAGAAAGCTTTTCTAGCTGAACAGGTAAGTTCCATTCTCTCAACAATAATGCATTAAAATACAAAGACCCTGGTGTCCAACTATTTCTTGTATTATTGGAAATCAAAACATTGAACATGTTTTGCTTGATCTTGGAGCTAGTGTAAATTTACTGCCATTTTCGGTTAACCAGCAACTTAATATCGGTGAGATGAAACCAACCTCAAGTACCCTTTTACTTGCCGATATATCAGTTAAGGTACCAAAAGGAATTGTGGAAGATGTGTTATTACAAATCGATAAATTCTTATATCCTGTGGATTTTATTGTTTTAGAAACACAAACATGTGGCAGAGAGTTATAAGCCAATCCATGTAATACTTGGTCGGCCATTTTTAGCAACAGCTAACGCTTTAGTACATTGTAGGAATGGAATCATGAATCTTTCTTTTGGCAACATGGCATTAGAGTTAAATATTTTAACATGTGCAAACAACCATATGATGAAGATAATGAAAACGAAAGTGCAGAATCAATTGAACCTATTGTGGATGAGCATATTCAGGGGAGTTTATCTTCTCCCATGAAATTTTTACTGCTAATTATGTTGAGTCAAGTGCACAAACTGATTCGGATATTACTAATGATTTTCTACTTGACTCTATTCAGGTATTGGAAGACGATGAAGAACTGGGAACACTGGAAGAAGAAAAACATGAAGAAACACCCAATTTGGAGTTAAAAGCTTTGCCAGAAGGACTGAAATATGCATTTCTAGAAGATAATCAAACTTACCATGTGGTAATTTCTTCTTCTCTCACAAGCGATCAAGAAGGTAAACTTTTAAATGTGTTGAAAGAATATAAACTGGCAATTGGATGGACTTTAAAAGACATAAAAGGTATTTATCCATTAATTTGCACACATCGAATACATCTAGAAGATAATGCTAGGACATATCGTCAACCCCAAAGAAGATTAAACCCTCAAATAAAGTGAAAGAAGTAGTAAAAACTGAGGTCCTTAACTTCTTGATGCATGCATTATCTATCCTATTTCTGATAGTAAGTGGGTAAGTCCTACACAGGTTGTACCTAAAAAGTCTGGAATCACTGTTGTTAAAAATGATAAAGGGGAATTAATCCCAACTCGCATTTCATCTAGTTGGTGTATGTGCATTGATTATAGAAAATTGAATGACGCAACTAGAAAATATCATTTCCCTTTGCCATTTCTTGACCAAATTTTAGAAAAAGTAGCTGGACACCCTTATTATTGTTTTCTTGATGGTTACTCAGGTTATTATCAGATTCCCATTGCTTTAGAAGACCAGGAAAAGACCACATTCACATGCCCCTTTGGAACATTTGCATTTAGAAAAATGCCATTTGGACTCTGTAATGCACCTGCAACATTCCAACGATGCATGATGAGCATATTTAGTGACATGGTTGAACACTGTTTAGAGGTATTTATGGATGATATAACTGTCTTTGGAAATTCATTTGATAATTGCTTGACTAATCTGGAAAATGTTTTGAAAAGATGTAAAGAAAAAGACTTGTGTTAAATTGGGGAAAAAGCCATTTCATGACTGATTCAGGAATTGTTTTA
The DNA here is from genome assembly GCA_019454045.1 of Zanthoxylum bungeanum. Taxonomy (NCBI): domain Eukaryota; kingdom Viridiplantae; phylum Streptophyta; class Magnoliopsida; order Sapindales; family Rutaceae; genus Zanthoxylum; species Zanthoxylum bungeanum. The sequence continues at coordinate 6,173 of SKCR01021646.1, forward strand.
GGACACGTTGTGTCGTCTAAAGGTATTGAGGTTGACAAAGCAAAATAGAGGTCATTTCTAAATTACCATCACCAAAAAACAGTCAGGGAAATTCGTTCTTTTTAGGACATATCCAGACCCTTATGTAACCTCCTATTAAAAAATGCAACATATGAATGGACAGAAGAATGTCAAAAATCATTCCAAAAATTATCAGTCTTTTGACTTCTGCTCCTATTATGCAATCCTCTGATTGGTCCTTGCCCTTTGAGCTAATGTGTGATGCTAGTGATTATGCAGTTGGTGCAGTTCTAGGGCAGAGAAGAGAAAGGAAGGTAAACTGCATGTGATATATTGCGCTAGTAGAACATTAAACAGTGCACAAATGAATTACACTACCACAGAAAAAGAACTACTTGCTGTAATATTTGCATTGGATAAATTTCGATCATATTTAATCGGTTCTTCAACTGTTGTTTACTCTGATCATGCTGCTGTTAGATATTTGATGTCTAAACATGATGCAAAGCCAAGATTAATACGGTGGATTTTGTTGCTTCAAGAATTCAATATCACAATCAAAGATAAAAAGGGGACAGAGAACGTGGTTGCAGATCACTTATCGAGACTCACAAACGAGTCATTAATCGATACCACTCATATCAATGACTCTTTCCCCGATGAATTTTTATTTTCGGTAAATGTAATGCCTTGGTATGCTAATATTGTCAATTTTCTTGCGACAGGAAAGATACCCCCAGACTGGAGCCAACAAGATAAGAGTAAATTTTTGACCGAAGTCAAAATATTCTACTGGGATGATCCTTATCTGTTTAAATGCTGCCCTGATCAGATTTTCAGACGATGCATACCTAACAGTGAGATAAGTGGCGTTACTCAATTATGTCATTCAGAAGCATGTGGAGGTCATTTCTCATCTAAGAAAACCGCTGCAAAAATCTTACAGTGTGGATTTTATTGGCCCACAATTTTTAAAGATACATACACTTTCTGCAAAACTTGCGAAAATTGTCAAAAATTGGGATCTATTTCAAAAAGAAACATGATGCCTTTAAATCCCATCCTTGTCATCGAAATCTTTGATTGTTGGGGGATAGATTTTATGGGCCCATTTCCACCATCCTTTGGATTTTTATATATTTTAGTTGCAGTCGATTGTGTTTCAAAATGGGTCGAGGCAATTCCTTGTCGGAACAATGATCCAGAACTGTGATCAAATTTTTAAAAGAATACTTGTTGAGTCGATTTGGAATTCCTCGGGCGATAATAAGTGATGGAGGTAAACACTTTTGTAATAGACCTTTTGAATCCTTAATGAAAAAGTATGGAGTCACACATAAAATTTCCACCTCTTATCACCCTCAGACAAATGGACAAGTAGAATTAGCAAATAGGGAAATTAAACAAATTCTAGAAAAAACGGTTAACCCAAATCGCAAAAATTGGTCTCTTCGACTAACTGATGCACTCTGGGCATATCGAACAACTTTCAAAACATCTTTGGGTATGTCTCCATATCGTCTAGTTTTTGGAAAACCTTGTCATTTGCCTGTAGAACTTGAGCATAAAGCATTTTGGGCTATTAAAGCATTTAATTCAAACCTTGAAAATGCTGGTCATGAACGTAAATTGCAACTAAATGAAATTGAAGAGTTAAGGAATGATTCATATGAAAATACGAAAATTCTTAAAGCCAAAACTAAAGCATTTCATGATAATCGAATTTCACGATAAATATTTGAAGTTGGTCAAAAGGTTTTGCTTTATAATTCTCGTCTTCATTTATTTCCTGGAAAGTTAAAATCCAAATGGAGTGGCCCATTTATTGTGAAACACGTTTACCCATACGGGGCTATTAATTATTGACAATCTTTATACCGCCTTTATGGCTGGTTTTATCTGTCTACCGCCTTTATGGCTGGTTTTATCTTTATACCGCCTTTATGGCTGGTTTTATCTGTCTACCGCCTTTATGGCTGGTTTTATCTTTATTACCGCCTTTATGGTAGGTTTTATACGATTTTGGCATAATTAAGTACATTGGTAGGACTTGTTATAAACAAACGGTATCACCGCCTTTATGGCTGGTTTTATGTTTTTGGCATGTTTAGTACTTTGGTAGGACTAAGTATTGACATAAATGACTACCGCTTTTATGGTTGGTTCTTTTTATTGGCATAATTAATTCCTGTAATAAATTAAGAGGGTAAAAATGACAATTTATAAATTATGATAAAGCGAGATTTCTAAATGTTTAAAAGACTAAAAGTAAATCCCAAAACTCCAGCATTTCTTTCTATTATTGTATTCCAACCTAAAATCCTCTAACTACTTCAACAAAGCAAACTTTTCATTCCTGCACTATTTATTATTCTATTTTGCTAAATCGCTTCTCTGTGGATCGACCCCGGACTCACCAGGTTATTTATTACTTCGACACTCTTATACTTGGGAGTAAAAGACCACTTTTCAAGCGTGTCAGTATGCAATATGATTTTTTATTCCTCTTGTCCGGTGGGAATCTTCTGACGTCAAGCTCTATCAAGAGGCCCTTTTCCCTGGATTTCCATGACGATTTGCCCCAGCGGTTTATTCAGAGGAATGTATGCCTCTTCCCGGGCCACATGATTCACCTTGGCCGAGATTCTCTTTTCCGGGTCATCCCGAGGTATTGGCTTGAATTCCCTTCGCCTCGGGGGTGGCTTTTTGAACTCCCTATCTGGCCTGCGATGAGCTTCTGCCCTCGTCGTCCTCTCCCTGATAGTTGTCCCCCTCCGGGTGATTCTCTCCTCATCTTCCAACAAAATAAACTTTCGGGCTGTTTCCAGAACGGTGGCATAATCCGGTGTACCCTGGATCCTCAAGTGGGTCCACAGCTTTCCGATCTTTAAGGCTCCATTCAAACTCTCCAAGGCCTCGAGCGACTCATATCCCCCGACCTCGAGCACCATGCTATGGTACCGCTCAATGAAAGCCTTCAGGGGTTCATCGTCCCCCTGTTTCATGAGCCTCAATTCCCAAATTGTCTTCTTTGGGACGCAGGCCCCTTTGAAGTGCCGAACAAATGACTTCCTGAGTTGCGCGAAGCTTCCTATGCTCCCTGGGGCTAGACTTCTAAACCACAGAATGGCAGATCCCCCCAAGGTTAGGGGGAATACTTTGCAAACGGCATCCCCTACTACTCATTGACCTCCATCAATAGGACAAAACTCTCAATATGGGATTTTGGATCAGTGTGGCCTTTGTAGGGCGTCATGGATGATATGTTGAATCGTCTTGGGAACTTTACTGACCTTATTTCTTCAGTGAGGGGGGATTCAGCCTCGTCGTCCCGAGCGTCTCCCGTATCAGTTTTGGGGTTCACTCCCCACTTGGCCATTTCTTTTCTTAACCAAGATTTTATATTGCCATCTGTGTTACCGTGCCGCCTTCTGCGGCCTTCTTTGCGTCTGTCACCCCAGGTGCGGCGTTCCTCATGACTTGAGATTTCCCGTCCAGTTTCACCATACTTCATGTCTCCCCTTCTAGTGTCGCGGGGGCCATCATAGGATGAATCTGGCGACTGTCTCCCATCTTCTTCTTCCCACGTATCCTCCGTTTGTAAATCTTTTTCTACCACTACGGACCTCATCCCGTATGGACCCTTCCTCCTAGGTTCATCGTCATCACTCACATCTGCAACCATTTTTTCTTCCGCTATTTCGCCTCTCCTCCGACTGGTTCTGGCTTCAAGTCTCTCATTATTCGTCTCTTCCATCCTCTCCAGTCTGTTCATCATGGATTTCAAAAGGATTTGATTTTCCTCCCTATCTTTCCTCATATTTTCCTCCATCTTCTCCATCCAATCCGCTGTTGAACTCCCTGACGACCGGTGATTTCCACCTTCTGCCATTGTCTTACTACGCGAGCTGCTTTTTGTTGAAGCTCCCCACAGACGGTGCCAGCTGTTGACGGCTGATTTTGGTCTCAGTGGCAATAAGGGGTTTTTTTTTACTCCCGAGACAATCCTCCTCCAACTGTGAATTTGTTTTGTTTATAGGAAACCAAAAGCAAATTTGGCAAAAGATAAGTAAATCCACCAATCAACAAAGAGATTTAACGTGGTTCGGCGGATCAGATCCAACCTACATCCACGGGCACAGAACGGACGATATTTTATTATCGAAATATGTTTCTCTGATCTGTTTTGTGTTTACAAGTCTAATCTCTCTTGTTCTCTTCTCAACTCCCTCTTACAAGCACGCTTTCCTCTCCTATTTATAATAGCAAAGAAACAGTTTTTCTTTTCCCATAAGAATTCTTAGTCGAAACTACCTTCACTTCCTTTATCCTATTAGGACACTGACTTGTCAATTTTTCCCCATGAAAGTAGGATAACTTATCTTCTTATCCGTAAAAATAGGATGTCTTATCTTCTGGAGCATATCTCGCCATATTCTCGGTCTTCATGAGGTCGGTCACAATGGTCTTTTGAACTGAGAATGATGCTATCGATCTGATAATGTCCGACCATCCGGTCTGGAGTGGTCGGTTACCGATCATAAAGTGTTCGGCCCCTTACTGTTGGCTTTTAGTGGTCGGGTCGGCATTAATGATCTTGACCAAGAAGGAACTTACATTTTTACCCATGCCGTACTGCTTAAATATCATAGGGCCTGAAAATACCGCCAACATCCTTAAAAAGATATGTTTGACATTATTTTTTATCAATGAGAAAATCAAAAAACGTGGGAATAAGGAAGTATTTTTTCTTGATCAAAAAAAAAAAAAAAAAATCATCCAAGAGAGATATAAGGGCACACAAACGTGTGCTGTGAAAAGAGAGTGATTAAGAATCACTTTTTGATCAAAAATAAAAAAGGAACAACAACAAAATACAAAAACAGGTGCTGGAAATAAGAAAATAAAACAAAAGAGTTTTCTTTTATTTTTCTAAGTTTGGTTTTGAGAAAATCAAAAAGAAAATAGCACCCATGATTCGTCTCATGTGCTGAGTACACGAATTCTTCAATAAATTAGAGTGTTCTTCGTAATTATTTTCACGCCCAGACGTGCCGTTGGAGGTGAGGAGATAAGTCGAGGAAGATCGTGGTTCAAAGAATCGTGATTTATAGAGATCCAGATCTACAGGTATATTTCCGATTTAAGTTCTAAATATTTATGTTATTAATGTACTAGAAAAATAAGGATCTGGTTTTTATTGTTCATGAAAAATAATTTTTTTTCTGTTACCGAACACGGTTTCCACTGCGAATGAACTCTGAAAACCAACAGTAATCTGGTTCAAAGAGGTAAAAGAATAAAACCCCATCAAGAAACGTATCCAGAAAAGGGAAATACAAAAATCAAATTGGAAAGAAACCATGAAAATCATAACATAGAGAAGAATTTAGTAGGTAATGCGATAAAGCTATGCAACTTCTACGTCATAAAAAGGAAATGGGTTCAAGACGAACTTGTGCTAGGCTATCTCCCTTTGCTTTGTCAAGTGACGAGGCTTCAAAGAATGCCAATAACAATCTCTCCTCTCTTTGTGAGAGTGTGTGTGTTATTTTTTTGGTGATAGTAAAATGGGAGGGTTTGAGAAATGAATGATCAAAGCAAATGAGATAATTTGATGCTCTTGAATGCGTTTTATAAAAGAGAATAAGGGATCACAATCGCTAAGTTACGGGTAAATATGAAATTCGAATTCTCGTTGGTTAGAATATAGCCGTTATCTCTTGGAGAAACTGTGTAGTCCGCCAAAATAGGCCGGTTTTGCTGTGCTTTGAAACGGCAGCGTTCCTTTCCTTTCATATTTTATTAACTGTGTGACGTGTACACAGTCACAGACATCAAGAGTTTTTATGCTAAGAGGTGGCATTTCAAGAAGTGGAAACAGAAAAAAGTATATGGTTTGATGATAACGGCACATTATTACAGTGACAATGCTATTCGAAATCTGATTTATGCTCCAAAAAGATCCACATCTCCGACAGTTGCATCCGGGCCTTCTCAGCCTCAGGAACACAACTCATCTCCGGAAAATCCTTCGGTGTTTTTATGCAGGCTGTTGGTTTTTTGCCTTCTCAGCCTCGAACTTTCTTAGTGTTGATGAACTTAGCTTATCTCCACTAGATCCTTCAGAAACTAGATCCACAACTTCAATCTACACATTGTTCATGATACTTTATTATAGAAAATTTCCAAGGAACTGTAAGCTTTTTTAAAAATGGTACATAGAAGACCAGAAAACCCAAACCTTTAGCTGTGATAGGCCTCTGTCTGCTCTCCTCTTATTGACTGAAAGACCACCAGGTAATGTCTCCTTGCTGCAAGAGAATCAAATCCAATTAGTCAAGATCAGTTAAGGCCGAGAACTCAGGCAAATTGAGCACTTGAGCTTGATAGTATTGCATACATATCGAAATCTCAGAGAGCACAGGCAAATTGAGCATTTGAGCTTGATAGAACCAATCAACACATAGGTTAAGAGATTAACAAATCATCATCCTAAAACTAAGACGATACAAATAGAGTTATTTAACAACATACCTGACAACAATAGCCTCTAAATTTTCATCAGTGATTGAAGGGCCATAAGGGTCTGTAATAGGTTCAGTTTGCACTAGAAGCTCTGGTTTAATAGACTGGAAGTTTTCGAAGAAAAATAGAAATTATTCATCAATTGACCATAACCCAAGAAAATTTTCAAATATATTCATTCCATCAAAAGAAAACAAATAGACCATTTACAATATATTCCACATAAAATAGCAAATCTGGCTGTCCATGTGTTTCACCACCAAGTCTAATCACAAGGCTCGTTTTGCATCAATAATATTTTGCCAGAATAAGATATTCATGACGGGCAACACACAAAATCTGTTAGCCTCCACTGGCCCTGTCACAACATATAAACCAGTCCATGCAGCCATTACCTTACTGCAAAGTTATGTATGACACACAAACACATTTACGCAGAGTTAAAAAGAATCCAATATACATGCTTTTCTAATTGAAACGATGATGTGATCCTAGCAGCACCAGATTTGGTCCATAGTAGAATTGATCCAGTCCATGTACCAGTTGGACCGATTACAAGACACAAAGATCAGAAGATCAAAGACGCTATGGCAGGCATAGCCCATCGTCATGTAGCCGAATTGAACAAGCACATTAGAGTCCAAGTGGACTTCAAGGAAGAGGGTTCAAGAGTTATACACTTGACCCAAGTCATCGAGGAGCAGCATGGATCGGTTTCAGTTGTTTAGGCTTTGTTTCATTATCCTATTATTTATTTATTTGCATGTATGGAACAAAACGTGGATGCACGTTTTATTCATCAATTGTGTTAGTTTATTTCTATTTATTTGTGGGTTCCATAATAGGCTAGGAATTAGGAGTTATGGGCTTTAGTTGATAATGGGTAGTTTATGGTTATTTTTAACTTTTTCGCATCTATTAGGGTTTGATTATGTGACTATTTAAAGCCAAAATTCTCAATGGAAAAGAGACTACTATTTTCAACAAGCATTGTGAGTGAACATCAATAAAGAGATTGAGTGTTTATTCCAAAGTTCAGTGATTGAACAAAAAATTCATCAAAGGGTTGGCATCCTTTGTGGCGTCCTTTTGCTGACAAGATTCATCTGAGGCAATTTCCAAGGGTTTTCAAGGGCAAGTTCTTTGAGGGTATACGGGATCTTGGACCGGATTTGTCTTTATCGTATCTAGTTTCGTATCAAAAGGAGAACCAAAACATAGAACATACATCCTTTAACCAATTACCTTGATGTAGTTTTCAACATTATGCCTCCTTTCCTCGATAGGTTGTATTAACTCAGAGAACTACCGATGCAGGAAGAAAGAGAAATTCAACAAATCAGAACGCAATGCAATAATCTTGAAAATAAAAGATTAAAAAAAGAAAAAAGAAAAGAAAGAAATTTAATGCTCATAAGAGGTTCACAACTCACAATTCACTCTCATATTGCCAATTTTAAAGAAATCCAACAAAGAAACCATTTAACTTATTCCTATCACCTATCACCTATTTTTTATTTTTGTTTTTATTAAAGCAATGGTAGATGAGCCAAAAACAATGGCGCCCGAAAGCTTTGTGTTATTAATTTGAGAAAGTAGAAATTTAAGAACATAACATAAAGTGGACAATCGATAATCATTCTTAGGCAACCAAAAGTAACTGATAAACGTATATAACTACAAAATCAATACTTTGACGATATTATTATTCCACAAGGTAACACGACAATAGTGATCAGTGCAATGCAACAACGGAGGCTTTAAAACACAATCACAGACGAATTTTCTTTGAATCCACAACTATATACATAAAGTCGTCAAATTAAATTGCAGTAATCTGGTATTAGAAATTTCGGTGAATTAATAATTTAATAAATAAAAGAAGGGCGATTATTTAATTATTTATATATTTAAAAAAAAAATACCTGTTTGTTAGTCAACATAGGACCGTCGCAAACTCCAACGACAATTCGATCCCTTGCAAGCTCCGCCGCTGCCTGATATTTTAATTGAAATAAGATTTACGATTATAAAAAAAATAAAAAAAAAATAAAAGGTAAAATTAATCATGATAAGGCGAGAGGGGTGAAGGGTACCTTGAGAAAAAGGCGATGGCCGTCGTGTAATCGGTCGAAGGTACCGCCAAGCACAACGGCTCCGTAAGAATTAGGCGGAGATATGTTGGATTTGACCACTGATTCCACTAAACTCGCCATTTTCTGTTTCTTTTTTTTTACGAATTACGACTGAAAACGGGATTAAAGAGAGGAAATGAACAGAAGTTACCTTTTTCCCTTGTACTAATTTCCGATTATGTGGAATCCTCAGATGAGGTGATTGATGTTAGCTAAGCTAATGGAACATCTATCTACGAACAAACAATAGAAAATCCATATCGAAAATTGAGATATGAATTTAGAGCATTTCTAACAATGATATTTATTCAAAAATAATATTATTTTTAATTTATGGAGTTAATGTAGAACACAATGATAGGTCCACAAAATGCTACAAACATATTAATATATATGCCACAACAGACAGGTTCAAAAGCCTGGTTCAGGCTCGGATCTAAGTCGGGCTTAGTATTTTTGGCTCAGGTCCGACCCAAAATATTAATATGTTTGTAGCATTTTTATTTATTTGTAACATTTAAATTGTTAATTTATCGATGAAACTTTTGATTTATTTGTGAATTGTCTTTGCATATAGTGTGAATGTATTTTGTATTTGTATGTTTTAAATATTTTTAAATTTATTTTTTTAAAAACAAACGGGCCGGATAAAGCCTGGGCCCGAGCCGGGCCGGGTGATAAGCCCGGACCCGACCCGACCCATTGTCACCCTTAACACAAAAAATAGCACAAAATCACTAAAAAAAACAAGTAAAATTATTTATCTTTTAGTTAAATATTATTTATCATATAGTGATTCTGTGATAATTTTTGTGCTATTTTTTATGGACATATCATTGCTCTATAAAGATTTGCTCTAACAATATTCTTACATATATCATACATACCTCTTATATAATATGAAATATTTTATTATATATTTAGTGCAATATCAATTGATTGATTTTTATGATAATATTGATTATTGTATATGATATTACTTCCTCTTTATAAATCTACGAAGTGAGGTCATCGGAAACTAAAGTAGGATAAGAGTAGAGATGGTAATTTTTTCCATCTCGTCTCATCTCAACGGGATTTGAAACATATTTTTATGTCATGTTTTAAAAACAGGACGAGATAAAAAAATTTATCCCGAAAACTTGAGTGGGACGGGATTTAATGAGATGGAACGAGATTTTTTATCCCGAAAAAATATAATAGGACGGGATCAAGATTGACAAATCACATCTCGTCCCGGCCCATTGCCAACCCTAGATAAGGTTATAGAGTATTGTTAGACACTAAAATCCTAACACACTCCCTAGATTTAAAATAGGACATAATTTTTCAATCCTTAAATAGTCTCCAACAACACCACATAGTCTTGTACTGTTTAAACTTCTAGTGACCATAATCTATAGATTTAAGAAGGTGAATATGCACTACACTTATACCAATGTTGTCATAAAAATAAAAAAAAATTGACGTGCATTATCTACATTATAATATATTTTATATTATATAAGATATATGTATGAAGTATATATGAGGATTATTAGAGTAAATCCTCATATATGACTCCTTAAATTAAAAATAATGTCATTTTTAGATATATGTAGGGAGCATTGTTGAAGATCCTCTTATATATAGATAATATTTTAATATCTAACAACACGTCTCGCTTTTTGTCTTACTTATATTTCAGGTGACCACACTCCTTAGATTTATGAGGGGGAAAAAAGATGTTCTATAAACAAATCAAGGCTGCCATAAAATAATAACTAATTGACATTACACTAATTGTATAATAAAATATTTTATATTATGTACGAGATATGTAAAAAGTATTGTTGGGGAAATTGTGTGTTATTAAATGAAATTAACATACAACAGCAATCACAAAACCAGATCACAAGCATGTCAATCATAAACATAAACCCTAAAACTTATAACATAAAGAAAACCCTGGAAAACTGTAGATTATGAGTGCAAACGAATCCAAGTTGAGATCTCTCTGTCCTTAAGAACTTATTAGCCTCCGTCTCGGTGCTCTACGGAGCAATGTGGCTAACGTTCTCCCAGGATTCCTTGGATACCTCTTCTTCAAATGGTACTCCTTAGAAAGATCTTGAACTGGGAAAAATGGTGGAACTCTCTCTGACTCTAAAACAAATGTATGAGACTTCTTGCTTCTGGATTTTCGGATTCTTTGAAAGAACAATGAAGGCTCATTTAAATAGACATGGAATGGTGCCTTTGAGGGCACCCTTTGGTTTGGGGTGTAACTCTCCCAAAGGTTATACATATCCCTTAAACCCTTTGGAGCCTAACGGTATGTTCCATTAATTTAGAGGACATGTCCCTACTTGTTAGTGCCTCTCCCATAGGGCACTACTCAATGGACATGACTTTCCTCCATCCATGCTCTATATTTAGAGAATTTACAACAATCCCCCACAATTCTCTAAATATTCATGCAGACACTAGAGAGAGTTACCGTGAAATAACGCTGCATCGAAATAGGTAGCTTTCGCCTTGAACCTTTCCTAGTGAATGACAATCGGATTTACTTGGCAAACCAGTGACCCATAGTCTTGAACTGTTCTGCCGTTGGTATAAACCAAGACAATTGTCAACACAGTTTTACTTTGACCATTTCTCGTTCTACGGTTGTGTTCATTTCGGCCATAAACATCGGTCCTGGATTCATCAAGCACTTTAGGGAAATCAGCCTGTAAAATCCCATGGAAGCGGCCTCACTTCTTACTTAAAATAGGTGATCTACTATGAAGAGGTAATCTGTCTTTACCCCCATTAGAACCCATCTCCTAATATAGTGATCATTAAAACCTTAGCTTATCCTAACCTTGATAGACAGCACTCTACGTCATTATCGGAATAAGAAAGAGTACAAAACTCTATAGTGTTTGTTTTGAATTGCACAAAGTTTCAGTTGTCCCTTTTGAACCTAGATCTTGGGATCTACAGTCAGCTAGGTTGGGTTTCCACAGTGACAATTCTTAATTTATAGGCTCCAAGCCCATTCCCCTCGATGACTTCTCAACTTTCTCTCTAGGTAAACCTTCAGTAAGTGGATCCGCTAGATTTTCCTTCGACTTGACATAATCGATCGATAGTATGCCATTTGAGAGTAGTTGACGTATTGTATTATGTCTCCGACGTATGTGTCGAGACTTACCATTATACATTGTATTTTGGGCTCTCCCAATAGCCTATTGACTATCACAATGTATGCTTATCGCTGGCACCGGTTTGGGCCAACTTGGAATATCCTCCAGAAAATTTTGAAGCCATTCCGCTTCTTCTGCTGTTTTGTCTAATGCTATTAACTCTGATTCCATAGTAGACCGGACAATACATGTGTGGGAACACAGGAACTGGGCGACGCATGATGTCCTAGGCTCGCGGCCTAGTCGGGAGTACGGAGTAGCCACGGGGGACTAAACCGGAGAATAATGGAGTCGCCACCCGGTGTGAACCGGGAAAATGAGATTTAAGGCCGCACTCACCCCTCGCAAGGGAAGACCTCAAACCGTTGGGTTCGGAATGGTCCCTTACTTGTGTCACTTGTAATTAAAGGATTTGTGTAATAATTTAATCAAGCTTAAGTAACACTTATTTCCAAGAGTATCATGCTTCTAAATCCATATGCACAAAAATGAAACTTACACCTAAATTTGCATATATTTCACATCTAAGATTGCATGCTTGAAAGTACATCAAAGTAGCAACGAACATACAACTTCATTGGCATATTGTATTCATGGAAACACAAGCACACACTAACCACACAAGCACTCATAAAGGCGAATCAAATAATGGCGAACATGTGATTTCATAAACATATCATAAACAAATAGCCATTACATGTCCATGCATAAATAAAAGAGTCAACTAAGTACATAATGCAAAAAGACACTTAAAGATGCAATTAGGCATTAAAGTAAGCATATTATGACGTGGTGCAAAAGAAGATAACTAATACGGACACAAACACACATGTGAGCACTTTTCCAAGTGGTACGTGGAATTGTATCCCAAGTACAGACCGCACTACCATCCATTCGGAATCGGCTACGGAATTTATGTATGGGTTTCCATCCGATATACCACAAGAAATAATACTCAAATGCTATCATGACATTGATATATGATTGTAATACGTTAAGCCAAGACTAAGGGATAGATGATGCAATCAAAATATGAAAGACACGGCAAATATCATGGTAAAGGTAGCCTTTTAGGCTTTTCTTCCCCCAAATGGAGAACCTTTTAATCCAACACAATAAGCCCATGCGCCTTTCGTTACAATGCGTACAAAGATAAAGATAACTATATGAAATTTCATATACCCGATTGAATACATCTTACATTCAATCGAGTATATATCAACCGACGCGGCAAAGCATCGTGGTAAAGGATTTTAACCCCTCCAAATAGGAGACATTTAATCCGACTTACTAAGCCCATGCGCTCGATCACATCATGCATACAAAAATAAAGACAATCATATCAAACTTAGTATGCCTGATTGAACATATCTTACATCCAACCGAACACACATCAATCGGCGCGGCAAAGTATCGTGGTAAAGGATTTTAACCCCTCCAAATAGGGGACCTTTAATCCGACTTACTAAGCCCATGCGCTCAATCGCATCATGCAAACAAAAATAAAGACAATCATATCAAACTTAGTATGCCCGATTGAACATATCTTACATCCAACCGAACACACATCAACCGGCGCGGCAAAGCATCGTGGTAAAGGATTTTAACCCCTCCAAATAGGGGACCTTTAATCCGACTTACTAAGCCCATGCACTCGATCGCATCATGCATACAAAAATAAAGACAATCATATCAAACTTAGTATGCCCGATTGAACATATCTTACATCCAACCGAACACACATCAACCGGAGCGGCAAAGCATCGTGGTAAAGGATTTTAACCCCTCCGAATAGAGGACCTTTCATCGCACTTACTAAGCCCATGCGCTCGATTGTATCATGCATACAAGAGTAACATACAGAATTCAAATAACATAAAATAAATAAACCGAAGCAACATAAAACAAAAGAGGGCGCCGTTTACTCAAGCGGTACGTGGAATTGTATCCCGAGTACAGATCATACTACCGTCCATTCGGAATCGGCTATGAAATTTATGTCCGAGTTTCCATCCGATATACCGCGAGAGTTGACACATCTTTCATTTTATTCCAAGGCCACAACATACAATATTTCGTAATACATGCATATTTATCTACTCAAGGGCCACAACATGCATTTCCACATAACAATCATGCGGACAATACTCAATAAATAATGAAAATAAAACAGAAAACGAATGTGAAAAATACCCTCAGGTCTAACCTTTTATGTCGACTTTCGGACTCGCGTTTCACGGCAGTCGGAAGGGCTATCACACCGCAACTTTTCTGGTTCACTGGTTTGCATTTTACCTTGCTGTTTCGCTGCTCAAGCTACTGTTTTGACCTCCGTTTTGCTGCTGTTTCCTCGCGGTTTCACTGCCGTATTTTGGTCACTGTTTTTGGTGTTTTAGGCTACTGTTTTGGCTCGATTTTGGGACTATTTTGGGGTATTTTTGGGGGCTGTTTCAGGGACTGTTTTGGTGGTTACAAGGACTGTTTTTAGTGTTTACAAGGACTGTTTGAGGGCTGATTTTAAGGCAGATTTGTGGCTGTGTTTGGGCAGAAAATTTGATGACTTGTGTAGAGGACGTGGCTGGTCAAAGGGGCAGGTGTGACTTGCGCTTGCTGACTAATGGCACCTTGCTGCTTACGTTAGGGGGACTGGGCTGTTGCTTACGTTGAAGGCTGAAGTGTGAAGGTTAAAGGGGGGCAGGCTGATGGCGTGAAGGATTTGGTGAGGCAGTGGCGTTGTGGGCTATGCGAAGGTGCAAGTGGACGTGAGCAGATTGTTTTGGCGTGAAGTTGAGTGTCAAAAGGGGCTGGTGGCTTTGGGTGAGTAGTGCGCTGATGGCAATGGGTGGGAGGCTAAAGGGCTGTTGATGGTGCCGTGAGTTTGTGAGTGTGAGGGGCTGATGAAGCAGTTTGCTGTGAGGGGCTTAGGTGGTTGTTATGAATTGAGGCTGAGAGGGTTGTTGATAATTAGGGTTTATTTTTGGCCGTGTATTATGAGTGTGGGGAGGGAGAGGGTTGCAATTCTTTTCTTGTTTTTCTTGTGATGGGCGTGAACTAAGAGGAGCGGGATGCCTTGGAAAAGTGTGGTTTATATAGAGAATGGCTAGGGCTTCTCCTTGTCTCACAAGGAAGGGATTTGATTTAGTGTTGAGCAAGGAAAGTCAAAGATTGAGGGGGGACAAATTGGTTCAAATTAGGAAGTTAGTATATTTGATTTGTGTTGTTTAGGCATAATATTTTTTTAATTGGTTAAGATTGATTTTAATTAGGTATATCATCTTTTTAGTTTAGGTATATAACATATTTGATTTGTTTAAATTAGGCATGATATTTGTTGATTGATTTTAATTAGGCATGCAATTTCTTTAATTTAGTATATGATTTTGTTTAGTTAGAAGTTAATATATTTTAATTTGGTATAATTATATTTTATGTTTTATTTAATTTGGTAAATGATTTAATTATTATTTTATTTAATTACATATTTAATTTAATTAATATTTAATTTAATTTGGGTGTATTTTAGAGGCCATGGGCGTGTGGGCCTAGGTGGGTGTGGGCGTGGGCTTTGTCTTGGTAAGCTAGGTGTTGTGTTGGTTTGGTGAGTGGGTTTGGGCCAAGGTTAAATGGTTCTGGGTTTCTTGGGCCAAAGATGCTCTAAACGGAGGTCCAACAAGTGAGCTTGACGCTAAACAAGTGAATAAGGATCTAACGAAATACCGATTCCCTTCCGACGACCGTTTCCCGCAATATCCCTAACTAAAAAGGTAGTGCCTCCAACTGAGACTCATCATCGGTTTTCACATGCAAAAATGCAATGCCTACAACATGTTTGTCTCGAGGACTTCCATGACACAGCTGCACTACCAAGTGTGAAAACAAATCCACTCGTAGATTTGGAATCCACTGTATCAGATATCCAGTTAGCATCGATTTATCCCTCTAGAACATCAGGATATCTCGTATAATGCAGCCCATATTTTGAAGTTTCTCTCAGATGCCTCAAAACTCTTACTATGGATTTCCAGTGGTTATGTCCTGGATTGCTCGTATATCTGCTAAGCCTGTTCACAGCTTGAGCGATATCAGGTCGTGTGCAATTAATGAGATACATCAGACTTTTGATGATTCTCGAATACTCTAATTGGGATACGCTTGAGCCAGTATTCTTTGATAGATAAAGAGTTAGGTGTACAGGAGTTCTAGCCACAATTAGATCCCATTTGTTATATTTCTCAAGTATCTTCTCAATATAATGAGTCTGAGATAATATATATCCTTCTGATATCCTAGAAATCTTAATTCCTAGGATCACATCAGCTACTCCTAAATCTTTCATATCAAATCTGCTGGATAACACTTTCTTGGTAGACTGAATCATTTCGTGATTACTACCAATTATCAGTAGATCGTCTACGTAGAGACACACAATGACATATCATTTTTGAGTTGATTTAGTGTACACACACTTATCACACTCATTGGTTTTGAACCCACTTGACAACATCTCTTTGTCAAATTTCTCATGCCATTGTTTATGTGCTTGTTTTAATCCCTACAAGGATTTTACAAGTTTGCACACTTTCTGTTCTTGTCCAGGAACATTGAAACCTTCTGGTTGTTCCATGTAAATCTCTTCATCCAGTTCACCATTCAAGAATGCCGTCTTTACATCTATTTGATGTATTTCAAGACCAAATATAGCTGCTATGGCTATGAGCATTCTTATTGACGTGATACGAGTCACTGGTGAATAAGTGTCAAAGTAATCGAGGTCTTCTTTTTGTCTATAACCTTTTATGACAAGCCTTGTCTTGTACTTATCTATTGACCCATCCGGTTTCATCTTTCGTTTGAATATCCATTTGTACCCCAGTGGCTTACAACCTGGAGGAAGATCAACCAACTCTCATGTATGGTTATGTATGATGAAATCAATCTTATTATTGATAGCCTCTTTCCACAAAGGTGCCTCCGACGAAGATATTGCTTCCTTATAGCTTTGAGGCTCATTTTTAACAAATATGTCAGAAAATCGGGACCAAACGACTTAGATGTTCTAGCTCTTTTGCTACGTCTAGGTTCGATTGTCTCAACATTTGCACGTTGATCTGATTCTTGGTCAACATGATCACTGTCTTTGACAGTATCAATAGTTCTTTTGAGAGACTTTGTTCTTTGTCTTTCCTTACAAGGAAATGTCTCTTAAAAAAATATCGCATTCCTTGACTCAATTATCATATTCGGATTGATGTCACGAATCTCAGATTTATGTACTAAGAATCGATATGCACTACTGTTGCGAGCATATCCAATGAATGTACAATCAACAGTTTTGGGTCATATTCTAACCTGCTTAGGTTTAGGAACCATTACTTTGGCAAGACACCCCCACACTTTTAGGTATTTGTCGGAAGGTACGTGACCTTTCCACAACTCATATGGTTTCTTATCCAATCTTCTGTGAGGAATCTTGTTCAGAACGTAGTTCACGGAAAGCAAGGCTTCCCCCACAAGTTCTAGGGTAAATCAGAGCTTCTCAATATGGCATTCATTATTTCCTTTAATGTTCGGTTTTTGCGCTCAGCAATCCCGTTTTGTTGAGGCGAATAAGGAGCAGTGGTTTCGTGAATAATTCCATGATTGGAACAATATTCACCAAATGGTGACATATATTCACCACCTCTATCACTCCTGATTCTCTTGATTTTCTTGCCAAGTTGATTTTCAACTTCGTTCTTATAGTGTACAAAGCTCTCAATAGCTTCATCTTTGCTCCTCAGCAAATACACATAACAGAATCTTGTGTTGTCATCGATAAAAGTGACAAAATACTTTTTACCACCTTTTGTTTGCACGATATTCATATCACACACATCAGTGTGTACAAGTTCCAAAGGTTCAGAACTTTGTTCTATGGAATGAGATGGTGTTCTATGCATTTTTTTTTCAACACATGCCTCACATTTATGTTGGTTATCAATTACAAATTTAGGTCTAAGGTCCATGTTAATTAATTTACGCATTGTATCATAATAAACATGTACAAACCTTCCATGCCATACATTTTGTGACTCAATAATATAAGCAGAAGATGTAGCTTTATTATTAGCAATGTGTCGATTGACAGTTATTACATTGAACTTGAAAAGGCCCTCAGTGAGGTATCATTTTCCTACATAAACATCATTCTTGGTCAATACAAATTTATCAGAAACAAATACAAGTTTAAAACCATTCTTGCTAAGGAGAGAGCCCGAGACCAAGTTCTTCCGAATATTAGGAATATGCAAAACATTCTTCAATGTAAGCTCTATTCCAGATGTCATCTTCAGAACCACTATGTATTGTCCAACCACTCTAGAGGTAGACGAGTTTCCCATTGTCAGATGATCGCCGCCATCGACCTTCTGATACGAGGAAAACATCTTGCTATCAGCACAGATATGACGAGTAGCCCCAGTGTCTACCCACCATTCTCTCGGATTCCCAACCAAGTTGGCTTCAGTTACCACTGTTGATAGGTTCATCTCTGAGATTTCATCAGTCAGCTGCTCATCTTCAGTGACATGGGCCTCATTTTTCTTTTTCTTGCCCTTGTCCTGAGAATTCTTGTTTCTGCAGTCCTTTATCATATGACTGTTTTTTCCACATTTGTAGCACTTCCCCTTGAACTTCTTGTTAGCTTGGGAAGAATCTGCTCCACTGTTCTTTCTCTTCTTGTTACCCTTTACACCATCGACGATGTTGGCCTTATACTCCATAGTCTTGTAGCTGGCCTTCTCGAACTTCATGTTGTCCTCTTCGATCCTCAATCGAACTCCAAGTTCTTCAAGGCTCATCTGCTTCTTTTTGTGTTTCAGATAGCTCCTAAAGTCCTTCCATGATGGAGGCAACTTTTCAATGATAGTGGCAACTTGAAACGTCTCACAGAGTTTCATTCCTTCATGCAATATTTCATGAATGATCAATTGCAGTTCACCCAACTGAGACATTACTGTTCTTGAATCTACCATTTTGTAGTCCAGGAACCTACCGACGATAAATTTCTTTTGCCTGGCATCCTCGGTTTTGTATTTCTTCTCAAGAGATTCCCAGAGAATCTTTACAGAAGTCATGCCTTGGTACACATTGTACAGGGTATTTTCAAGTCCTCCCAAAAGGCAGTTCTTGCACAAGAAGTCGTCTGATGAGCATGTCTCTTCTCGCAGTTGCTTGGCTGTTGCCAATTCACCCTCCACAGGATCCGGAGGATCTTTAAGGTACTTAGCCAACTGGAGAGTTGTCAAGTAGAACAACATTTTACTCTGCCACTGTTTAAAGTTTGCTACACCAAACTTTTTCGGTTTTTCTCCATGAGCGACCGGTACTGTGATATTTCCGCTAGCCATATGTAACTGGAAAACCAACAGCGATTAATAAGTCTACAAAAGACAAATTGTACAACGATCAACGAATGATCTTGTTCAAGTGATTTACTAAGTATCCACTTGTTGTTATATTGGACAGTAGTACCAATTAACACAAGCCCTTGAATTTACCACTAAGGTTTCTTATGATAAGTAAATGAAGGAATATTCCCAGAGGACGAGGGGGGTCTGGAGTAACCACTTAAATCTCTGACCACTTAGGCTCTTATCGCCTTTTTGACAGAATATCCTTTAAAGACTTCCTCAATAGAATCTCTTAGGAATTCAAAGTTAGTATTACACTTCCAATTTCACAATACAATATTTAATATTTGTGGATATATGTGTATATCTGTATAATTCAATCAAGATTGGATGAAATTACTTGTGTAAGATTACACTTTTAATTCTCAACCATGTATGCAACACACAATTAAATTTCAACTTTATCACTATGTGTATGCTTGTGATAATTGAACACCCTAATATTAACTTAAATCTATACTACCAAGATTATAGTGATACAATATATGATTTTACTAAGTTAATATTATGATTAATTAAGTTAATCTAAGTCTATTTCAATTTAGAAATAATTACAGGACTAATTTCGTTAGTGTCACGTTCGTCTCTTCGTTCAAACGAGACTGTCCAGTGTGTGCACGTTCGTGTAGCGTTCGTAAACACATTCGAACGAAACGTTCTAGAGAGTTCACGTTCGTGTAGCGTTCGATCACGCATTCGAACGAAATATTCCAGAGAGTTTACGTTAGTGTGGCGTCTGAATACGCTTTCGAATGAAATGTTCCAGTGGGTTTACGTTCGTGATGCGTTTGAATACGCGTTCGAACGTTAAAAGGTATAAGGCTTGCGTTCGAGTTGCGTTTGAACACGCGTTCGAACGTTCTTACGAAAATTCTAATTTTTACCTATGCGTTAGTCAGGCGTTCGAACGCCCTTACGTATTTTTCATGCACAGACTATATTTTTCCAAAAAAATGGCTTTTAAAACATACAAATTTACATCTAACAACACTAATGTTAATAAGTTCTTAAGATTGTTGGGGAAATTGTGTGTTATTAAACGAAATTAACATGCAACAACAATCACAAAACCAGATCACAATCATGCCAATCATAAACATAAACCCTAAAACTTAGAACATAAAGAAAAACCTAGAAAACTGTAGATTATGGGTGAAAACGAATCCAAGTAGAGATCTCTCTGTCCTTAAGAACTTATTAGCCTCCGTCTCAGTGCTCTACGGATGCAATGTGGCTAACGTTCTCCCAGGATTCCTTGGATACCTCTTGTTCAAGGGGCACCTTAACAAGATCTTGAACTGGGAAAAATGGTGGAACTCTCTCTGACTCTAAAACAAATGTATGAGACTTCTTGCTTCTGGATTTTCGGATTCTTTGAAAGAACAATGAAGGCTCCTTTAAATAGACATGGAAGGGTGCATTTGAGGGCACCATTTGGTTTGAGGTGTAACCCTCCCAAGAGTTATACCCCTCCCTTAAACCCTTTGGAGCCTAAATGTATGTTCCATCAATTTAGAGGACATGTCTCTACATGTTAGTGCCTCTCCCATAGGGCACTACTCAAGGGACATGACTCTCCTCCATCCATATTTTATATTTAGAGAATTTACAACATGTATGCATGAGAATTGTTGGAGAAAATCATCTTTCATGTGACATAACTCTTTTTTTTCCCCTTAAATTAAAAGTGAAATCAATTTTAAATGAGAAAAACTTATAGGGGTTAGACCTATGAGAACATCCAATGAATATATGTAATGTGTTAATCAATAAATTTTTTTCTCAATTTTTATTGGTTAATTCCAAATTTAGTATATATTTATCAAATTATTAGTAGAAAAAAAATATATATATATATATATATAAAGTTAAAAAAATGTCCAATATGAGGAAAGATTGATTTATATAAAGTTAATAAGAATATATGCTTGGGTCTCGGGTTTTATCTCTTTCCTTTATACCTATGGAATATCTGATCTAAATATTTTTATCGTTTCAAACTTAGACAAAATGCTTCACAATCTTTCATTATCGATTATTTTGAACTCAGACATGGTGCTTCACTTTTAAATGCTTTCCATTTTGTCTGAGTTATGTTTAAATGGAAATGGAAATTTGTCAAAAGCAGAAGGGAGGATTACAGAGGTGAAGAAATTTATTTTAAAATAAACATAAAATGTAGAAATCAAAGATTTGAAATGTCTTGTTCATTCACCGTATCACCTTCAGCTAGAAGAGGATTCTTAAGGGTTTGGTGTTTTGTTGACTGTATGTATCTTTGCACTGTCTTTGTTAATTGTTACTTGTAAAGGAAGCAAATGTGTGAAATAAGCAGGTAGCGTTTTATTTTCTGAGGAATTATGGTTTCTGGTGATTCGGTCGTTGGCTCTTCTTTGGTTACTGAACCTGCCAAGTCCTTTTTTATATGTTGCCAAATTCTATAGTGAAATTGGGAACACTACAATGGTTTATACCCAAATTTCCTTCTGAATGGATATGGTAATTTTGATTTCTGTGAGGCTTAAGTTGAATTTTTGTTTAAGGGTGGAGAGATTAGCAAATGTGAAATGAGTTGAAGTCTTTTAAGCCAGAGGGCTACAATTTTTGGCCATGGAGGTGTCAAAAAATGCATTTTGTAGTTCAAGGAGAGGTATCTCATCTTCTTCTTATTCATGGATTTGGTGCTTCTGCAATTCATTGGAGGTTTGCTACCTTATCCCATTTTTCATATTCAATAAAATTTGGGAAATTATTGTTTTCCGCAAAAGTTCAATCAAACTCAAAGATTTTAAAAGTATATCAATCTACACCCATAATTTCTAAAGTATAAGAACTTCCATAAATCTAAGAGTAGAAGAATGATGATTTTGTTGTGATTCTCTGATCACTGAAGAGTGTTTATGAGGAAAAACCGAATCTATTACTACAAGAATAGAACTTCACAAGTGTTTAAACTCTTTACAAAAAATCTCACTTTTAACACTCTCAAAGCGTTCTTAACATGAAGCTGTAATGTTTTGGGATGTCTTCAGCTCACAAATGAGCTATGTATTTATAGCCAAAGTTCGGCTAACAAATTCAACACATGAATAGTACCACCGAAAGTGTTTTCGGTTTCATGCATGAGGAAGTCAAGATCCACCGAAAGTTTCTTTGTTTCATGCATGCAATTCTTCATGGCAGCTGGATTCTACAGAATTCAGTAAAATCTCAGGTAGCAATTAATACACTGCTAGTAATTTTCTGGTGGAAATTGATAACTTTAAAAAATTCTGTGGAAGATTGGGAATATCCATAAAATTTTTGCATTTTTTTCACCATGCTTCTGCAATTTCGTGAACCATTGGTTTGCTGACAAGTGACAATAGTTCCCATGCTAGTTTAGTTTTATAAACTTTAGATTTCATGATTGTGTAATTACATGGATGGCAACATGGAAATTTTGTCTTTTAACTTTGTGGATATGTCTAATTTCTCTTTTGAATATTTAAGTTGTCATCATAACACTCTCATCATTCAACTAGTGAACTTCAGATATTTTAATGTCATCTCAAATTAGGACTTTCACATCACATATGCGATGATATTTCTCCTTATTAGTCCTATTGTTCATCTCATTTCTCTGTTGCTGATTTTAATGTCATGTCAAATTTCATAATGTTGTATTTCGGGTGATTCATGGTAATCAGTCTTGAAGGGTTTGCTGTTTTAGTTGCAGCAGTAGGCTTACCTGAGCAAATTGCTGGTTTTGCCCCTACTAAATTATGATGGATAATCCGGAGATGCGTGATGAGCGGAAAATATATCAATATTTACCGCCTCTTTTACTTAATATTTTGTTTAGTTTCTCGGGTTTGATGAACGTTTTGATGTGTTTTAGTTTATTTTGCAGATAAAATAATATTGGGACACAATGAAATCATTTAGGACGAAATGTGAGTCAAATAAGGGCAAAAATTGAACTTGACATATTAATTTGTGGAGATTGGAAACTTGAAATGGCGTTTTAACGAAGTGCAGTTTTGGAAATTCCAGTTTTGCGCATCTGTCGTAGTTTGGGCATAAACTTTTACTCCGATATCGGATTGAGCTGATTCAAGTTCCAGATTAAAGAATACTCAAAGAGCTACAACTTTGAAAGACAAAATAATTTCGAATTCTGAAGCTTTCATACCCGAAATTGATGAACCATCCAAAAATGTGTGTGTGTAATTATTAAAGTCATTTTCAATCATTTTCAAAGCAAAAAAATAAATTAATAAAAAAATAATAAAATTATCAAATCACCACCCCAAACATGATAAACAATTAGTGGAGTAATTAATAATGGATTTGGTGGAGCAATTAGTGGAGCAATTAATAATGGATTTGGTGGATGATTTGATGGAGGCAAAATTTTGCCTATAAATACCAAGCCATTTCATTTGTAAAATTCATAATTTCTTCTAAGGAATTCCTTAAGAATACTAAGAAGATTGTATCTTATTTGTTTATTTACAGCTTTCAGTAATTAATTTCCGCTTTCACACACTTTCTTTTCTTTACTTTTCAGTTTTTACTTTCCGCAATTTACTTTTACGCACAATACTTTTATTTCTTTAATTTTCAATTTTTATTTTTCAGTAATGAAGAGGTAACTCCCATTTGCTGGGGTAAAAGATAAAACTTTTATTACTAATATTTAGATTAATCTCCCTTAATTATAATATATAAACTAGTTAAAACCTGACTTAACGAGGATACCGCTGTGGGAACACAGGATCTGGGGCGACGCATGCTGTCCCGGGCTCGCGGCCCGGTTGGGAGTACGGAGTAGCCACGGGGGACTAAACCGGAGAATAATGGAGTCGCCACCCGGTGTGAACCGGGAAAATAAGATTTAAGGCCGCACTCACCCCTCGCAAGGGAAGACCTCAAACCGTTGGGTTCGGAATGGTCCCTTACTTATGTCACTTGTAATGAAAGGATTCATGTAATAATTTAATCAAGTTTAAGTAACACTTATTTCCAAGAGTATCATGCTTCTAAATTCACATGCATACATCAACAAGTTCATCACAACATGCAACATCACATGACAATCTCATGAACATTTCTCAATCATATGATAGGGAAAACTAAGAACAGCCTAATCATGCTTGGGTACTATCTCATGAATACATCGAATGGATAAATGTAGGAATACAAATAATATGATTGACTACATAATGCAAGAGAGATCACCCAATAGGCAATTATGCATGAAATATGATGAGACAGACTCAGTTCAGTGTGTGCGCGTTCGTGTAGCGTTCGTAAACGCGTTCGAACGATAAACAGAAGGTTCGCGTTCGTGTAGCGTTTGATAACACGTTCGAACGGGACCATACCTGATGATATAAAATGCATGCGTGTTCGAGTAGCGTTTGATAACGCGTTCGAACGGTAAACAGAAGGTTCGCGTTCGAGTTGCGTTCGATGACGCGTTCGAATGGGAACTGGCAGATTGCATACATTCATATGGTTTTAGATACCGCATTCAAACAGGATCACAACAACGACATATCTAATCACATGGATATCTAAATCATGCATAAAGATCAACATACTAAGGACTAAATCATGCTTAAGAATAAATAACGCACTAGGCCTAATCAGGCTAAATAAATAAATAACGTACTAACTACATCATGCTCAAATACAAGTTTGGATGAAACGGAATATATGTATCTCTCAAGTGGTACGTGGAGTTGTATCCCGAGTGCAGACCGTACTACCGTCCATTCAGATTCGGCTACGGAATTTACGTCCGGGTTTCCATCCGATATACCATAAGAGAGAACATGCATTCCGTTTATCCGGAATTCACATCATGCCTCAACAAAACGACTCTCATGCAATAAAAAATATATTAAAATAAATAAAAGACAAATGAAAGATAATAAATACAAGGTGCCCTCAGGTCTAACATTTTATGTCGTCTCTCGGTAATACGGTGTACGGTCGTCGAAAGGGGGGAATGCTCCGCAACTCCTCGATTCACAGGTTCACACCTTTCCTCGCTGTTCCACTGCTCAAGCTACTGTTTTGACTCCGATTCGCTGCTGTTTTGACTCAGATTCGCTGCCGCTTTGCTGGTGTATCTTAGTTACTGTTTTTGGGATGTTTTGGCTACTGTTTTGGGTGTGATTTTCGATGGTGTTATGGTGTGGTTCGGGGGCTGTTTTGATGAGGTAAAGGGGCTGTTCGGGATGTGTTTTGGTCAAGGCAATGAGGGTTCTTTGGTTTGTGATCTTCGGTTATTGAGAGTGAGGGAGAGTTGTGTCAATAAGCTTGGGTGTTTCTTGTGTGTGTTGTGATTTTCGTGTTAGTTGTGTGTATGAGCTATGTATGAGCTAGGGCCATCATGTCTTGGTTAGGGGTTGTTTATATAGAGAATGGCTAGGGCTTCACCTTGTCTCACAAGGAAGGGATTTTGGCATTAAAAGGAGGATTTGATTTAGTGTTGAGCAAGGAAAGTCAAAGATTGAGAGGGGACAAATTTGGTTTAGATTAGGAAGTCAATATCTTTAGTTTGTTATAATTGATTTTAATTAGGCATGACATCTTTTTAATTTATTATGTGATTTTGTTTAGTTAGGAAGGAATCTTGTGTAATTGGTGGGTGAATATCTTAATTAAGGAATTAAAATATTTGATTGATTTTAATGTTTATTTTAATTTGGTATGTGATTTTTAGATTTGTTTTGATTTCACCATGTGTTAAATATGTGTTTTAAGTGGGCTTGGGCGTGTGGGCCAAGGCTTGGGCGAATTGGGCTTAATGTGAGGCTAGCGTAAAACCAGAATTACCGACACCGTTCGAACGCTTCCTCGAACGCGACACGAACACCCGCAATCTGTTTGGCGTTCGAACGTATACACGAACGCGGCACGAACGAAAACAGTGAACCTTGTTTATTCTAAATTTCCCCTTCCGATGTCCATTTTCCGTGACCTCCGTGACTTAAAAGGTAGTGTCTCCAATTGAGACTCATCATAGGGACTTATATACAAAAATGCAGTGCCTACAGTCGCCCCCACTTTGATGGGACTTGTGTAATGTGTAACAGTGACAATCCTATCAAAGTTATGCAATGCATTTTCACTTACCTGGCTCGCCAGCTGCCACTTGACTTACCATGTGTTGAGTTGAGTTGATTTGATGGTGAGGTGCTGCGACCCCTGGTTCATTCCCGAACCGCCGAGCGGGTTTTGTTCCCAAGTTGAATTTAGTTGTATTGTGGGTTAAGTGGTGCTGTGGGTCTTGTTCCCAATTTGTGTTGAGACAAAGGTCTTCTTCCCTGAACTATGGGTCTTGTTCCCGATTTGAGTTGATATAAGGGTCTTTTTTCCTGAACTGTGGGTCTTGTTCCCGATTTGAGTTGAGATAAGGGTCTTTTTCCCTGAACTGTGGGTCTTGTTCCCGATTTGAGTTGAGACAAGGGTCTTCTTCCCTGAACTGTGGGTCTTTTTCCCGATTTGAGTTGAGATAAGGGTCTTTTTCCCTGAACTGTGGGTCTTGTTCCCGATTTGAGTTGAGACAAGGGTCTTCTTCCCTAAACTGTGGGTCTTGTTCTAGATTTGAGTTGAAATAAGGGTTTTTTCCCTGAACTGTGGGTCTTGTTCCCGATTTGAGTTGAGACAATGGTCTTCTTCCCTAAACTGTGGGTCTTTTTCCAAATTTGAGTTAAGACAATGATCTTCTTCCCTGAACTGTGGGTCTTTTTCCAATTTGAGTTAAAACAAGGGTCTTCTTCCCTGAACTGTGGGTCTTTTTCCCAGAGTGCCATACCCGGTAAAATTGATTCTGATAATGATGTGGGCCTCGCCCCAGATTGATGTGGGCCTCACCTCAAACTGATACCGACATGGGCCTCGCCCCTGGGACTCATCCCCAAGACTGAAACTGATATGGGCCTCAACCCTGGGATTTATCCCCGAAACTACTACTCGTATGTTGCTGATTCTAGTTGGCTTGCCGCTTTCTCTTTTCTTCTTTGAAACCTTTAAATACAGAACAAAACAGACACAAAAAAAGAATGCAAAATAGGTTACGTGTATGCATGCATGTATGAGTGAATTTTCTGTCCCGTTGGGTTAGGTCTTCTGCCAATTCTTCTGGTGACCATTCTTCCCTTCCTCAGGCAAAGTACAGCTTCAATCTGTCAACATTGATCGGCCTGGTGAATTCGTTCCCTTCCAAATTTGACAGTCTCACTGCCCATATTTCCCATTTTTTGAATGGTTATCTTATCTTTTCTGCTTGCTTCTTTCAAAGATTCCCCGTGTTCTAAATATCGTTGAGTATCATAGTACCAAGGTTTAATGCTTTTGTCAAATATACTCATGTTGCAGGAAGAGGCTTAGGCAAGTAAACGAAATGAACGTCTTTATTATCGTTGAGAGAAAAAAGGTTCGAACAAGCAAGCAAAATCAATGTCTTTATTTAAAAATGCTGGATCAAATAGACTAGGAGAACAGCTCCATTATCCGCAACACTGCCTTCTTCCTTGGCCTATGGTTCTTCGCTGTCATCCATGTAATAAGCTTGGTGGTTGAGGGTTTGGAGGAAAAAGGTTTCGGGTAGGCCAGAGTTGATCATGTAGGTGGGTGGTGGGACAAAGTGGTAGTTTGGTAGAGGGTTTATATGTGTGTCGGGTTGTTCTTTCTCTGGGTCGGGTATTTTGTGAGCATCGATGAGGTTTTGGATTTCATGCCTAAGGCGGGGGCAGTTGTCAGTGTCATGGCCTTTTTGTTGGGAAGTGGCAATATTGGTTCAGGTCAAAGTAGTGTGGCACAGGGTTTGGGATTGGTCTAGGGTCTAAAGGCTTCAGGAGTCCTTGTCCTTTCAACTTCTCAAGCACCTTTGACATAGGTCTACCAAGATTGGAGAATCGCCTATTTCTGACGGTAGCGACCTCGGCCGTAGTGGGCTTGGTCTCAGAATGCCCCCCAAAAGTTCTTTTATTCTGGCCATAAAACTTTCTGTTTTCAGCCTCCTCCTCTTCAACATCCATAACAGTCTCTCTCAACTGTCGAAAATCCACAATCATGGAGGTCATCCTCCTCAGCTTGCCATAAATTGAGGGCTTAGTACCCTTGATAATCATCTTAATCTGGTCCTTCTCTGAAGGCGAGTCTGCATTTTCAGAAGCTGGCTTCTCCAGCGGTCTACATACTCTTGAAGCTTTCTTCCGTCTTCTGCTTAGTGTTCTCCAAATCACGGAGTGACAAGTCAATCTCTAAGTCTGTGACATACTACTTCAGAAAAGCATCAGCTAGCTCTCTCCAATCTTCCTTCACTTTCTTCTCCAAACTGTGGTACCACACCACGGGAGCTCCCTCGAGCGACATTCCAAACATTTTCTGCACTTGGCGTTGAGATAAACCAACTGAACTCATGACTGATACAAACTGCGGGAGATGCACCCTTGGATCCCCATTCCGTTAAACTTAGCCATATCAGGCATCTTAAACTGTGCCGGAAACTATTCCTCGAAAGTCACTGTGTCATAATCCAGCAAATCCTCATTCTTACCCCTCATCTTGCGGGTAACTAACTCAACCTGATCCCGAAGCTTCTGAAATTTTGCTTGAGACCCAATCACTCTGCATGTTGCATACTCTGCCATGTCGTCATCAAAAGCGGGGATGTCATCCCCCAACCCATTCGGAGGCTCCTCGCGCCTCACATTCTCAGAATTTCCCCCAGCACGGGGCACAACCATATTTGTCATGGCAATAGTCAAGGCTTGCAATTGTTCAGTAACCTTGGCGAAACCATTCTCCAACTGATCTATCCGGGATACCTCAATATCTGATTCACTCATGTATGTTCTCAGTATTTTGGTGAGTCTTCCCTTTTTTCTAACCCAACAGGAATCTATGATGCCTTTTTAAGACATAAGGGGTGTTAACATGATATATGTATGTATGAGGTGCATGAGATGCATGTAACATATGGAACATACTAAATAGATTAAAATTTTCAAACAAATCGGCCCATTATCATTTTAGAAGCTTTTGGGCTAACTGTCATAGGAGTGAACTCGTCCCAGTTTAAATGGTCCAACGAGTTCACATCTCATGGCAAGGAGCCCAACTAATTCCAAATGGTAATGTTCCGAACACAATCACAAAGTGGCCCATCAATCACTTAGAAGCCTTTGGACCAATCGTCATAAAATACGTTCTTGTCCCAGTTTAAATGGCCCAACAAGCCCCATCACATGACAAATGGTCCAAATGGATCCAAACGGCGATGTTCCCAAACACAAGCATAAAAGAAAGATAATGCAAACATAAAACAATAATTTCTACAGAATGGCCCATGAACATTTCAGAAGCTTTGGGCCCACTGGTCATAAGGTACGAACTCGCCCCAGTTTAATTGGCCCAGCAAGTCCGCATTTCTGACAATGGTCCAACTGCATCCAAATGAGGATGGTCCACAAGCACATACTCAAGGAAATAATTGTTACTTTAACCATACAAACCCGGTCTATGGGTGGGTTCGTAAGAGTGTAGACAAAGGCTCTCACCGGCGAAGGATGGCCCACAACTAGGTCTCCCCAATCAAGGGTTCGAGCAACCAAGTGAGCGCACCCTTTTTTATACACTAAGGTACGTGCCAATGAGCTATGGTGTGTGACGGACTGTCAAATGGATTTCCCGTTGTAGATTCCCCAAAGGGAAGGTGGAGCGAGGCTCACTTAAATACCCAAGCCTCTTAGGCTCTTATCGCTTGGTGTCAGGAATAAACAACGAGTCCTCCAAATTAGTCCATCACAATAGGCTACGAGTAGATGGCCATATAGGTGCCTTCACAGCTTTTCCTTCTAGAAAGGTAGTGAATGAAGGAAGACACCAAACCATTACCTAGCCTTAAAATGCCTTTGATTAAACCCCCATTTTATCCACTATAGACACGGTCAATTAAAACATAAATCCAAACATTACAAGAGAATATTCGGGGCCGATTCTCTATCCCCAGTGGAGTCGCCAGACTGTGGGAACACATGATCTGAGGCGACGCATGCTGTCCCGGGTTCGCGGCCCGGTTGGGAGTACGGAGTAGCCACGGGGGACTAAACCGGAGAATAATGGAGTCGCCACCCGGTGTGAACCGGGAAAATGAGATTTAAGGCCGCACTCACCCCTCGCAAGGGAAGACCTCAAACCGTTGGTTCGGAATGGTCCCTTACTTATGTCACTTGTAATGAAAGGATTCATGTAATAATTTAATCAATTTTTAAGTAACACTTATTTCCAAGAGTATCATGCTTCTAAATTCACATGCATACATCAACAAGTTCATCACAACATACAACATCACATGGCAATCTCATGAACATTTCTCAATCATATGATATGGAAAACTAAGAACAACCTAATCATGTTTGGGTACTATCTCATGAATACATCGAATGGATAAATGTAGGAATACAAATAATATGATTGACTACATAATGCAAGAGAGATCACCCAATAGGCAATTATGCATGAAATATGATGAGACAGACTCAGTTCAGTGCGTGCGCATTCTTGTAGCGTTCGTAAACGCGTTCGAAAGGGAAACAAAAGGTTCACGTTCGTGTAGCGTTTGATAAAGCGTTCGAACGGGACCATACCTGATGATACAAAATGCATGCGCATTCGAGTAGCGTTTGATAACGCGTTCGAACGGTAAACAGAAGGTTCGCGTTCAAGTTGCGTTCGATGACGCGTTCGAACGGGAACTGGCAGATTGCATACATTCATATGGTTTTAGATACCGCATTCAAACAGGATCACAACAACGACATATCTAATCACATGGATATCTAAATCATGCATAAAGATCAACATACTAAGGACTAAATCATGCTTAAGAATAAATAACGCACTAGGCCTAATCAGGCTAAATAAATAAATAACGTACTAACTACATCATGCTCAAATACAAGTTTGGATGAAACGGAATATATGTATCTCTCAAGTGGTACGTGGAGTTGTATCCCGAGTGCAGACTGTACTACCGTCCATTCGGATTCGGCTACAGAATTTACGTCCGGGTTTCCATCCGATATACCACAAGAGAGAACATGCATTCCGTTTATCCGAAATTCACATCATGCCTCAACAAAACGACTCTCATGCAATAAAAAAATATATTAAAATAAATAAAAGACAAATGAAAGATAATAAATACAAGGTGCCCTCAGGTCTAACATTTTATGTCGTCTCTCGGTAATACGGTGTACGGTCGTCGAAAGGGGGGGAATGCTCCGCAACTCCTCCGATTCACAGGTTCACACCTTTCCTCGCTGTTCCACTGCTCAAGCTACTGTTTTGACTCCGATTCGCTGCTGTTTTGACTCAGATTCGCTGCCGCTTTGCTGGTGTATCTTAGTTACTGTTTTTGGGATGTTTTGGCTACTGTTTTGGGTGTGATTTTTGGTGGTGTTATGGTGTGGTTCGGGGGCTGTTTTGATGAGGTAAAGGGGCTGTTCGGGATGTGTTTTGGTCAAGGCAATGAGGGTTCTTTGGTTTGTGATCTTCGGTTATTGAGAGTGAGGGAGAGTTGTGTCAATAAGCTTGGGTGTTTCTTGTGTTTGTTGTGATTTTCGTGTTAGTTGTATGTATGAGCTATGTATGAGCTAGGGCCATCATGTCTTGGTTATGGGTTGTTTATATAGAGAATGGCTAGGGCTTCACCTTGTCTCACAAGGAAGGGATTTTGGCATTAAAATGAGGATTTGATTTATTGTTGAGCAAAGAAAGTCAAAGATTGAGGGGGGACAAATTTGGTTTAGATTAGGAAGTCAATATCTTTAGTTTGTTATAATTGATTTTAATTAGGCATGACATCTTTTTAATTTAGTATGTGATTTTGTTTAGTTAGGAAGGAATCTTGTGTAATTGGTGGGTGAATATCTTAATTAAGGAATTAAAATATTTGATTGATTTTAATGTTTATTTTAATTTGGTATGTGATTTTTAGATTTGTTTTGATTTCACCATGTGTTAAATATGTGTTTTAAGTGAGCTTGGGCGTGTGGGCCAAGGCTTGGGCGAATTGGGCTTAATGTGAGGCTAGCAGCAAAACCAGAATTACCGACACCGTTCGAATGCTTCCTCGAACGCGGCACGAACGCCCGCAATCTGTTTGGCGTTCGAACGTATACATGAATGCAGCACGAACGAAAACAGTGAACCTTGTTTATTCTGAATTTCCCATTTCGATGTCCGTTTTCTGTGACCTCCGTGACTTAAAAGGTAGTGTCTCCAATTAAGACTCATCATAGGGACTTATATGCAAAAATGCAGTGCCTACAACCGCCATATTGGTCGGTTGGTAATTATTTAAATTGGTTTTAACCTGACTAAACTGGATACCGCCTGATTGGTCGGTTGGTAATTAATTATGAATTTGACTTAATCTGGATACCACCTATATGGCTGGTTGGTAATTATCATGCAAAGTTAATATATTATATTAAGGGAGATATCTAAAATAAAAGTAATAAAAGTGGATCATTTTACCTCAGCATTTTCTTTTATTGTACTTTTACTTTATTTACTTTTCAGCAATTTACTTTCAGCATTTACTTTTCAGCAATTTACTTTTCAGCAATTTACTTTCAGCATTTACTTTCAGCATTTACTTTCAGCATTTAATTTTCAGTATTTAATTTCAGCATTTACTTTCCGTCATTTACTTTTCAGCAATTTACTTTCAGCATTTTACTTTATGTCTTTTATTTTATTTAAGTTTTTACTAGCCCTAGTTATGTGTCGTAACTAAGTTAGTTATCTAGGGTTGTGATGAATTCTAATATCACCGGTTTATAAGGGGTTATTTTATAGTTTGGGTAATTTAAAGGTTTACTTATTAAGTCTTAAGCTTAATGCTTCTTGTTGTCTGATCACCAATAAGATTGATGTGGTAAATCTAAAATAAATTTGACAAAGGAATTTTAGGTTTCAGCTTTAGACTTAATAGCCCACAATCTTCCTTGAGGATAGATAACCCTTTAATATATTTCCTTACAGGATAGACATATACCTGTCGGGCGGGGGTAGCCATAATCGGAACTTAAACTTAATGAATCCATATAATTTGGTTGACATAGACATATGGTTCAATTGGGTTAAACTGGGTATTTGCATCTGACCATCGACAGAGGCTTTTGCATAATTTAGTATTCCAGGTTAGTAAACCGATTTATTACACAACCATGAAATAACCACTTCATCTTTTTAAAGATATTAGAAATATTCACAACCCTAGATAATTTCCTAATATTGAATTTTCTTAAACCTACTTTCGTGCAATTTTATTTATTTGTTTTTAAATTTAAAATCATCACCATTTCAAATCAATCAAACAACCTGTTAGATACTAGTAATCATTTGACCCCATAAAATTAATAGATTAGGTATTAAGTCCTCGTGGGATCGATACTTTTTATACTACTTGAACGATACGTACGCTTGCGTTATACGTGTGTGTTTACGCCGGTCAATGCGGAAAGAAAAGAAAATAACCAGTCAGAAGAAACAACATTGTTGATGGTGTTTTTTAGGCACTATGATATTTAAGCAGCACGACAGGGGTAAAGGGGTAAATTCCCTCCTTGGTCAAAATCATTAAAAAAGACCATCATGACCGACCACATAAGTGAGGGTCGAGCACTTAATGGTAGGTGACCGACCACTTCGGTTCGGATGACCGGGCATTATCAGATCGGCGGAAGCATTCTCAGTTCAAAGGACCATCATGACCGACCTCATGAAGACCGACCAGATAGCGAGATATGCTCCAGAAGATGACACCCTATTCTTGCGGATAAGACGGCAAGTTATCATATTTTCATGGGGAAAACTGGTGAGACAGAGTTTTAGTAGGATAAAGAAAGTAAAGGTAGTAAAAATTAGGAATCCTTATGGGAAAATGGAATAGTTTTGACTAGGAATCCTTATGGGAAAAAGGAATAGTTTCAACTAGGAAATTCTTATATGAGAAGGAATCTGATTTATACACTATTATAAATAGAATGGTAGAGTGTGCATAAAGGGAAAAACAAAGGGAGAACATTAAGAATCATCATTAGAATCATTACCATCAGGCTTGTAAAAAACAAGAAGCAGAGCTGAGAAGCGTGTTTGAGTAATAAAAGCATCATCCTTTTTGTGCCCGTGGACGTAGGTCGGACCAAGATCCGTTGAACCACTTTAAATCTCCTTGTCAATTGGCGTATTTATCTGTCTTTTGCTAAGTTTGCTTTTGGTCCCCCATAACCAAACAAATTCACTATTGAGGGAGGATTGTCTCGGGAGTAATATTCCCATATTGCCCATGAGACCGAAATCAGCCGTCAACAGTTGGCAACGTCTGTGGGGACTCAACAAAAAGCGGCTCGCGTAGTAAGACGATGGCAGAAGGTGGAAATCACCAATCGTCGGGGAATCCAGCTACAGATTGGATGAAGAAGATAGAAGAAAGCATAAGGAAGAACATGGAGGATAGTCAGACCCTCCTAAAAACCATGATGCACCGACTGGAGAAAATGGAAGGGGGGAACCTTGAGAAGCCTGAAACCAGAGCTAATCAAAGAAGAGGAGAGATAGCAGATGGAAAAAAGGTCGCTGATGTGAGTGATGAAGATGAACCAATGAGGAAGGGTCCCTACGGGATGAGGTCCGTAGTGGTAGAAAAAGATTTACAAACGGAGGATACGTGGGAAGAAGAAGAGGGGAGACAATCACCATATTCTTCCTATGATAGCCCCCGCGACACCAGAAGGGGAAATATGAAGCATGGTTAAACTGGACGGGAAGTCTCAAGAGATGAGGAACGCCGCACCCGTGGTGACAGACGTGAATGAGGCTGCGGGAGGCGGCATAGTGACACAGATGGCAGTATAAAGTCTTGGTTAAGAAAAGAAATGGCCAAGTGGGGAGTAAACCCCAAAATTGATACAGCACATGCTCGGGACGGTGATGTTGAATCTCCCTTCACAGAAGAAATAAGGTCGGCAAAATTCCTAAGACATTTCAACATGCCATCCATGACGCCCTACAAAGGCCATTCAGATCCAAAGTCCCATATTGAAAGTTTCGCCCTATTAATGGAGGTCCAAGGGGTAGTAGGGGATTCCATTTGCAAAGTATTCCCCCTAACCTTGGGCGTGTCTGCCATTCTGTGGTTCAGAAGTCTTGCCCCGGGAAGCATCAGTAGCTTCGCTCAACTCAGAAGGTCATTTGTTCGACACTTCAAAGGGGCCTGCGTCCTCAAGAAAATGGTGGGAGAATTGAGACTGATGAAGCAGGGGGATGATGAGCCCCTGAGGAATTTTATTGAAAGATACCACAATTTGGTGCTCGAGGTCGGAGCGTACGAGTCATCGGAAGCGCTAGAAAGTCTCAAGGGAGGTTTGAAGGTCGGGAAGTTGTGGACTCACCAGAGGATTCAAGACATATCGGATTATGCCACTACCCTGGAGTTGGCCAGGAAGTTTATCTTAATAGAGGAGGAGAAAAAGATTGCCCGGGGAGTAGACACCCGAAAGGCTAATATACTCAGGTCAGACAATCAGTGGGATTCGATTAGAAATTTGAGGAGACCAATCCCGGAGCAGAAGAAACTCAGACCGACACCTCCGAGTAGTCATGTTCAAAAGATAAAGTCATCTGTCCAAGTCAACCGTGTCGCGGGGAGAACAGTATACACCCCCCCCTGAACAAACCTATGGCCCAGATAGTTCGGGAAATCCAGGATAAAGGTCTGTTGGCCGAGCCTAATTGAAAAGGTTCCCGATTGAGGAGGGAAATAGTAGGGCATATTGTATCTACCATAACGTAAGGGGACATGCCACGAATGGGTGCAGAGACCTGCGGGAGCAGGTGGAAGACTTGGTGAAAGAAGGCTATCTCAGTGTGTACATAGACCATTCGGTTTTTGAGGTCGACCAAGTTGATAGCGGAAGTCATCCGGTCGGATTCGTGGACTGCTGAGATGTAGAGAGGATGTATTAAGAAGAGCTTTGCTTGTAGTGACCCTTGTAGAGTTGCAAGAAAGGCAACAGATCCCAAAAAGGTGAGTAAGACCTTTTCTGTCTTAGGTTGACATTTGATTATGCTTTTTTGTTATGGCTCACACAATGGTTTTGATATTTGTTTTACGGCTCGGGTCTGCTCTTGTACCACCGAGTCCGTTTTGTTGATATATGTTTTACGGATCGGGTCTGCTCTTGTACCGCCGAGACCGATGTTTCTTTCTGGCTCGGGTCTGCTCTTGTACCGCCGAGACCGATGACTCTTTCCGGCTCGGGTCTGCTCTTGTACCGCCGAGACCGATGTTTCTTTCCGGCTCGGGTCTGCTCTTGTACCGCCGAGACCGATGTTTTTTTCCGGCTCGGGTCTGCTCTTGTACCGCCGAGACTGATGTTTTCTTCCGGCTCGGGTCTGCTCTTGTACCGCCGAGATCGATGTTTCTTTCCGGCTCGGGTCTACTCTTGTACCGCCGAGACCGATGTTTCTTTCCGGCTCGGGTCTGCTCTTGTACCGCCGAGACCGATGTTTCTTTCCGGATTGGGTCTGCTCTTGTACAGCCAAGACCGATGTCTCTTTTCGGCTCGGGTTTCTCTTGTACCACCGAGACCGATGTCTCTTTCCGGCTCGGGTCTGCTCTTGTACCGCCGAGACCGATGTTTCTTTCCGACTCGGGTCTGCTCTTGTACCGCCGAGACCGATGTGTCTTTCCGGATCGGGTCTGCTCTTGTACAGCCGAGACCGATGTCTCTTTCCGGCTCGGGTCTGCTCTTGTACCGCCGAGACCGATGTCTCTTTCCGGCTCGGGTCTGCTCTTGTACCGCCGAGATCGATGTTTTTTTCGGCTCGGGGCTGGATTTCGTTCCGCCGAGGCCGCTTGGTTATTCGGCTCGGGGCTGGATTTTGTTCCGTCGAGGCCTTATGGTTTATTCAGCTCGGGGTCGGGTTACGTCCCACCGAGTCGGCTTCTTTGGACTGGGGATGTAATATTCCCCCAGAGCCAAGTCTTTCTCAGCTCGGGGTCGGGTTACGTCCACCGAGTCGGCTTTTTTGGACTGGTGATGTAATATTCCCCCAGAGCCAAGTCTTCTCTCAGCTCGGGGTCGGGTTACGTCCCACCGAGTCGGCTTCTTTGGACTGGGGATGTAACATTCCCCCAGAGCCAAGTCTTTCTTTTAGCTCGGGGTCGGGTTACGTCCCACCGAATCGGCTTCTTTGGACTGGGGATGTAATATTCCCCCAGAGCCAAGTCTTTCTCAGCTCGGGGTCGGGTTACATCCCACCGAGTCGGCTTCTTTGGACTAGGGATGTAACATTCCCCAAAGCCAAGTCTTTCTTTTAGCTCGGGGTCGGGTTACGTCCCACCGAGTCGGCTTCTTTGGACTGGGGATGTAACATTCCCCCAGAGCCAAGTCTTTCTTTTAGCTCGGGGTCGGGTTACGTCCCACCGAGTCGGCTTTTTTGGACTGGTGATGTAATATTCCCCCAGAGCCAAGTCTTTCTTCAGCTCGGGGTCGGGATACGTCCCACAGAGAGACTTATCATCGGCATGGGATCGGAGCATCTCCCCCATGGTCGGCCCTCTATTGGTCTGGGGAGGTGACATTCCCCCAGAGCCAAATGTTCTTCTCAGCTCGGGGTCGGGTTACGTCCCACCGAGTCGATCGTCATCAGCATAAGGGCAAAGCATTTTCTCCACGGGTAGATATCGGGATCCTCGTTAACTGAGCTCATGAAGATGTCAGGAATGACCAGATTTGCAGCCAAGGCATTTTTTTCTGAAGTTCCTGAAGTGACCACCGACGGATTCATTGACACACCATCTTTTTTATAGTTCCCGGCATCAACTCACAAACTCGTTGTTACCGAGAACTAGGGGATAAATGTTGATGGTGTTTTTTAGGCACTATGATATTTAAGCAGCACGGCAGGGGTAAAAGAGTAAATTCCCTCCTTGGTCAAAATCATTAAAAAAGACCATCATGACCGACCACATAAGTGAGGGTCGAGCACTTAATGGTAGGTGACCGACCACTTCGGTTCGGATGACCGGGCATTATCAGATCGGCGGAAGCATTCTCAGTTCAAAGGACCATCATGACCGACCTCATGAAGACCGACCAGATAGCGAGATATGCTCCAGAAGATGACACCCTATTCTTGCGGATAAGACGACAAGTTATCTTATTTTCATGGGGAAAACTGGTGAGACAGAGTCCTAGTAGGATAAAGAAAGTAAATGTAGTAAAAATTAGGAATCCTTATGGGAAAATAGAATAGTTTTGACTAGGAATCCTTATGGGAAAAATGAATAGTTTCAACTAGGAAATTCTTATAGGAGAAGGAATCTGATTTATACACTATTATAAATAGAAGGGTAGAGTGTGCATAAAGGGAAAAACAAAGGGAGAGCATTAAGAATCATCATTAGAATCATTACCATCAGGCTTGTAAAAAACAGAAGCAGAGCTGAGAAGCGTGTTTGAGTAATAAAAGCATCATCCTTTTTGTGCCCGTGGACGTAGGTCGGACCAAGATCCGTTGAACCACTTTAAATCTCCTTGTCAATTGGCGTATTTATCTGTCTTTTGCTAAGTTTGCTTTTGGTCCCCCATAACCAAACAAATTCACTATTGAGGGAGGATTGTCTCGGGAGTAATATTCCCATATTGCCCCTGAGACCGAAATCAGCCGTTAACAACATTACAAAAAAAAATTCAGCATTTAGTTCTTGGAATTTGCTTGGTCTCCGTCTTAAAGAAGGTAAGATTCACCAAGCTTTATGCATTTGGAGCGTAATGGGAACTTAAGCTTGAGAATTATTTCTATAAATGGTATCTGTCCTTGTTTTCTTTGTTAATGTGAAGCATGGTTTGTGAAGTGTACTTAAGATTCATGTCAAATCAAAGTTTACATTCCAGACAGCATCCCGTATCAAGGAATTTTATCCAAATACAAAGCTGGGCACTTCCTACATGAGGCGTTAATGGATAGATTATCAACTACCAGAAGCCTGTTAACTCAGTCGATATTATAAACTCACATCTGCCTTTAGATTTTACCTGTAAAACATCAGTTTACTGATGCCGAAGTATTTTCAAAGTGAGATAAAACGGAATTAATGGAGCAAAATTCCACTGAAAGATGTTCAAGCTTTGCATGTATAACTAGTGCTCATTTAAGGCTGCCATGCATACAGACAGTATCATGCCATAGATTCAATCCTGATATATATAATTTTACCATACTTTTTTTCATATAGAGGTTGTTTACAGGATTCGAATCCATGACTAAACAAATAGTAAATTCACCATGTTAGGCACGACTTTCCAATTCTATAGACAATAAACAGATTAAAAAATAATAATAAAAGACAAAATACCCACTGTGTTTAGCTTAGAGATTATAGGAAAAACTAGTTTCTGTTGTAAGTTTTACATTTGCCGAGTTAAAAACAAATTTACTGCACGACATAAAATATATGTTCACCAATGAGCTGTCTGCTTTG
The DNA here is from genome assembly GCA_019454045.1 of Zanthoxylum bungeanum. Classification (NCBI taxonomy): domain Eukaryota; kingdom Viridiplantae; phylum Streptophyta; class Magnoliopsida; order Sapindales; family Rutaceae; genus Zanthoxylum; species Zanthoxylum bungeanum. The sequence continues at coordinate 46,023 of SKCR01021646.1, forward strand.
TAACCATCGCATTTGAAATCTAAGCATCTTCTTCCCATATTTCAATTAATTCTTCAGATATCTACTAAGCAAAGAAAAATGTACTAATATTCTTGATTCCATCCATATAGCACTGTTTTTCACTTCTTCTTTTGCAGAGAAATGGAGGGTTCATCAAGATACAGCCGGACTCTTCCTCTTCAATCCCATGCATCTTCTCCAATGAAGCATAACAAGAGTGGATATGAACCGTCTGATACGGAGACAGAGTGGCCAGGAGACTTGGCTGTTGCTGCTGCTGAGGATGATGACAATGATCAAGTGCCAAGAGTGGATTCTATTTTACCAAGAAACATCCCCCCTGCCTCAAGTGGTTCGATAAGGAGGAGACATCGAAAATATTTTTCTCCTTATAGGCCATCTGTTGGTCTTAATATGGATGATGTTCAGGAGTCACCGATTAGATTGATTGAGAAACCAAACTATAAACGTAGAGCAATGACTGCACCAAGACTGAGACCAGTATTAAGAGAACAAGAAAACAATCATGGGATTATAGAGCAAAGAGGGAAGATACCATCTGCATCACCCATGCCAAGGACCATGGTTCGGAGACAAAGAGAAGTAGTTTCACAATTGAAAGCATCAACAGTTGGTGAACTCGATGAAATGGTTGCAAGTGTGAAGATACTTCAAGGTCCTATAACTACTACTACTACTACTAATGCTGCTCTAGAGTATGAGAGCACAGACTCAATTGGGGACATCTTCTTTTCTCGCGTTCAAGCTGATGTACATCCAAGGCCAGTAGTTTTCCCGCAAAGAGATTCTTCTTCCCATCAAGAAAGTATATCAAATAGTGGTATTGATATTGATCAAACTCCTCCAAGACCTTCACTACCGATACCACCAATGAGAGCCGCCAAATTTGTTGTCAGCAGGCAGAGTAGTAACAGCAAGTTTAGCTCGGATAGTAAGATAAGTAATGCTAGCGGTAAATCAAGCACAAGCTCCAAAAATTTTGCAAATAACAGGCGGAGGACTAGCCAATCGGATACATGGTTTTCATGTATGAGAAAAGGGTCGTGCAGAAACTCAAAACCATCTCCTGAGAAGAGGGAATTCGATGAAGCTTCACTTATTCAGAGAGCATCTGTAGTTGAAAAGTTGAGACCATTTTGGGCTGATAAGCATCAACCTAGCTCCTTGAATGGATTCATATGCCACAAACATGAAGCTCAGTTTCTCAAGGAACTTGTAAGTTAATTTTTTTTTGGGCCACAAACATGAGCACTAACAATCTTTATTCCTAAAAATTGGTATTTTCATTTTGTCTATGATTTTAGGTTTCAAATGAAAATTGTCCTCATATCTTGTTCAAGGGACCATCTGGTTCTGGAAAAAGAGCATTAGCCCTGGCCCTTCTACGCGAAATATTTGGTGACACATGTTGGAATGTATGTTCTTTTCATCTACTGCAAAACCATTAATATTTTCAATAACTTCGCAGCAAAGCTAACCCTGATATTTTTCTTTCTTTTCCTTGTAGATCTCTCATGATTTAAGATACTTCCCAGTTCAGGTATAATTGGCTACAATTATTAAGAAATTCATGTTCCTTTTATGACAATGCATGCATAGTTCACTGAAGATTTCTGTTTTTAAGCTGTGGATGTAAGTAATTAACATCACATACATAAATTAATGGAGTTATGATTCAATATCTTGACAAAGGAACTCAACTATCAGTACTCATATCAAAGGATACAGCATTTAATCAATTTTGTCGCCTTGACAGGAAAAAAGGCCAGTGCAAGTATTAGTTCCAATATCATCCAGTGCTCACCATGCGGAGCTGAATGTCAACTTGCAAGCAAATGCTAAAATTGCATTAATGGGTTTAGTCAAAGAAATAAGAGACAATTATGCTATTACCCCTGAAATTAGCAATGCAAATTTCAAGAGAGATTATAAAGGTCTGAATTCTTTGAATGCACATTCTGATTCACTTCAAGCAGTCTAATTCATTCACATGAAACTAAAACATTCCCATCTAAATTTCAGTGATAGTTATTTATGAAGTTGACAAAGCAGCAGAGCACATTCAGCACTTGATCAAATGGATCACGGACGGTTACACAGATTCTTGTAAACTCATACTCTGCTGTGAAGATGATGTAAACATTCTTGAATCTGTGAAAAACTGCTGCAAAGTTATCACGGTTGATGCTCCTGTTACTCATGAAGTAAGTGTCACATTGATTTTTATGCTGTATAATTACTTGGATGCATTTGGTTGACAATTTTAGCATGTTAATGATTGTTAGATAATGAAAGAAAGTCTTGAATTCACTCTGTATGAATTTACAATGGTAAAGGCCTATATATAGGCTACATAGAAAACCAAAATAGAAAAGGAATCTATAGTTATGAAGAATCATAATGAATATAAGAAATCTTTATCTAATAGGGAAATGTTGAAGACAGCAAATGATCAAATCATGCACCGAAAGCATGATTTGATCTTTGCCAGCCATGCCAACCATTGCAAGCTTGGTGACAGCTTGCTCAAACCGCGTGTCACTGTTCACGCGGTTTGAGCACTATATAAGGAGCCCAAAAATCATAAGTTAGATATCCCAAAGTGTGTGAAAGTGTAGTGAGAGTGATTGGTGAGAGTTTTTTGTAAAGCTTGTATTGGAAGCTTTGTAATTCTTTTGTGGGTATATAAAATAAGAGTTTTCTCTCAAATTATCCTCTATTCGTGTGTGTTTAATCACAACAAGTGGTATCAGAGCTACGGTTCCACGGAGGGATCCCGAAATTCGGAAACGGAGATTCGGTTTGGAAAGTCGGTTCCGACAAAAGTTGTCGAAAATCGATTTTGAGCATACCATCAGACTTTTCACGGCGGGAAGAGCACGGTGGTATTTTCCGGCGATCGAACGGAGGTCTGAGTACGTCGCACGCGCGCCACGCTCTAACCAGAATCTGTCTCACGCGCCTTACGCGCAGCCACGCACTTCACGCGCAGACGAAGGAAGAAGACGACTGCCACGTCAGCAGCCCAGTCAGCGCACAGTCAACGCCACGTCAGCGCACAGTCAGCAGCCCAGTCATCGCCACGTCAGCAGCCCAGTCAGCGCCACGTCAGCGCACAGTCAGCAGCCCAGTCAGCTTGCCACGTCAGCGGTGTCTGGTAAATTTCAGATAGGTCCCTGAACTTTCTGGAAATTACAATTTAGCCCCTATACTTTCAGAAATTTTCAATTTAGTCCCTGAACTTTTTGGAAATTGCAATATAGTCCCTGAACTTTTCCTTAATTGTACTTTGGCCCCTGAACTTTTCCGTAATTGTACTTTGGCCCCTGAACTTTCGGAAATTGCACTGTGACCCCTGTAATTTCTGGAATTTGCAAATTGGTCCCTGTGTCGGATTTTGACAAACGAAGTGTCATTTCCACCATTTTCGGCCATTCCGGACGCAACGGTGAGGTCCGTTTTTTGAAATTCTGCTTATAATTTTTATGATGGAGGGGAGCAACGGAAAAATGATTTTGTTAACCAGTACAAACTATTTCACATGGAGAGGAAGGATGAAAGACCTTCTGTATGTGAAGGACTATGATGGATCGGTATTTCTGGAGCAGAAACCAGAAGGTATGACCGATGGAAAGTGGGCTAATCTTCACCAGAAAACATGCAGTACTATTCGTCAGTGGATCGACGATAGTATCGTCAACCATGTCAGTGAAGAAACAAATGCACGTGTTTTATGGAGAAAGCTGGAGGAGCTTTTTCGAGCAAAGACTGGCAACAACAAGCTGTACTACATCAATAAGATGATGGGTTTGAAATACCAGGATGGTACAGCTGTGGCAGACCACATCAACGATTTCCTCGGAACAATGAAAGAGTTGTCTGGATTGGGCATAGACTTCGGTGATGAGGTAAATGGCTTAATACTCCTTAATACGTTACCAGAATCTTGGGAAACGTTCAGATCTACGGTGATCAATTCAGCCGCAGATGGGAAAGTCACTATGGAGATGGCAAAGACCAGGATCTTCGAGGAAGAAAAGAGGACGAGAATGCAGGAGTCAGCATCAGCCTCAACCTCAGAAGCTCTAGTGACAGAAAAGAACACCAGAAGGGGGAGGAGTAAAAGCCGAGGCCCAGGGAGATCAGACAAAAACCGAGGTAAGTCAAGAACTAGAGATATTGAGTGCTATCACTGTAAAAAGAAAGGCCATATAAAGCGGGATTGCTACAAACTGAAGAATGAGCAGTCCAGGAGAGATGGTGACTCTAACCAAGAAAGAGTTGCTACAACCACCGAGAAAACCTCCAAAGAATTTTGTATAATGTATGAAGAAGCTGTTGTGAATCTTGCCAGCCACGAGACCAGTTGGGTGATAGATAGTGGCGCCTCCATACACGCCACATCTCGCAGAGACTTCTTTTCATCTTACACACCAGGGGACTTCGGTGCTGTAAGGATGGGGAATGACGGACAGTCCAAAGCCGTCGATATTGGAGACATCTGCCTTGAAACAGAGAACGGGACAAGGCTAGTGTTGAAGGGAGTCAAGCACATCCCAGATATCCGGTTAAACCTGATCTCAACAGGCAAGCTGGATGATGAAGGTTTCTGCAGCACCTTTAGTGACGGATGCTGGAAGCTCACTAAAGGATCAATGGTCGTGGCACGAGGTAAGAAAGACTCAACCCTGTATTTGATGCATGCTAAGCTTTCAAATAGTAGCATAAATACAGTCAACAGTAATGAGGCAGCTGAGCTATGGCATAAAAAGCTCGGTCACATGAGCCAAACAGGGATGGAGATACTATGCAGGCAGAATGTTCTTCCGGAATTGAAGAACTCACACTTACGGAAGTGTGAACACTGCATGGCTGGAAAGCAGAACAGAGTATCCTTCCAGAGCTCCCCGCCTCAACGGAAATCGGAGGTACTAGATCTCATACATTCAGATGTATGCGGTCTGATGCAGACACGAACACTTGGTGGGTCACTGTATTTTGTGACATTCATTGATAATCATTCAAGGAAGATCTGGGCATACACCTTGAAGAGAAAAGACCAAGTGCTTTGAGTGTTCAAGGAGTTTCACGCCCTGGTGGAGAGAGAAACCGGCAAGAAACTGAAGTGCATCAGAACAGACAATGGTGGAGAATACAGAGGTCCGTTTGATCAGTACTGCAAGACGCAAGGAATCAGACATCAAACGACACCTCCGAAAACACCTCAGCTGAATGGCCTAGCTGAGAGGATGAACAGAACCTTGTGCGAGAGGATCAGAAGCTTGTTGTCACAAGCCAAGCTGCCGAAGACATTCTGGGGGGAGGCACTCATCACAGCAGTTCATGTTTTGAACATGTCCCCAGCGGTCGCACTGAAAGGTAATGTTCCTAACCAAGCTTGGACAGGTAAAGAAGTGTCATACGAGCACTTACATGTCTTTGGGTGCAAAGCTTATGTACACATCCCAAAGGACGAGAGATCCAAGCTTGATGCAAAGACGCGACAGTGTGTCTTTATTGGCTATGGTCAGGATGATTTCGGCTACAAACTCTATGACCCTGTGGAGAAGAAGATTGTTAGAAGCCGAGATGTTGTCTTTGTTGAAGACCAGACCATAGAAGATATCCGGAAGGAATTGAAGACAATGCCCCAACAATACAGAAATGTGAATCCAGAACCTCATACACCGGTGCCAGTACGAGTTGATGATGAGGTTCCCAGACATGAGGGTACAGGTGATGAAGCTCCCAGAGATGATGATCATGATCAACCACCAGTACCAGAAGTTCCACCAACAGTTCCACAGAGAAGGTCTGACAGAGAGAGGCGACCTTCAACCAAATACTCTGCATATGAGTATGTGCTGCTTACTGACGGGGGAGAACCCGAGAGCTACCAGGAGGCTGTGGAAACAGAGGACAGAGAAAAGTGGGAGGAAGCCATGCAAGATGAGATGAAATCTTTGCATGACAATCACACTTTTGAGTTGGTGAAATTGCCAAGAGGCAAACGGGCTTTGAAGAACAAATGGGTGTACAGGGTGAAGCAACATGAGCATACTTCACAACCCCGGTACAAAGCCAGACTAGTCGTCAAGGGATTCAATCAGAGGAAAGGCATTGACTTCGATGAAATCTTCTCTCCAGTTGTGAAGATGTCATCCATCAGAGTGGTACTCAGCTTAGCAGCAAGCCTCGACCTGGAAGTTGAGCAGATGGATGTCAAGACCGCATTTCTTCACGGGGATCTGGAAGAAGAAATTTACATGGAGCAACCAGAAGGCTTCAGAGTCAGCGGGAAAGAGGACTTTGTGTGCAGACTCAGAAAAGCCTCTACGGTTTGAAACAGGCACCGAGACAGTGGTATGTGAAGTTTGAGTCAGTTATGGGGGAGCAGGGATACAAGAAGACCACTTCAGACCATTGTGTATTCGTTCAGAAGTTTTCTGACGATGATTTTATCATCTTACTGTTATATGTAGATGATATGTTGATAGTTGGCAGGAATCAATCGAGGATTGATAATTTGAAGCAGCAACTGAGTAAGTTTTTTGAGATGAAAGACTTGGGGCCAGCTAAACAGATTCTTGGCATCAGGATCGGTCGTGATCGGAAAGCCAGGAGGTTATACTTGTCACAGGAGGAGTACATTGAGAAGGTACTTCAGAGATTCCAGATGGACAAGGCTAAAGCGGTTAGCACTCCTCTTGCTACCCACTTTAGATTGAGTACGCAGCAGAGTCCCTCTACTGAGTCAGATAAGAAGGAAATGAAACAGGTTCCATACACCTCAGCAGTGGGAAGTCTTATGTATGCCATGGTGTGCACGAGGCCAGACTTAGCACACGCAGTTGGATTGGTCAGCCGGTTTATGTCAAACCCAGGACGGGAACACTGGAATGCGATCAAATGGATCATGCGGTATCTTCGAGGCACTTCCAAAATGAGGTTATGTTTTGGAAGCAGCGACAAGCCAGTGTTGATGGGCTACACCGATTCAGATATGGCAGGAGATGTGGATACCCGAAAGTCTACTTCGGGGTATCTGATTACTCTCTCAGGAGGAGCTGTGGCATGGCAGTCAAGGTTGCAGAGATGTGTTGCACTTTCTACAACAGAGGCAGAATTCATTGCAGTGACAGAGGCTTGCAAGGAATTACTGTGGATGAAGACATTCGTCCAGGAATTGGGTTTCAAGTAGGAGAAGTACATTTTGTACTGCGATAGCCAGAGCGCTATCTATCTCGGTAAAAATTCCATATTTCATTCGAGGTCAAAACATATCGATGTGAGGTATCACTGGATACGGGACGTCCTGAGCTCAAGGCTGTTAGAACTCAGAAAAATTCACACCGATGACAACGGTGCCGATATGTTCACGAAGGTTTTACCGAATGAGAAGCTTGAAATCTGTCGTGCCATAGCCGGGATGACAAAACTCTCCACATAGTCAGAGTTGGGAGATTCAGAGAACTACGATTGGCTTGATCCCAACTCAGGGTACGTAGGCAGTCATACAGATGCAGCCAGGGGAGGATCCTTTGGAGGATCCGGATTTGGGTGATTGATGGTCGGCTCAGATTTTGGGAAATCTTCACCGAGGGGGAGATTTGTTGAAGACAGCAAATGATCAAATCATGCACCGAAAGCATGATTTGATCTTTGCCAGCCATGCCAACCATTGCAAGCTTGGTGACAGCTTGCTCAAACCGCGTGGCACTGTTCACGCGGTTTGAGCACTATATAAGGAGCCCAAAAATCATAAGTTAGATATCCCAAAGTGTGTGAAAGTGTAGTGAGAGTGATTGGTGAGAGTTTTTTGTAAAGCTTGTATTGGAAGCTTTGTAATTCTTTTGTGGGTATATAAAAGAAGAGTTTTCTCTCAAATTATCCTCTATTCGTGTGTGTTTAATCACAACAGGAAATATAATAAAACCATGAATCCTAATGGTACTAGGAAATCTATTTTGGATATTGATTCCATATTCCTTAACACCCCCCCTCAAACTCAAGCTGGTAACGAAGGAGTAAGCTTGAGGTTGCATCTTGAAATCGGAGAGCGGGGTTCTGAAACTGAAAATCTTGAAACTTGGAGGCTGGAAACCTTGGGATAATTGATGAGCTTTAACCTACGAAGCCCAAAAAAGAGCCGAAGCCCGAGAGTGCCGAAGCCAGAGAGGGAGCGAAATCCCGAAATAAAGCCGAAGCTGAAAAAAAGGGAGCGAAATCCCGAAAGAGAGCCGAAGCCCAAAAGGGAGCGAAATCCCGAAATAAAGCCGAAGCCGAAAAAGGGGAGCGAAATCCCGAAAGAGAGCCGAAGCCCAAGAGGGAGCGAAATCTCGGAATAAAGCCGAAGCCGAAAAAAGGAGTGAAATCCCGAAAGAGAGCCGAACCCAAGAGGGAGCGAAATCCCGAAATAAAGCCGAAGCCGAAAAAGGGAGCGAAATCCCGAAAGAGAGCCGAAGCCCGACAGAGAGCCGAAGCCCGAGAGGGAGCGAAATCCCGAAATAAAGCCGAAGCCGAAAAAGGGAGCGAAATCCCAAAAGAAAGCCGAAGCCCGTGAGAACCAAAGCCAAAGAGAGAGTGAAATCTTGACAGAGAGCCGAAGCCCTACAGAGAGGGAGTGAAATCTCAATAGAGAGCGGAAGCAAAATCTTAAAAAGATGCGAAACCTGAAAGGAGCACACTTGTGAATGGGTGGCGCATGGGAAAAGCAATGTGGTGGTTGGCAACGGGGGGCGCGTGAGGGTCACGTAATTATGGTAGCCGTGATCCCCCACGCGCCGATGAGAATTAGAGAGAGTGAAACTAGAAGAGTCAGAACCTGGGCTCTGATACCATCCTAGATAATGAAAGAAAGTCTTGAATTCACTCTGTATGAATTTACAATGGTAAATGCCTATATATAGGCTACATAGAAAACCAAAATAGAAAAGGAATCCTATAGTTATGAAGAATCATAATGAATATAGGAAATCTTTATCTAATAGGGAAATATGATAAAACCATGAATCCTAATGGTACTAGGAAATCTATTTTGGATATTGATTCCATATTCCTTAACATTCCTTAACAATGATAATGCCCATCTTGCAGATAATGGAAGTTCTTATTCAGATAGCAAGGAAGGAGGACTTTGATCTACCAATGAGCTTTGCTGCTAAGATTGCTACCAAATCAAAGCAGAACCTGAGGAAAGCAATCATGGCTCTTGAAGCATGCAAAGCACTCAAGTAAGCAATTGAATTTTCAATAAATTTGCAAAACCCTGTTAACATACATGTAATTTCTATTTTAGTTTACATACATGTTGCAACAATTAAGTAACAAGATTACCAAGTGTATTTATTTTTGAAACTCAAATTACTCGAATAAAAGCTGTAAATTATAATTGCTCTCAATGGGATGTGATTATGAAGCTATCCTTTTGCTGATGACCAACCGATTCCACTTGGATGGGAAGAGGTGTTGATAGAATTGGCTGCGGAAATACTGGCTGATCCATCAACTAAGAGGTAGGTATAGAACATAATAATGGAAATCATAAGTGTTTTTCACTAAGAATCATACTACTTGAATTGATTGTAACTGAAAAGAATTCTGATATGTTCACATTTATGAATTTATCAGACTATTCCTTGTCCGCGGAAAGATTCAGAAGCTTCTTGGGGATTTTGTTCACCCCAAACTGATTCTCTTGGTGATGATTTGGATGTATAGCTAGTTCAATTCAGTTCATTATTGACAAAATCATAGTCTTTTAATGGATTTATGTTTGCAAAATGCAGAAACTAGTGGAACAGTTCGTTAAGAGTGTAGAAGCCAGCTTGAAAAGGGAAATTTATTACTGGCATGCTTATTATGTAAGTTCAATCACCCCACTCGCATGTTTTGTTACGAGTAATGATAGATGAACAAAAAGACGACAAAAACTAATCATAAAATATATGTATTATGCTGCTAAAAAATAATTTTAACACATAATACCTATACTTTATGATTAATTTTTATCACCATTTTGTCACTTTTTTAATTCGTTTATCATTTTTCTTTTGTTATTTTGTCTCCTGGAAGATTAAGGTGAAAATAACTTTTATGGTTATCACTAACAGGAAAAGAGGCTTCCATCAGGAACCAGTGCAGTACTGAAATTAGAAGGTAACTCAACACTAAAGTTTTTACTTCTAATTATCGATATTCGGATAGATAAACCAGCTAACCAAGCACATCTTTTACAGAATTTGTGGCCAAATTCATGAGCATATACAGAAAGAATTCCAGTGATCGTCAGTTTGTGTAATTTTTCCTCTATTATTGCAGAATTTTGTTTTACATATTAATATATTTCTGTCAAGTTATTGTCACTATATTCAAAAGGCCCCGTGGCTTTTGATGACTTGCAACAATATAAATGTATTGCTCTCCATCTCCCTGCCAAAAGGAAAACATGCATGCACATATTGTAATGTACACGTATTAATGAATAAAAGAAGGCTTGCAATTTTGATTCTTATGCTTGTTGGCTGAAAATAAATTAAACTATTGATGGTGGTTTTTTTCAAGCCTTTATCTTGAGGAAGGTTGAAGGGTATTGTAATACTACCCAATCAAATGGATAAAAAGACCCAAGAGCCTAAAGGTAAGAGGAAGGTTGAAGAAATGACCCGACCATAGTGTGTGATGAGGTGTATCCCTAAAGAGAGATTCTCAGGTGAGACAAGTGATGATGGTATCCGAACCGACCACATTAAAGGGGTTTTTTTGGATGTTCTGAGAGTTTGTTTAGCTCGACCCGATGAAGTATCATCCGTATGGGGTAAAAAACCCGACCCGACAACTTTAAAGTCTGGATTTGGAAGAGTACCGACCTAAGGAACGAGGATGGGATGATGACTGACCAATTTGGGAGCAGCATGAGGTATGCCATATTTGGAAAGGAGTGTATCTAGAAGACTAATGACGAAAGAGATAACGCAGCGGTTCACAGTGATCATAGGCCATGCCAGTTGCCATAAGCCGGTGTAGTGGCTGGGAAACTAGCTTATTTGATTGGTTCAGAAGATGGTAGAAGCAATGACTAAGGGTTATAATGATGACTCAATGACATAAGCTGACGCCAGGGTCGGTTGCAATAGTGGTTTTGATGACTTATATAAAAGGGTAGAAGTCACATTAGAAATGATTAACAATTTTTACATTTCACAATACTTGTAATTTGAGAGCAAATTTCTTGTGATAGAGGGAGAAAATGAGTCGTGTACCCGACCATATTATATACCCGATGAGTTATTTGTTGTGTACCAAGTATAATTTCTTTGTTAGACGCTCGGGTCGGTATTTACCTGAGGCTGATAAAATCATTTCCCTTTCTCCTGTGGACGTAGGTTGGAGCAACTCGTCACCGAATCACGTAAATTCATGTTTCTGTGATTGTTTATCTTTTGCCAAACTTGTGCGATTCCCACTAATCAAACAAATTTACAGTGGATGGAGATTTATTCGAAGAGTAAATTCTTTATATTGCCCTCGGAAGAAAAAACATATGTCAATATAAACAATGATACAAACCATACATCTGGCTTCAATCCTCCACCAACTAGGGAGGAAAGAACTCAGAAATTTCTCAACTTTAGTATCACGGTATTAAGATATCGTAACCCTAAATCCTAAATTATAAAATCTAACCTGATTAACCCAACCCGACAAGATCTAACCTGATCTGCCTTGGATATTTTCTTCAATTTTCAAATTTGGATTTTTTTTCACCTGAATGCATAAAAATTTAATTTTTTATGTGTGATCTTAATTTTATAAATTGAATGACATTACTTGTCAGAAATTTGTTAGCAAATTTGAGAAATTGTTTGAAAAGTAACTGTGGAGCCGTGTGAATGAGTAGCTACTGACCCAACTCCGTGCCTACAAATTGCAAATAGAGATAGTTGCTACGCTCGCTCGGCCCTTTCATTTCTTCTCTTAAATCAAAAAAAAAAAAAAAAAAAAAACTTGAAGTTGAATCTGAGATGAACAAGATAGGAATCAGTGGCGTAGTTAAGATTTAGTTTTAACGGTGGTTAAAATATATATTATTAGGCTATTTTTTTATTTTTTTATTTTTTTGATAATAAAAAGCACATTAAATTATATGAAATTACAAATTTAACTCCGGTTATGGCATGGGCAACCAACCTTTGCTGCCGCCACTGATGAGAATGTTGTGGAAAATAATTTACAATGTTGGATTAATGATCCGAGAAACAAGGACCCTGGGGCTCTTGTACAAGCCCGCTCCAGGCAAAATCTGGGTCATTGGATTTTGATCCAATGGCCCAAATTTAGAAAGAGGAAAATTTCTTTCTCCAATTTTTATAATCTTAAAATCCAAACCGTTTGATCAAAATCTAACCGGTTAAATCTGGTTCGGTTCCGGTTCCACATTTAAGTGGAACCGGAACTTTGAACCGACCGATTCGGTTCCGGTTCGGTTCCTAACCTTTTTTTTAAAAATTTTGAAAATTAATTAAAATAAATGAGATTAATTTTATAAGTAAAAAATTTATTACATTGAATAACTTGAGCTTAAATTTTTAAAAATTTAAGTTGCCTACGTATCCTCCAAGGTGAGAGGAATCAAAGCTCACGTAGTTCCATTACAATTTTAAGACAAATCCCCTTTTTAAATTACAATTTTACAATTATCAATCATCATTATCAGTTGATCCTTCGGCAGCGGTTCCGCTTGCACTTGTTGTTGCACTTGCAGAAGCATTATCGAACAAATCTTTAAAATCATCGGGGGCATCTTCTTGTTGTCTCAGATCAGCTCGAGTCCAATCATCCACACAAGTTGTTGCTTCTAGAGTGCTTGGATGTAATGAAGATCGCCTAGCCTCCAATATATTACCTCCCAAGCTGAAGGCTTGCTCAACCGCAACGGTGGAAATATGTGCTGCCAATATCTCTTTAGCAATAATTGATAAAACATGATATATATTTTGATGCCGGTTCCACCATTCAAGGATTTTAAAATTTTTAATGCATAAACTTTCATTAGAAAACTCAAAATTTGTAGATAAATAATTATCTAATTCAGGGTTATTAGTTGTCGTATCCCTAGCTTTTTTATTTCGTTGCAATAACCAACGATCCTCTGCACTAAGTCTTGTTTGAATTACCGGTTCGCTACTACTAGATTCACCTAATGTTCCTAAGTTATATCTTACAATATAATCATTAAATAAAACAATTAAATCATTTCTTAATTTCGTCATTAATCTTGTAATATCAATTTCATCTAATATTCCTAAATAAGCTTGTAAAGCACCATTCAAACCTTCTAATTTAAATCTAGGATAAAAAACAGCAGCAATAAGATAAAGTAAAGGAATTTCTCTAAAATAATTCAACCATTTTACCTTCATAACAGTAATGGCTTCTAACAAAACAATATCATTAGGATCGCTACTGTCAACATGCTCATCGAGAGTGCCAACAATATTTAAACTCTCAAGAAGAAATAAATGTGCTGTAGGATAATAAACACCGCTAAAAACTAAAGTAGCATCATTAAAAACTCTTAAAATATCTAAAAAAATTTCACAAATATTCCATTGATTAGGATAAAGTGTGACATTTTGAACATGTTGAGAAAAAAAAACTACATAATGCATCTTTGTATTGAAATGCTTGACATAAAAGAAAATAAGTTGAATTCCAACGTGTTGGAACATCTCTTGAAAATTTAATCGGTTTAATACCATTTATTTTACAAAACTTCGTCCATTCTCTCATAACTTGAGAATATGACCAAATACAGTTAAGTGCCGTTTTAATTGGATCAAGGAAATGTGATAATAATTTTAGACCGTCTTGCACACATAAGTTAAGGACATGACATGTACAACGAATATGAAAAAACCGACCCCCTAAATTTGGTTGACATATTTCTGTTAAATCATTGATGGATGCAGTATTAATTTGCAGATGCATTATCAAATTCAATTGTTAAAATTTTTTCTCCTAAACCATATTCATCAAAAATTACCTTCATCATTCTATAAATATTATGTGCAGTATGTTGGTCATCAAAAACTCTAAATACAATAAGTCGTTTTTGCATGGTAAATGATGTATCAATCCAATGACAAGTCACACCCATGTATGAGTGTGTTTGCCAATGGTCACTCCAAATATCAGAACATATAGAAATACGACCTTTCATCTCTTTAAATATTTCATTTAAAATAATTTTACCATCTTTGTATAATTTAAAAATATGACGTTTTGTTGTGTTTCGATTCATTCTACATGCAGCAGGATTTAAAGCATTATGCACGTAATTAGTAAAATGAAGTTTTTCACCAAAACTTAAAGAAAGATGTGCCATACAAGTTAATTTTGCAAATTCTTCTCTATTTTTTGCATCAGAATATTTAAATAAATCTACAGCACTCGTACCTCTACTAGATGATGCGTACCTGACCATTTGAGTTTGCGTCGTATCAATGCCAAATTCAACCGGATGATGTTTTTCCATGTGCTTGATCATATTGTCGTATCCACCATAAAATTTATAGATAACCCCACAATAGTTGCAAATTACTCGTTGTGAATCATCTTCTAGGCGTTCCAAATTAAAATGAATTTTGAAAATATATGAGGACCGAGCCTTAACTTCTCTTCTCCGTGATTGTGCACTAACACTAGGGCCGCTCTCTTGGGTTGGCATATTTGACATTATGTTCTCAGTTGAGCTTGCCATTTTTCGTTTGAGAAATTAGGAAGAAAAATAAGAAAATTGAATAATTGTTAAAATTTTAACAAATTAACAACTAATTGAATTGAGTTTGAGAATAAGAGAATTGTATGAATTGAGATTGAGAATAAGAGAATTGTAGAAAATGAGAGAGTTGAGAATTTGGTGTGTTGAAATAATGAAAAATGAATCCTATTTATAGATTTTTAGAATTTTTTTGATACAAAAATACCCCTAAATATAACTGTTTTATTACCGTTATTAGGGATATATTAGTAATTTATATTTTAATTTATAAATTTTTTAATAATTTTTTTTAACGGCTCCCTGCCCCCCCAACGGCTACTAGCCGTTGGGGTAGGGTTCCTGTTGGAACCCTACGGTTCCAACCAGAACCGAACGGTTCCGGTTGGAACCGTAGAACCGGTCCTACCGGTTCAAGTTGGGGACGAACCCCAACCGAATCGGTCGCCAACGGTTCTGGTTCCGGAACCGTGGCCGGGTCTTTTGCCAAGCCTTTGATCGCCTTGGTTGCCGCCTCCAAGGCAATTACGACTTCTAAGAACAACGTACATCTCGAATTACGCTTTAATTAATTTAATTAATCGTTTTCTTATGTATCGCTCATTTTTGTAATTCTTTCACCTAGAACCTGTCATTTTTTTACGCACTTTGAATGTTTTAACTGGATCAAATAAATTAACACTGAACTGAGTGTATGAAATTTTCTAAATATAATGTGTATAAATATATAGGGAATAAAAACATATAATCCTTAATTTGAAAAGACTGAACTCTTAGGTTTAAAGGGTTTCTTGAAAATGATAAGTTTCTTAATGGGAAAGAACATAACCCTTAAGGTTGAAAGGTTTTCTTAGAGGGCTATAACCCTTAAAGAATTACATTCATTGACATGACAGTACGTTTCTAAAGACAACGCTCAATTTCTATAAAAATGAGTCATTGAGTTCATTTTTCAATAATCTTAAAAATTCTACAATTTCATTTATTCTTGAAGAAATGAGTGCCTTTTTTACAAGAAGCAACCAAATATCCTGGGAGAACGTTAGCCACAAGAGATCCATAGTGCACCGACGTGGGGCTAATAAATTCTTAAGGATAGAGACTTTATCGACTTGGTTCAAATTCATCATCTTCAACATAATAATTTCCAGGTTTTTCCAATTCTTGTGCTTATGTTTAATTGATGATTTACAAGGACTCTATTTAATAATTTTGATTGAATAATACATGTTATAATATAATTAATAACATATGCGCCCAACAATCTTAAGGATTTTTTAATTTATATGTGTTGTTAACTTTGAATTATGAATGTCTTATTCTTATTTTCTATGGAAAATATATTATGTGCATGAAAAATACTTAAGAGCGTTTGAATGCCCGATAAACACATAAGAAAAAATTCAGTGTTTCGCATTTTCGTTCTAACGCGTTATCAAACGCTACACGAATGTGAACTCTCTGGAAAAATTCGTTCGAATGGCTGAACGAACGTGACACTAACTCAAGTCATACCCATAATTTTTTCAGATTTGGAATAGAATCTATTAATTCACATATTTCATAAAACATATATTAACTTGTTAATTGTCATATGATATACATATGCTTTAGTTATGGAATTTGGTAAAATAAGTCAAATATTTACTTAATATAATATTAACTTAGTAAAAATCATATACAAAAAAAATTTATAAACTTGGTAGTATAGATTTGAGGTCTCTACTCTTGAGAATATGGGAGGATGAAGCTTCCGAAAATCGTGTAAAGATACCAGTAGTTCTTGCCGCTGCATAACCTGAACTGTTACTGGAGGTGACTCATGTGGCACAACCGAAGGTCCGGCTCGGAATGTAGTAGGTTCTGGTATATTTTGGGAATCTACTGTTTGGTGAGCCATGGATACTCCTACTGGTGGTGGTGGTACAGGAATGGTGGGTTCTGCAGCTCTTGGCTCTAGGCCTGGTGGTTGCGGCTGACGAATAATCAACTGGGCTAAGGCTGCTACTGACTGCTGAATCTGCTGTAAACCCGCAACTAATGGGTAATTGGGCTGGATTACTGGCGCATCTATACCTTCTCCCACAATACTCTCATGAACTAACTCCACTTCTTACCCCCTATCTGTCTCAGGGGGAGGTACTATTGATCTCTGATCCAGATTTATGCCTTGAGGTGCCCTATCACGCCTGGGTCTACCCCTTACTCCGGTTATTCCCTTGGGTGGCAGGGAATCTAAGAAATTTAGAGAGAAAAATAAATGGTCAATTACATGTAAAGGAATTGTAAATGATTAGAATGAGACAAATCTCGAGACAAGGTTACCAAAGTGAACAATCACTTATATATAGTAGTACCCCGGGTATACCATATATACAAGCCACTGTCACTCCCTTACTGCAGTCACTGACTCCCTAGACCATGCTCTGATACCATCTTTGTAACATCCTCGATACGGGAATGTTACCGGCAAGTAACAAAACCCACTGTCGACTAAGGCTCTAACATATGAACTAGGACACTTGCTTTTTTATCTCAATACTATGCAATGCTCACTAAACCACACATATAATTGTAAATACTTAAATAAACTCGAATGTATGATTTTAAATAGAAACACATGCATATATACTTGACTAAAAGTAAATACAATGTGTACACAACATCACACTTAAGTCAATAATACAACAAAATGACTTCTCAGATAACTACACTCTATATGAATATAGCTCTGGAATGATGGACCCGACAACTAGTGATTGCAGTGTAACACTTGTCCTCGAGCTGGGTCTCCAAAAGCGCACATGGCTCACCAAAAGAAATATCCTGCAAAAGAACTGGGAAGTGGTGGGGTGAGTCCAAAGGATCTCAGTGAGTGGAGCTACAAAATAAGAAACTGAATTAGAACATTATATGAAACCATTTATACTTAAAGCTTTTTCGAAAACTCTTCCTGAAAACTGATTCTTTTTCTTTTAAACTGGAAATCATTTTTTTGAAAACTTTCTGAGAAAGATATCTCTGATGCTGTAGAAAATTTGACGCATTGGGGCATTACGTATCGATGTCCCCCCATACGCCTAACTAGAGGCAGAAGTGCAAATCCATGACTTTGGGGCGTTATGTATCGTCGTCCCCCAAAGCACGCCACTCATGTCTCTGAAACTGGTGGTATTGGGGCGTTACATATCGTTGTCCCCCAAGCCACTGAACTAGAACTGGGGGTGTGGATCTATGCTACCCTCCAAGCTCTGAAACTAGGGTCTATGGGCGTTACGTATTGCCGTCCCCCTAGCCCTGAACTACGTGTGCACACGGTCTCTGTCCGTCAATTCCATAAGTAAGAGTTGAGGTGGGTTTTTCCCTCATGCCTCGAAAATATAAAATATTATTGTTAAATTGTAAAACTTTCAAATCAAATCTCGCTTAATACATAACTGATAATTAAATAAGGCTAACGTCCTAAAATTTCAAAAATAAGTCTTGGAATAAATCTTAATCCGAAACAAGTAATTATAAAATCAAAGCAGTGAATTTGTTTGGTTAGTTGGGAACCAAATCAAACTTGACAAACAAATAAGAAAACACACAAATAAGAACAGATGATTTAACGTGGTTCGGCGGAATGGATCCAACCTACGTTCATGGATGCAAATGAAGTAAAATCTTTTATTATGAGCTCGGGTCAGATCGACATGCTCTTTCTCTCTTATTTAAGCTTTTTTCTCTCTTTTATAAGTTACAAGAATGCACAGAATCAAATTCACCAACCCCTTACAATGAGTTCTCAACCCATTTATATAGTGCGCTTAAACCTATTATTCTACCAACTCGTGACGTTATCCACGTTACCAAGTTATCATTGCATAGGCTATCTTCCCTAATCACTCTATAAATAATAGCTTTGTCGTTTGACACAACCACTCACTGCCATCTGACCTTCATTAATTCACCCCCTTATTGGGTAACTGCTACACACTCTGCCCATGTGCCAGCTTGGATTCCAACCACTCCTATGCGGTTGCGTGTGTCAGTGGATAAGCCTAAGATTCTCCTCAATCCCATCAGACGTTGGCCTACTCCTATCTCATCAGTCTTTGGGAGGCTCAAACTTCTGTTTAGGGCTTACGTTGTCCTTCTAGGAGCATAATGCTGCAACCCCGACCAATATCATCGGGTCGGTACATTGACAAAAGTGAAATTCTTCCTTGCATCTACAGATAGGTCTGATCGGAAGAAAAGCCTTCACTTCCCTCACGTTTTCTTCAAAAGGGTCAAACCAATGTTAAGCTCCTCGGCATGTATAAATATTGAGAAATAACTTCCATTGATGACAGTCTGAACTGTTATGATTTTTTTCTAACTTGTATCTTCTAATGATCACCTTCCTCGAGTGTATGTGACTGTGCCTCTGCTAGTTCATCCCGAGTCCCCTTCATTATGCTTCAAAGCCAAAACCAACATCCTCGGGTCGGTCTTTAAATGTAGCTGATTCTGATCCACTGGTCGGGTCAGACACCTCTAGGCCTTGGGCCTGAACTCTCATCATCGTAAAGACCTTGGGCCCCATCTTGATAAGTGAAATCCCCTTAATCCTCTTTTTCATATCTCGAATCTTCTCGAATTTGAAAATCACCATCAATAATTATTTCGTTAATATAATCGTTAAGATGAACTGAATTAACTTATTTACAGAGATAATGTTACTGTTAGTGAGTAACGTATTGTCCTCTTTGGAAATTCAGTGTGGGCTTGAGTCTGGCTTTATTGAAGGGTCTTCAATTATAATTATCATTTTAAATGGACAGGTCAGAGTTCAGTCTTGCATGGATGTACTGTTGAAGATGAGGCATTTGTTGGTATGGGTGCTCCTTGCTGCTGGATGGCGTTTATGTTTAGAAATATGAAATGGTTGTTGCTGGATCTATTGCAAGTCATAATATATAGATTATTATTGTTATTATTTTATAAAGAAATTATTTTCGCAAATCGAACTTGTGAATATTTATAGTATGAGAATTATTAGATGTACTGCAGCTATGCAGTAGCTATTTGGAGTTAACCTCATGTCAACCCCAAGAATGCTTCGAAGTCATAATGAAAATGAATTTCTCAATTCATTATTGATGTCAAGAGTTTGAATACTTAAAATTAACGACAAGTGAAAATGGAGTAGTCTCTTCCGCATAGGTAATCCTTAACCAATTTAGACGGTTGTCTAAGACATCACCCCAAATATAAGGTCTTATAAAACTTTGTGCTTATACATTTATGTATATTATAAAATTATTATCAATTTTTATGGTAATAAATATAAAATTTCCCTAATTGTTGGTTAGTTAATAGTAATATAAATTATTAAAATTATTAAATTATTATATTTCAGTAAATATTTACGTGGATCTTTTTTATTTTCCAAATAAATAATATGATTATTTTCTTTTTCTAAAAACATCTTTAATTTATCAATATTTCACTAAATTGTTTTGCCTAAGATCCTAAAAAAATTTGAGCCTCTGCGATCTCTCCCTACGCGAAAACCTTAGTAACTCATTAAGAGTACTTTCACCGGCGGTTAGGGGTGTGCATCGGTCGGTTCGGTCGGTTAATCCTTAATTTTTTAACCGAACCGAAATTTTTTCGGTTAAATAAATGTGTAACCAATTTAACCATATTATGACACATAATTATTAACCAATTAACCATTATATTTCGGTCGGTTTTGGTTAATTCGGTTATTAACCAGTCCAACAAATATAAATTCATCAACATTCAACAAACCAATTTAACACAATTACACAAATATAAATTCATATTCATCAAAAAGACAGCAAATCAGAAGACAATTTAACACAAATATAAATTCATCAACTCATCAAGCATTTTTGAGAATATAAATTCACAAATACAAATCGTCTCTTGCTTTTCTTCCTCATCTTTGGGGGCCTATGAGATAATCTTAAACCCTAGTGGTAATAGTAGCCCGAGAGGATAGGAGAAAACCCTAGATTTTGGAGCATTTCGATAATTTGGGGATGCAGGTTTTTAGAACCCTCGTTGAGAACACAAAAAGCATCAAAGGAAACACAAATCAAATATACATTATACATCAATGAGCAATCGGAGAAGACGAAGAATAATAAGAAGAAACCGAATCAAATCAAAGTTGTAAATACCTCACCTAATCAAAGTTGTCGGCGGCTGGAGCTTTAGAAGGAGTAAAATCATGGTTGTTGAATAAAAGAAATGATGTTGCACCTTTAGGTGGTTACTGGTTACTCTCAAGATGCGAAGGTTTTGTGATTTTGGGATTTTGGAATTTTGTGAGTCAGCGGCTGAAGTGGGTTTGTGGGTGGAAATTAGGGTTTTGAAGCATTAGTTTTGGTTTAGGGTTTTGAAGCATATATATAGGGTTTAATTTCGGTTAATCGGTCGGTTCGGTTATACGAATCTCATAACCATAACCGAATGAATAACCGAAAAATTTAAAAATTTTAACCGCAATAACCGATTTAATCACAATAACCGAACTGTAATAAAAAAATGGTCGGAACGGTTCGGTTAATCAGTTAAAACCTATTAATGCACACTCATACCGCCGATAAAGTGAGCGGGAAGGTGTTTTCCCTCTCCAACCGGTGTTTTTCCTCATTTTCCCCCCTGTATTTCCTTCATTTTCTTATTGTAATTTATCATTATTTTTAATGTTGTAATGTATTTGGCAGTTGGTGTTTGTACTTTTGCCTCTTTTGGAGATTCTTCCACTGGTCCTAGATGGTCTTGGGTGGCCGTGGCTCCAGTGGTTGGTGCGTCGAGGTTTCGAAGACTTGAGGCGAGTGCTAATCGTGAGGTTGCCCGGTAAATCGTCTAATAGAGAGAGTTTTTTATGTTGTTCTTTGTTCGTTTATATGGATTTTTTCTGTGGTTTTTTTCGTTTAGTTATTTTTTTATTCTTTATTTTATTTTGTGATTTTTATGTCTAGTTGATTTAATTAAGTCACCAGATTTTGGATTTGAGTTTCTCTACTCGGATTCAATGATAATATTTGTAAAGAATGATGTGTTGTTAACTATTTTTAACATGCATACTTCAAGCAAATTAATAAACCGTCCTAGTATTTCGTGCGATCGGCATGAGACGGCGTTGTCATCTCTTTGAGTTTCATGACTAATACATACGTGACTTGAAGTGATCTATTTCTGAGTTATAATAATGCTACATATATTCTCCGGCTTGTACCCAATACTACTCATACATGCACTACCTTATAAATTTACCATAAACATGGATAACTGAAGCTAAACTATACCTGAACTAACTTGATTAATATGTTTACCTAATCATGAATAGCACATGCATGGCATGATATGCACTATACCTGGCTTGTTCTTATAACATTTCTACATACCTTCATGACTTATCCAAGCATATTGTGACATTGATATGTCTCTAGCCTGTAGTTATGCTATACATACATACATACATTATAAATGTGCTTATAAAATTCTTGGTTATATATAACATAACATGATGAACATATCATGAACTACTAACACTCGGCCACATGGCCAAACATGTCACCCATACACGTGTGGACCCTGAGGAATGATCCTACTGACTAACCATAATGATTGCAGCTGCTCTCATCTTCTCCAAGCTCGTTCTTAGCATGCATGAATGACCTGCAACACAAACTGAAAATGGAAAGAGTAAGTCGAACGAACGACTTAGAGAGTGAACGTAAAAATAAACGTAAGATAAATAATATGGTATCATATAAACAAAATGGGTTTACGAAAAACTTGAATCATGTGACATATGTAAATCGTACGTGTAAATTGAATGATAAAATTAGAACCCGTATCATCACTAGAAACTAAACATAATAACATGTATGGAAAACTGTAATCTGACTTGAGAACATAAACTTTGTCATCATGACCGTAACATGAAAACACGTCATGACACAAACTCATTACATGACCTGTATGTTAGGGTTGGTACTCGGAGCGCCAATTTTATGATGTATTTCCCCGTAAATACTTATGTAAATATTTTATTTTGAATAAAATAAACATTTTATTTAATATAAAATCTTTTATTAAATGGTAAAGACGTAATAGACATTAGAATGATTAGTTATGATACTGTTGCAAAAGCATCGCAACTGTTATTGAGTTGTATCATAACAGTATCATTATTAAATTATTCATGGTCAAGGTTTACATTACTTAGTAAACCCGCAGAGACCAATACATGTCATATATTAGAATCAAGGATTTCAATGGTTATTACTCAATGAACCATGAGTTTCAAAGACTCGTATAGAAATGAAAGTGTTTATATCGGATAAACACTGAATGACTCACTGAAGATTCTTAATCGATGGTACACTAACGTCAATAAGAGTTTTTTCGGGTCGAGTAGCGTAGTGGTTCTTTGACTTGAGTTACCACTGTGGATATATGAGATATCATTCACACTTTGATGGCAGTCACATCACTGACCTATTAAGGTCAGACCTCCGCTTGTTCGTTGGGTGTAGAATGATTCTTAGGATATCATGTGTGTATCAAGAAAGGATCTGTCAGTTCTCTGTGCAGAGCATAGGTATTCAATATGTGTCGGCAATATGATAAATCCATGGGCCCGTGGTACACTGTAGAAATGAGTTATACGTGTTATTAAGAGATCGTTAATTAATACGTCGACGAGATTATAACTAAAGAGATTTGACGTTTATAGCTGTATCTATGGTATAATCTGAATACCTGTGATGAAGAGATTATACGTTTGCAATGACCTCAACATGTATAGTTCAGCGAGTTTATCTATGGTCGTCATAATTTACGGGTGGGTAAATTATGGACACGAAATTAGATTTCTTGACTAATATATCTGAACTTAGAGAGTCTCACATAATGAAATATACTCGTAGAGCACTAGGACAACAATTATAAATAATATTGATTATTTATAAATCGTTAAACGGTTAAACGAATTAATACATGCATATGTGTATTTTGGTCATTTCTTAATTAATTTATATATATATTTAATACATGATTTTATTAAATACACATTAATTAATTGTCAAATAAAATATTTGACATATATCATAAATATATGTATTTTGATTATTTAATCTAAATATAATACATATATCTAGATATTTATATTTATTAGATATTTGATTATTTAATTGTTAAATAATTAAAGTAATTAAAATAAAAATATCTAATGTGAAGATAAGGCTTATCTAATGTGAAGATAAAGCTTGGAAATGACAAACTTGGATTTTATTTTTAGGATAAGTCTTAAAATTATTTTTGGATTTATTTTAATAAGATTAAAAAAATAAAAATAAATATCTTTTTTTTTTTGCTAGAATTTCGTCCAAGGCTTTAAAAATAAGTATAAAAGGAGTTTTGTTTTCTTTTTTTCAAGTGATCAAGTTAAACTTCAAGATTAAAATTATTGAGTTAGAGAGAAAAATCAAAAGAAAAGCTTGAAAATAAGGTATTTGTTAACTTTCTTTTATTTGAAAATTATTTCTGATATTCCAAAGCTCAACATATGATGTGAGTTTATTTTTCCCTCTCTTAAATTTGTGTTAAGATTCTTGAAAGCTTGAATATTGAATATATGCGTGCGTAATAATTAAAATAAGCTTAATTAGTGTAATTAAGGCTTATAATTGTCATTAGATGACTTGTTGTCATTTTAGAGTTGTTAGGCCGCTCAATAATGACCTAGAAATGTTTCTGAGTTATTTCAAAGTGGTGAGGCTGGATCGGTGTTGTAGAGAATGTATTAAAGTGTTGTAATGAATTAATTTTGATTAATTTTGGTTAATTGGATTAATTGACAAAAGTATGGTTTATGCCCAAATCAAAATTGGGGCTTTTTCATATATTAGATGTATTTTGATGTATATTAGATATAAAAATTATTTTGGTAGTGATTAAAAATCACTTAAGCTTGTATTTGATAAATTAGGACTAAAATGATCAAAATATAAAAGTTTGACAAATATTGGGGTTCACGACAATTTTGGGACTTTTGTGCAAAAAATGATTTTTCAGATTTGGGTGATTAGAATAAATTATTTTATTTTAATAGGTATCAGAGCATGTCTGATTCTTAACCCATGATATGATTTGTTTTTTAATTTGATATTTAATCCAAACTTTACTTTTTGCATGCATGTATTATTTAATTTGATTAAAATAAATGTGTATGACACTTTTGTGGAAAATCCCTAATTAATAAGGTTTAATAATTAAAATGTATTTGGTGCATGTTTCTTGGTCTGTCTTGTCAATAGGGTTTATAAATAAATTTTTATGATTATATCCGAGAACGTGCCAAAGCTGTGAGGTATAGCCGATAGGAATTTATTTGTACCGCATAAATATATGATATTAGGTAAATTCAAGCGAAAGAGAAATTCCTGAACGTGTCAAAGCTGTCAGGATTACGTGAGTATCTTGAATTTATCATTGACAAGTTTGACCTTGATACGCCTCTTTGTGAAAAGATGTCACAACGAGAAACGATTAGGACCAAAATTCAGAAGTCACTGGTGAGTGATTGACAATGAGTTGTCTACCTAATGAATATACGTAGGTGAGAACGTGCCAAAGCTATGAGCTGAAATATATTCATGGGGTCCACTTTTCACTATTGGATTTAATTTGATTATTGAATTCTTTGTATTCTGTTTGGGGATTACGTTTTTACATTGAATAGTGGGATGGGTATTTTTAAATTAAAAATTCATGATCGATTTAATGCTTTTATGATATTATATGAAACTGTTTTATCTGCTAATTATTTTTTCGCTATCTATATGATAGATTTATGATGGCAGGCTCTATGTCTTCAAATCCTTTAGCTCGTATGCATGATACAAATAAGCTGAAATGGCTCGAAAATTTTGCAAATTGGGAGATGGATTTAAGGATTGTCCTCGAATCCGAGAGGTTATTGTATGTCTTGAAGGCACCGATACCTGTTGCTGTACCACCCAAGTCCACACTTGAGGAGCACCAGAATGATGACCTAAAATTTAGATCATATATCCTTTTTTTCATTGACTCATGAGCTGAAAAAGCAATATATTGATATACCTGATGCGTATAACATGATCACTCAACCGAGAGAGCTTTTCATGAATCAAGAACAAGTCTTGGTTCACAGAGTGGCGGTGGAACTGTTTCACTCTAGACTGGATGAGGGTCAACCAGTCAGCCCGTATGTGCTTCATTATATTGATCTGATCGAACAATTGAGGCGATGCGACTTTCCACCCAATGATACACTTGGGCGTAGTTTGATACTAGGCTCGTTCCCAAGCTCATTTTGCTAGTTTGTATTGAATTTTAATATGCATTGGATTAGCTGTTCTTACAGTGAGTTGCATAGGATGATGCTCACAGTTGAGGAAGATCTGAAGAAGGAAATTTCGACTCGCCTTCCAAAATCGACTTCTCTTTCTACCTCTTCTCAAAAGAAGGGCAAATGAAAGAAAAAGAAAGGTAAAAAGATCACTCCTCAGGATAAGATAACGAAACTAAAATTGAAGAGAGCTGTTGAAGATAAGTGTCGCCACTGCAGTAAGATCGGACACTGGAAGAGGAACTATCTTGACTACATAGCCCAAATCAGGAAGGAAATAGCATCTACGTCAAATACTTTTATTTTTCCTGTTATTGATATCTTATTAGCTTGTGAAGCTATGACTTCTAGTTGGATTTTATATTCTGTTTGTCCTGTTCACATATGCAATTCGTTGTAGGGAGTGACGGAAAGTAGGAAACTGAAATCTGCAGAGATACAGTTATGTTTCGGGAGTGGTGACTCTCTAGATGCGGTTGCCGTGGGATAATGGGAGATTCCCTTGCCTAGTGGGAGACTTTTGTTATATGACTACTATGTTGTACCAGGATGTGTAGCTAATATTATATCACTTTTTGTATTAGATACAGAGAGATATCATGTAAATATTAAGAACTGTTCCTTATATTTATATGATAAAAATAATACTCATATCCTTGTGTGTCCAAATGAGCATAGTCATTATATTTTACATACTTCTCGAGATATCTTGAATAATATGATTAATAAACGTAAATGGTCTGAAATAAATAATACTGAACTTTGACATATGAGGTTAGGTCATATAGATGTGAGACGCCTAACTCAGTTGGTTAGGAATGGTTTGATTGAGAATCTTACCATTAAACCTGATGAGCGGAAAATATATCAATATTTACCGCCCCTTTTACTTAATATTTTGTTTAGTTTCTCGGGTTTGATGAACGTTTTGATGTGTTTTAGTTTATTTTGCAGATAAAATAATATTGGGATTCAATGAAATCATTTAGGACAAAATGTGGGTCAAATAAGGGCAAAAATTGGATTTGACATATTAATTTTGGAGACTGGAGACTTGAAAGGGCGTTCTAACGAAGTGTAGTTTCGGAAATTCCAATTTTGCGCAACTGTCGTATTTTGGGCATAACATTTTACTCCAATATCGGATTGAGCTGATTCAAGTTTCAAATTAAAGAAGACTCAAAGCTCTACAACTTTGAAGAACAAAATAATTTCGAATTCTGAAGATGTCATGACCTAAATTGATGAAACATCCGAAAGTGTGTTATGTGTAATTATTAAATTCATTTTCAAAGAAAATAAATAGATAAATAAATATAAATAGTCAAACTCCCACCAAACATGATATCAATTAGTGGAGAAATTAATAATGGATTTGGTGAAGCAATTAGTGGAGCAATTAGTGGAGGATTTGGTGGATGATTTGATGAAGGTAAAATTTTGCCTATAAATACCAAGTCATTTCATTTGTAAATATATACTTTCTTCTAAGGAATTCATTAAGAATACTAAGAAGATTGTATCTTGTTTGTTTATTTACGGCTTTCAGTAATTAATTTTCGCTTTCGCACTTTCTTTTCTTTACTTTTCAGTTTTTACTTTCCGTAATTTACTTTTACGTACAATACTTTCCTTTCTTTACTTTTTCAGTTTTTACTTTTCAAGCAATGAGGAGGTAACTCCCCCTTTCTGGGGTAAAAGGTAAAGCTTATATTATTGCTATTTAGATTAATCTCCCCTAATTATAATATAATAACTATTTAAAATCTGACTTAATGAGGATACCGCCATATTGGTCAGTTGGTAATTAATTATAAATTGGTTTTAACCTGACTAAGCATGGATACCGCCTGGTTGGTCGATTGGTAATTAATTATTAATTTGACTTAATCAGGATACCGCCTATATGGCTGGTTGGTAATTATCACGCAAAATTAGTATATTATATTAAGGGAGATATCTAAAATAGTAGTAATAAAAGTGGATCATTTTACCTCAGCATTTTCTTTATTATACTTTTACTTTATTTACTTTCCAGTAATTTAATTTCCAGCATTTACTTTCCAGTAATTTAATTTCCAGCATTTACTTTATGTCTTTTCTTTTATTTAAGTTTTTACTACCCGTAAATATGTGTCGTAACTAAGCCAGTTATCTGGGGTTGTGATGAAATCCAATATCACCGGTTTATAAGGGGTTAAATTACAGTTTGGGTAATATAAAGGTTTATTTATTGAGCCCTAATCCTAATGCTTTTTATTAACTGGCCATTAATAAAATTGAACTGGTAAACTTAAAAATGAACTTGGAAAAGAGATTTTAGGTTAAAGACCTTAGACTCAATAGCCCACGATCTTCCTTGAGGATAGATAACCCTTTAATAGATTTCCTTACATGATAGGAATATACCTGTCGGGCGGGGGTAGCCATAATTGGAACTTAATCTTAATGAATTCAGATAACTTGGTTAACATAGGAATATGATTAATTAGGTTATACTGGGTATTTGTATTTGACCATCGGAAGAGGCTTTTACATAATTTCGTGTTCCAGGTTAATAATCCAATATATTACACAAACGTAAAATAACCACTTCATCTTTTAAAAAGATATTGGAATGATTCACAACCCTGGATAGTTTTATAAATTTGAATTTTCTTCAATCTACTTTCAAGAAATTTATTTACTTTTTTTTTTTAATTTTAAAGTCACCACCCAATCAAACAATCAATCCATTAGATACTTGTAAACATTTAACTTCATAAATTGATAACAAAAGGTTTTAAGTCCTCGTGGGATCGATACTTTTTATACTACTTGAACGATACGTGAGCTTGCGTTATACGCGTGTGATTACGCCGGTAAAGTTTTTGGCGCCGTTGCCGGGGACTTATTTATCTTTCACTATTAGTTTTGAGGTTAGATACCTTTACTTGTATCTAATTTTATTTTTACTTATTGTTTTTTTTTTCACTTGTTTCAAGTTCTCAGACACTACATGAGACGAACCAGAAGCTTTGAACTCCGACCGCTTGACCCAGAGATTGAAAGAACCATCAGACAGTTGAGAAAGGAAAGGCGAGAAGACCAAGAAGTAATTGTTAACATGGAACCTGAACCTTTGGAGGTTGCACCACCAATTTCCATTCGAGACAGAACCATTCCGGTGGTTGATGGCCTCATTTCCTGTATTGTACTTCCTCCCTTACCAGCAAATGCGTGTGACATCAAAACATGCCTTCAGATGATTCAGCAGTCAGTACAGTTTGTGGGGAATGCAACTGAAGATCCTAATGCCCACATCAGCAACTTCCTGGAAGTTTGCGGCACTTTCAATTACAACAGAGCATCAGAAGAAGCAATGAGATTGCGAGTTTTTCCATATTCCTTGAAAGACGGAGCAAAAGCTTGGCTACATTCACTACCAGTAGGATCTATCACAACTTGGAACATTCTAGCCACCAAATTCCTTGCAAAGTACTTTCCACCAGCCAGAACAGCAAAGTTGAGGAATGACATCACATCCTTCGTGCAACAAGATTCAGAATCCCTTTGCGAAGCTTGGGAAAGATTCAAAGATTTACTCCAGAAATGTCCTCACCATGAGATTGCAAAATGGCTACAAGTTCAAACCTTTTACAATTGACTTTCTGGACTGATGAAAACCACAATTGATGCTGCTGCTGGAGGATCTTTGATGGCAAAAGGAGAAGATCAAGCCTGTGACTTAATCGAAGAAATGGC
This sequence comes from Zanthoxylum bungeanum, assembly GCA_019454045.1. Classification (NCBI taxonomy): domain Eukaryota; kingdom Viridiplantae; phylum Streptophyta; class Magnoliopsida; order Sapindales; family Rutaceae; genus Zanthoxylum; species Zanthoxylum bungeanum. The sequence goes on from SKCR01021646.1 coordinate 75,968, forward strand.
TAACAATAATTCATTGTGGCCAACAAAAAGGAGCATGATTCAACGAATCACAGGAATTTATGAAGTTGGAGCTATCTCAGCAGTGAATACTAAGTTGGAGCAAATGTGCAAAAGCCTGGAAACACTTAGCACGTAAGTTGTAAACATCGCTAGAGCCACAAGTTCACCATATGGAGGAGCACCAGAGCCAAACCAAAATAAAGAAATGATGAATTACGTCAACGATTTCAACAGACAGGGGAACAATCCATATTCCAACACCTATAATCCAGGGTGGAGGAATCATCCCAATTTTTCATGGAGCAACAATTCAGGGCAAAATAAAAATCCACCACCGGGATTCCAACGACAAAACAAAAGCCAGGAGTTTGAAAAAGAACCGGAAATGAAAGAATGGATTGCAGAGATGTTCAGAAAGCAACAAGCAGCATATGATGTTATTTTTCAAAGCCAATCTGCTTCCATCAAAGCACTGGAAAATCAAATTGGACAACTGGCCAATGCTCAGAGTTACAGACCGCCAGGGAACCTTCCTAACAACATAGAACCAAATCCAATGAACCGAGGGAAGGAGCAATGCCAAGCCATTACTTTGAAAAGCGGTACTGAAATCAACGAAGATGTTGGAGTCAAGGCAACTGCTGAGGAAGTTACAAAAGATGCAGTTCCACAGATGGAGGAAAAAGAAGCAAATGAAAAAGATAAAGAAAAATTCACTCCACCTCCACCTTTTCCACAGCGTCTCCAGAAAAACAAACTAGATAAGCTGTTTGCTCGATTCTTGGAGGTGTTCAAAAAGTTGCACATCAACATTCCATTCGCAGAAGCGTTGGAAGAAATGCCCAGCTATGTCAAATTCATGAATGACATTCTTTCACGAAAATGGAGATTGGGAGATTACGAGATAATAGCATTATCAGAAGAATGCAGTGCCATCATTCAGAGGAAGCTTCCCCCAAAGTTGAAAGATCCTGGAAATTTCACTATTCCTTGCACCATAGGAGAACATGACTTCGGTAAGGCTTTGTGTGATTTAGGTGCAAGTGTTAACTTGATGCCTTTTTCTATTTATAGGAAACTGCAGATTGGAGAAACAATGCCTACCTCAGTCTCTCTACAACTTGCTGATAGAACGCTAGTATTTTTGAGAGGTGTAGTTGAAGATATGCTGGTCAAAGTTGACAAATTCATTTTCCCAGCAGATTTTATTATCCTTGATATGGAGGAAGACGAAGACATGTCGATCATCCTCGAGAGACCATTCTTGGCTACATGTCGAACCATTATTGATGTACAAAAATGAGAACTAACCATGATGGTACAAGACCAAGAAGTAACATTCAATATTTTTAAAGCCATGAATTTCCCGAATGACGAGAAGGAGGAATGTTTCAGACTTGATGTGATAAATAGTACCATCCAGACCTCCAATGCAATGCAAAGTTCTACTAACAAACTTAAAGCATGTCAATTGCCTGTGGAGCCTGAAGATAAAGCGTACTGCGCACTGAAGAAGCCAATTCTTACACTACAAGCAACAGAAGAGAAACAGTTCCACCAGCTCAACGAATTGGAGGAATTTCACATTCACCCTTTTAAAAATGCCAAATTATACAAAGAAAAGGCCAGAAAGAAACATGATGAGAAGTTAGTGCGCATACAACTGGAACCAGGGTAGCAAGTACTGTTAAACAACTCAAGGTTGAAACTCTTTCCATGGAAGCCAAAATCATGTTGATCAGGTCCATTCCTAATCACCAAGGTTTTACCAGATAGAGCCGTTGAGTTACATGATCCCAACTCCAACAAAACATTCAAGGTTAAAAACAAGCATGTCAAGCACTACTGGGGAGAATCGTTTGAGCGATAAAAAGAAAGTGTCACACTTTCAGATCCAACCTAACATTCGGGAGTCATGTCTAGCTGACGACTTTAAATTTAGCGCTAGCTATGAGGCAACCAATGAAATTTGTGTATATATTATGATTTGGTGTCTTTTAATTTTTATGTGTTTAGTTTTTACAGGTTAAGTCATTTCAAGATGGAAGATGCTCTCGCAAATATTCACAAGAAATTTCCTTATCTCCCTCAAAAATCTCTGATGAAAGTTTACAAAGCTCGCTTGGAACAGATGAGACTACTGATGATCAAAGGTATGCCTACTGACATTCGTTGGATTATTGAAGCACGAGTCGATTGGTAGGTGAGTCATCTGACTCTTTTATTTCACATCTGTCTGGTTTAGGAAAAAGCACATATGCTAAAAAGAGAAGAGCCAAAAGAATGTGTGTTTGTTATAAATGTGCTCGTATGTTTTGTGATACTCGTTGTCGATATTTAGGAATGGTGTCTGATAACCGTGAAGATAAAATTAAATTCATTAGGGATGGCTTGAGTAAGGAGTCTTTGGATGACATATCTAAGACTCTTGAGACGCATCCCAGTGGATATGTTCATCACGCTATTCACATGTTATATACACAATTCCGTAAAGAAAGACAACAGTTAAGTCTCGAGAATCTGACTCAAAAAGATCATGTTTGCCAAGTTATAAGAAAATTGGATGGGAAGTTTGTCCCTAACGTATAGACGTCAATCAAGCTGTCACTTTCTTGTAATATTATATCTCTTTGTCTTTTCCTAATAGTTGTGATTTGTTTTGTTGTTTTCTCCGACAGGATCCAGGCTACTTTTTGACCTTTCACGATTTACTATTTTGCTACTAATCGTCCTTTAGAAGATACTTGTGCTATTATTACTCACCTTTTTTAGGTTCTATAAATTCAACTCATCATTACACCTTTGAAGGCATCCAGATAAAAATGGAAGCTACTTCAAGAAGACGGGTTGAAAACATCGGTGTGTTTTGCGGTACCAGTGTTGGTGTTAAACCAGAATACGTAACAGTGGCACATGAATTGGGTCGAGTCATTGCTGTAAGGAATATGCACTTAGTATATGGCGGTGGAAATCTTGGACTAATGAGGATCGTTTCAAAGGCTGTACAAGATGAAGGCTGTCAAGTCTTGAGAATCATCCCAAAACCCTTGGCGGAGGCGAATCTTATTGGATCATCAAACGGCGAGGAACTAATCGTGTCAGGTATGTCTGAACGACTGGTATAGATGATTAACCCTGTTGTTGCTTTTATTGCTTTGCCAGGAGGCTTGGGCACGATGGAGGAAATTTTTACAGTACTATCTTGGGCAAACTTGAACATACACCAGAAACCGCTTGGACTGTACAATGTTGATGGATTTTATGATTTTCATTGTGTGTTTCTTGATGATGCCCGGAGAAATGGGTTCGTGTCCAAGCCTGTAAAAGAACTCCTCTTTACTACCAGAACTGCCCCAGATTTAATTGACCAAATCTTAGCCTTTGAACCTCAAATTGACCCCATTCTTTCCAAGATAAACTGGTCCGATAATGATCGTGGTAAGAGGCGTCGGATACATCTGGATCTTAACCTTTAACTTTTAATTTAGATATAGAATTTCAGCTAACCAGGTACGATTTTCTAAACTCTTCTTCTACTGTTTAAGACATTGGGGACAATGTCTCATTTAGGTTTGGGGGAGGAGAATAGTTAAATTGTATCTTGTTTTTATTGTTTTATTTTTAGTCAAAAAGTTTCGAAAAAGAAAAAAAAATTGACATTTTTTTACAAAAATTACAAAAATATTTTACGTTTTTTTATGTTTTTAATTTGATTAATCAGGTGAAATTGGTGTGAGATAGCTATGTAAGGAGTTTACACTCCTGAGACATATCTCAACCTATTTCGGAACAAGTTAATTTTTGTTTATTTCCTTTTGAATCATTTAATTTGTGAATTCTCCTTAAAATTGATTAAAATGGATCTTCATTTGCTCAGTTGACATATATTATCATTATGCATGGTAACATACGGACATGAGATGTAATTGAAAAGTTTGTAATATTCAGTGCTCTAGTTTAATTGGAGGAAGCACCTAAAAAAGTGATGTGATAAAAAAAAACATGTCATAGATCCGAGTTTTTAAGTCTGTAAGGGTGTTTTAACACCTAGTGCCCTAAAACCAACTGGTTTGGGAGTCACTGGCCCAACACTCGTTACATGGATCGAAGATGTTGTAAAAAAAATATTTATATCGGAAATCTGAGTAATTAAGTCCGTAGGGGTGTCTTAACACATAGTGCCCTAAAGCCAACTAGTTTGGGACTCACTGGCCCAAAGCTCGCTACATAGATGGAAGATATTGTATATAAATAAATAAATCAAAAAAATCAAAAAAATATTATTTCATTGCTTTAAAAAAGGTGTGAATTCTGATATAACTTTAAGACAAAAATATTACTCTATTCTCAACTACACTTATGACTATTGTGGGTAAAATGAGTTGATTAATATTTTGTTGGTTGTGTATATGAAGAATGGTAAAAAAATAATCAGAGAATTCACTTATTCGGTAATTTAGAAAGAAATAAAACAACTACTAACTTGGATAAGAAGTTTCATATGTTTAGTCACTAACTTCTTTATTCAATTTTCTCTTGTATTTTTGCTTTTGTGTGCATTATTTTTATTATCTTTTTACTTTTGTAAAACGTTTGTGGGTATCATTGCTGTAAGCCCTCACGAGACTACAACTCATCCACTAGGGATACCTAGGGGTTTAAAGGCTTGTTGCATACGCTGAATGCAACCGTGATCCCCACGAAAGTGGCTTAGTTTAATTTTAATTATTTCTTGTATTTTATTTTGTTATTTTGCTCGAGGACTAGTAAATTGTTAGGTTTGGGGGTGTGATGAGCGGAAAATATATCAATATTTACCGCCTCTTTTACTTAATATTTTGTTTAGTTTCTCGGGTTTGATGAACGTTTTGATGTGTTTTAGTTTATTTTGTAGATAAAATAATACTGGGATTCAATGAAATCATTTAAGACTAAATGTGGGTCAAATAAGGGTAAAAATTGGACTTGACATATTAATTTTGGAGATTGGAAACTTGAAAGGGCGTTCTAACGAAGTACAGTTTCAGAAATTCCAGTTTTGAGCAACTGTCGTAATTTTGGCATTACTGTTTACTCCAATATCGGATTGAGCTGATTTAAGTTCCAGATTAAAGAAGACTCAAAGATCTAAAACGTTGAAGAAGAAAATAATTTCGAATTCTAAAGATTTCATGACCGAAATTGATGAAACATCCGTAGTGTATTATGTGTAATTATTAAAGTCATTTTCAAATCAAATAAATAAATAAATAAATAAAAAATAAAAATAGTCAAACTCTCACCAAACATGATAGCAATTAGTGGATCAATTAATAATGGATTTGGTGGAGCAATTAGTGGAGGATTTGGTGGAGCATTTGGTGGATGATTTGATGGAGGCAAAATTTTGCCTATAAATACCAAGTCATTTCATTTGTAAATATATACTTTCTTCTAAGGATTTCCTTAAGAATACTAAGAAGATTTTATCTTTTTTGTTTATTTACAGCTTTCAGTAATTAATTTCCACTTTCAGACTTTTTTTTCTTTACTTTTCAGTTTTTACTTTCCGTAATTTACTTTTACGCACAGTACTTTCCTTTTTTTACTTTTTCAGTTTTTACTTTTTAAGTAATGAGGAGTAACTCCCATTGCTGGGGTAAAAGGTAAAGCTTTTATTATTGCTATTTAGATTAATCTCCCCTAATTATAATATAGTAACTATTTAAAATCTGACTTAACGAGGATACCGCCATATTGGTCGGTTGGTAATTAATTATTAATTTGACTTAATCAGGATACCGCTTATATGGCTGGTTGGTAATTATCACGCAAAGTTAATATATTATATTAAGGGAGATATCTAAAATAGTAGTAATAAAAGTGGATCATTTTACCTCAGCATTTTCTTTATTGTACTTTTACTTTATTTACTTTCAGCATTTACTTTCCAGTAATTTAATTTCCTGCATTTACTTTCCAGTAATTTAATTTCCAACATTTACTTTATGTCTTTTCTTTTATTTAAGTTTTTACTACCCGTAAATATATGTCGTAACTAAGTCAGTTATCTGGGGTTGTGATGAAATCCAATATCACCGGTTTATAAGGGGTTAAATTACAGTTTAGGTAATATAAAGGTCATCGATCGACATTGGTCCGTAACAACGAGCCACAACCCTTTTTGCCGCTTCTATTGGTCCCAAAGTCATCAATCGACATTTGTCCTCCTCCAGTAACAATCCTTCCGCGAACCTGGACAAGCTAGAGGGATCCGACATTACGGTTGTACTCCGTGGAATCATGATGAGCACATTCTCCAAGTCTTCCTCTAGATCAATCAACGACTTCCTCTTTCTCGAGGATTGATCCGCCCCAGTCGACACTTTAAAGGCAATTTCCGAAGGAATTTTAACATGAGCATCCTCCATCGACAATGGAGGCTCATGGAATCTCCTTCCCATTGGCCTTCCTACTCTTTCCCCTCGCCAATATTTCTTCCATCGACGAAAACTTGAAACGACCAGCCATTATCATTGCTGCGCAAAAAGTTTCCCCAGGCGTTAGAGGCTGCAGAAATAAAAGGTCCCCGTAGACGAATCGACATACCCAAGTGCTCAAAATAACTGCCAAAATATATATACTGAGGGCCAATGTGGTACCTTCAGTATCGAACATTTCCCTTTACAACGGAGTCAACCTCAACCTTTTCTCCTCCAACACGACCCTTCAATTCCTCTCTGTAGTAGGTATACTTAAAAAATAATTAGTGTTTGTAATGACACTTAGAGTCACGTCGAAGGTACGATTTTAAGACAAACTTGTAACCAAAAAAAGGAGGGCATTGAACATCAGCCAGCCGACAGAACAATAGTGCAATATCATAAAGAAAATGGGGCACTCACTCATAATACTTTAGTACTCAGGGATATGATCAATCCCAGTCGACCCAAAAATAACCTCTCCTCTTACAAAAAAAAAAATATAACTTCTGCCAACCCCCTTGATCATTTGTGGTCATACCTGATACCAGATGCTCCTTCTTTTGTCAAAGGAACACGTGGTATCTTCCCTTCTCGACCATATATGCTCCTTCAGATAATAAGTGTAAATGAGATCTTTCACCCCTAACCTGATCCCAATTTGTACGCCATGCATTCAATCGACAGTAGCACTTTCAATGAATTAGGCATTAGCTGCGACGTGGCTATTTTATGATGGTCCAATACCTCCCACACCAACTTGGGTAATGGAAACCTAAACCCATCAACAAATGGACGCTCGTAAAACCCAAACCACCCTGGAATTTTTGTAGTCAATCCTCTCACTCGACGTGGCTAGCCTCACTTCAATCGACTGTAGGAACCTATACTTCAATTTCATCTCTCTCATGGTTCGCTCAGTCACTCGACTCATTGGGTTCTTTGTCAATATGTTTGTTGGCTCACTGGTGCTAGGAATCCCACTCGACTCCCAATCCACTGGTACTATTATCAGTGGAGGAACATCCTTGGGGATACCTAGAGGAGGTTCTATTATCACACAAGCTTATGTAGCACAACCACTCCCACTCGACTCACCACTTTCAGACACACTCGCGAATCTCAGAATGGGTGAGGCGATCTGTAGGGGTGAGTCTACATATATCTCATCGGGGTGTCACTAGAACTCGAAGAACTCTCAGTCGACATAAGATCTCAGCCTACAAACAATAAAATTTCTTGAATTCTACACCCTAAAGGATCAAACTACCTTAATCCACAAACACAATTTAAACAATCCTCTAAGTGTTGGATAATATGACCCATAGCGTCACTATTTGTACAGATCATAGTGTTGTTGTACAAATTAACTATGTGACAAGGAAATTGCGCTCTCATCATTTGTGATTAGATCACCTTAGATGTATAAATGAAGAGAGGTCCATATGATTAGTTCCTGGATTGAGAATGATATGAGACAGTATCAGTCCGCGAAGGATTAATCATTAAATATCCCTAGTCGTAGTATTATCGAGACTGGACATCGATAATGCGGAATAGGCTAGTATTGCACTTGTGCGCGTTGTGAGGGCACAACAACATAGTTCTCATATATTTGGGTATTGGATACTCATGCAAGTGCGATAGGAGGTTGTGTTTCACCGATGGTACGGGAAAAGCTTCGCTATGGATAGACCCCTCAGAATCCCATTGGTATTATGACTATGTGTCTATGGGAGTCCGACATCAGGGTAGGTGTGTTTGGTCTTAACCTGAGACTTGCACCGTTAATGCTTACGACAATCAATATACTTTAGTTGAGGTCGTCTAGGACTCTAACCGGTTCTGTGTACGCCAATGCTGGGTATATTGAGAATCGTAGAGTATTGGGTGTGATGTCAAGACGGAAGTATCACTCCAGTCATAGTGGAGATGATGTCACGCAGGATACGGTATTAGTGCTCTTAAGTGCTGGCCGGCCATCAGGATATTATGACAAGGTCATGTATATCCGATTATAGAGACTAGTTACCAGACATCCGACATGTGCTTCGGACGGGGCAGACACTTATCCAGCCCCAGCCCTAGCACGTGACTATCCGATACTGGACCAATATACACGATACTGGTATACTACGCTTGATATAGATCTTAAATATTCTTAGATGAATATGACCGGAGAATTCGGTAGACTTCGTGCTTTGCTAGAAGCCGATCTTGTCTCGTAAATCGGTAGAACGTAGTACTTGGTAACATACGTGATTCGGATACTCCGACGACCGTATTTACTGCCGACTTATCCGGGGATCTCATGGGTCGCTTCCCGATAATGCACCGATGACGCATAACTCGCACTCATTAATAATCTGGGATTATATATAGAAGAGAGAGAAAATTAATCTAGGATTAATTACGGAGATATTTTATCTAGGATAAATATCGTCTAAGAGAGAGAATGATTAATTTGGAATTAATCGGTAAATTAATATATTCGATATATTAAACGAAATTAGATTTCGACGCGGAATTAAAATTAGATTTTAATTCGGGCGAACGAATTAATTTAGAATTAATTCGTTAGCGACGTGAATAGTGAATTCGCTAGGCGTAATCATTTAATTACGACGCGACGGAAAAATGGCTAATTAGGAATTAGCGAACCCGAGCCCGAGTGTGATTGCGAGCGCATTCGTATTTCGAATTCGAGTGCGGCGACGCAAGTCACATCAAGCGTCAAATCATTCGTCACATCAAGCGTCAAATCAAAAGTCACTTTGAGTGATGTGATTGATTGATGTGATTGAGTTGATTGATTGATAGACACACATCAAGTCACTTTGATAAAGTGACATTGAATAGTGATGGGTGTTGTTGGAATAGTGTTGGTGGTTGAGAAAGCCATTACCATTTATTTTATTTGATAAATAAAAATGGTAAATGCTTATTATTTTTTGGAAAAATATATAAAGCATTTTTGTAATTCATTACACAAGTCAACCATAACACTTCTCCTCCTTTTCTCTCCATCAATACACGCCCAAAAGGGCTGTTTTCTCTTCTCCAACACAGCTCACTGCCGTGAGCTTTAAGGGGAGCAATGAGTGTGTTTTGTTGCAAAACACAAGTGTTAGCACACTTACGAGACTTGCGAAGGTGTTAGGGAGGTTCACCCATGAGGCGGGATTCGTTTGACGCAATCTTGGAGCTCATTTTCGCAGCTCACAAATCTGATTTGGAGGGCAGTGAACTGCACACAGTTGGCGCCAAAACAGTGGGCTTTTTGGGCTTCATTCGTCTTCAAATCGTCTCAACCGATCGATGTGAGTATTCCGCTACCTCCGTTGATGTATTCACACATGTATTTCATTGCTTGTTTGATCTTGGGACCTAGATAAAACCTAACAATGGCATCAAGAGCTATAGGTTCAAGCATGAAAATGTAGGGCTTAAAATTGGGTACTTTGTATTTGAGCATGATTTTATAAAATTGGATGATTGAGCATGCTTAATATATGTTGTATTGAAATTGATTTGATCATTTCAAGAAAATGTGTTTGGAACAATTTTCCCCAAATTTGGAGTGTTGGCCGAATGTATGTATAATTTGGAATCCATGGAATTTTTCCATTTTGATTCATTGGATGAGTTATAATGATGAAGGATGATGTTAATTTGAAGTCAATTAGATTGAATTTTGAATTGAACATAAATCCCCAAAATGTATATGTTGGCCGAATTCCATATGCCCTTTAATGTCTTGGTACATTTTGATTTTAGGACATTGGATGTGTATGAAATCATTTAGGATGTTGATTTAATGTCGATTGTGGGTTTGATTGGATTGAAACCAAATCGGACACAAAATCCCTCCTTTGGCCGAGAGCTTTAAAGCATGTAACGGATTTGATTTTTTCATTTATGTGTTGGACATGTGATGATGATAATGAACATGATTAATTGGACTAATTTGGTGTTTTAGAAATATTGATTTGGGTGATTAATCATGTAATGCACTTTAGGTAATTAAATTGCGAAATTGGATTTGTGTAATTTAATGAATTAGGCCTTAAATTGGATTTGGGCTTATTAAGTTGTAATTGGGCTTATTGGGCTTGATTTTATCAAGTTGGGTTTAGGCCAAGTGGATTGGATCCAATTGGGCCCAAAACCTTAACCATAAAGCCCAAATGCGACTAATGAACCTTTAAAGTTTAATTGGGCCTAATGGGCCTAAATTGATTTCTGGGCTTATGGGGTTACTCCTTGATTGGGCTTTTGTTGCCGAAGCCCACGCCTTAAAGAAATTAATTAAAGCCCATTAGACTTGAATTGAATTGACGTTGGACGTTAATCGGGCTTTGAGACCCGTAGCGATTAAATTTGGAATTTAAGTCGTTAAAGTTTATTAAATAAAGTGTAATATTTAATTTGGAATTGAATAGTGAATTAGTATTAAATACATACTAAATTAGATTAATGTTGTAGTTTAATTTAATTCATGAATTCGTACTTTGAGTACTTATTCGCAAAAATGAGTTTGACTCGAGCAAAATAAATCGTTGTTTGAACATTGGATGATCACATAATTATCAGATTAATTAATTTGATTAGATTGATTGATAGCATGCTTGTGTGTGAATACGTGGTTGTGATGATGAATAATGTATATCGGATGGATATTAGTCGGGTGGGGCAATTTTGGAAATTGTTGTAATAAATTCGATTATTTTAAAATTGGACCTGCGTGTCCAGCCTTATCACCTTTATTCTCTTTGTATTCTCTTCTCACCTATTCCCCTCAATGTAAATGAGGTTTCTTTAGAAGTGTAGTGTAACGGGGTAGAAGTAATACAAGTGCTAGCTTGAGTGAGAAAGGGAGAGATTTGATCTAGGATCAATGTGTTAAGTATCCATCCGCATATCATTATTATTTTTTTCATATGCGCTTTATTATGTATTTAGAATGCATGTTTAAGGGTGTATGATGATGATGAGACCTTTACAAAGATAATAAATTGGTAGCCAATTTCCACGCGAAAAACCCTCATCAATATCATGCGTTTTTTCCTTCCATTGAGTGATTCTTACTCAAGATCCTAGATTGGCATGGGTTGTTGGCCAAAGTCAAGCCCTTGTCCGTCGAAGATGTGTTTGAATCACGAGGCTTTGTTCCATATTGGTGTCTTGTCCAAGTTGTGGTTTGTTGGCCAAAGTCAAGACCACTTCTTGTCCAACGACATTGATTACGAAGCTTCCATGGTCAATGGGTCCGCGCTTGACTGGGATCATTAGGTTTGTTGTGCCAAAGCCAAGGCCTAGTTGATTCAGAGGAAAAAGGTTAGGGTATATATTTATATATAGGCATATATAAGATATATGTTTCGGACTTGGATGTCCACCTACTGGATCTAGGAGTTGGATGAGATCCAATTGATCTTCGAGATCTACCTAGTTAATTATCATATAATTTGTTGGCCAAAGTCAAGATTGTGTGATATTTAACGGGATCCTAGCCCACTAGGAAACACGGTTTCCCGAGAGACTCGACAGAGGGTTAGAGGCTCGACGAAAATAGTGGGAGGCAAGAATTGAATTTGCAATATTCGTTCAATTACTCGCCATACGCGCTCATTCAAATTATTTCGTCGTAATATTAAATGTTAGTTGGACTAATATTTAAATTGTTGTTTTAATAAACAGTTGGACTGTATTATAGTTGATTATATATAATTGGATTATATTAATCAATATATTTGAATTAATTAATTTCAGTTTACAATTGAGTTTTATTATTGGATTATAGTAATCAATGTAATTGAGGTTAATTAATTTGGATTATATTTGATTATATAGTTGGACTATTATAATCATTATAATATATAGTACCACTAATCGTTGATTAAATAGTTGAACTATTGTATAAAGAGATAAATTGAAAAATTGAATATTTAAAATATAATCTTGGATTAAATGTTTTAAATGATTTAATTTTCAAATTGGGAATAAATAATAGGTTACTTTATTTGATAAAATAACTTATTATACCTTAAGCCCAAAATTAAGCAAAATAAGTAGAGCATAAAATCTTTGGAGATTTATGTGATGATTACTTAGTGCTTAATTTAATATACTTGTCATAAATCTAATTTTAGATTTAATAAGTATTAAAGTTGCAATATGTAATTCTTGGAGAATTAATGACTATTCTAGAGGAGAAAAGTCAAGGTTTGCAATTGGGCGTATAGCACAAGGTGCACATCGTTTCAATATTCTAAAACCCAAGGCTTGGCCAAAAGTTTGTGAAATATTGAAAAGGATAATTGACATATCCCAAAGTAACTACCATTTGGATATGGTAGACACGAAGGAATTAAAGAAAGGGCAAGGCTCTTACTTTAAAAATGATTGTCAAAGTTATGTTCACAACTAGTATTGAAATTAGATTTTAAATACTTAGTGTGATACATAAAATATATGTATTGATGTTTCAGAATCTGCTTTGAGCAGGATACTGACTTCAAGCTGAGATTGCTCTGCGAATCGGAAACGGGACGAAAGTCGCTGTTTCGACCGTAGATACCTAAGTTTAGGAACTACCCTTCGGGTGTGTACTTAAATTAGGAACTGTTATAATGTAACTAGTTTGACTAGAGACATTATCTCTATATCAGTGTTTAATCCATTGTGGATAAACCTTTATATTCTAGAACACTAAGTGTTTCATTATATAAAGATGATACTGAGATAAACACATTAGATGTGAATAACAGAATTTATATTTTGAATATAATTAAAATCTCAAAACATATAAAATGACAAATAAATAGCTCAAATTGATTTGATCAATAGACTTATTTGTGGCATTGTTGTCTAGGACAAAATTAAACAAGACTCGTATATCCGCACTTTTGAAGAGTGGGTACTAGGACTGATTTGACTATTCAAATAAAGTCTACGAATCTAGTTTATTAGGTAAAGTACCTAAAACACTATTTACTTGGTAAATTGAAAATGCCATCGATCTGTTAGCCCTATTCATTGTGAAGAAAGTGGGCCCATATCTAGCTAGGCTAGATGTGAACATGAATATTTCGTGACCTTAACGGATGTGGCATCACGTTATGATTATGTGTTTCTTTTGAAGAACACAGATCGGAAACTATTAGAGTTTCGACACGAAGTAGATAACAGATCGACTATAGTATTATGCCGTCACGGTAAGACCGTAATGGAAATACTTAAGCAGTAAGTTTCAAATATACATGAAAGAGTACAGTATTCTTTCAGATGAGGACTCCTCCCGAGACACGTCAGTTTGACGGTGTGTCCAAACTAAAAACCGAATTTTGTTGGACATGATAAGGTTTATCACGAGTCGCTCTGAGCTATCATTTCCTTCAACAGGATATGTATTAACAGTGCAAAACTTATTTAGAATAAGGTTCCATGAAAAACTGTTTGACAAATATCATATAGGATATGAACAGGAAAGAAACATGGTTTCTCATTCCTAATAATTTGGGTATGCCAAGCATAAAGTTTGGATGATACCAAATAAGGACCCAAATTGGATAAGTGCTAATGTAGGTTATCCTAAGGGAAACCATAGTATAGTACTTATAAATCTCACATGAGAACAATATGATTGTTGCTCACCATGTGGTTTTCCTAAGAGGAATACCGATATGCAGTGGTCAGTGGGAGGATGGTGATACTCGATGAAAATCGGAGTAATACTGTTCAAGGCACGAAGTCCTTAATGGAACACAAACAGTTCATCAATGATGAATCTATACCGTTAATCTTCGAATACACAAGAACCGGGTAGATCGGAGAGAGTCAGAAAACAACCTAGGGTATGGGTTTCTGATCTCACCTCATGAAGATGTAAATCTTATGAAGGTATATCAACCGACTACGTTATGAGGTAGTGATACAAGGTATCGAATCCCTATTATGGCAAAGTGCCATGAGTTTGAAATGGATTCCATGTATAATAACTATGTTTGGATACTAGTTGTTGTACCGCAAGGCATTGTGCCTATTGGTACTGTAATCGTCTTCAAGGAAGACATACATGGATGTCAACATACCAACGTACAAAGCTAGGCTTGTGACGGAAATGTATCGTTATCAACATTGTGTTAATAACGGTTCAACCTTTTACCTGTTGCCATGGTAAATCCATTTTGATGATGCTTATATGATACTGAATATTTCATTTATGAAATATGTCAGTTATATATCAAAACCGCTTTCCTGAAAAGGAAACCTTTTGGAGAATGTTTACAACATCCTGACGATTTTGTATAACCGACAAACAAGGTTTGCGGGTTATTCGATCCATGTTTGGATTAAAGCAAGCATAAGGTTCTTGGAACTGTCGTTTTGAAATAATCATAATGGTTTATGATTTGACTCAAAACGAAATGATTCTTGTGTATAAAATGAGGTTAGTGGGAGAGCACTGATAATGAAATTCCCATAAAGCAATTGGTGAAAGCTTGGCTTTCATAGAAATTCTCCGTAGAATTCTGGGGAGTAACAACCTTTATTCAAGGAATAAAGATCTACTAGGATAGATTTGGAGTTGTTAACAATCTCTGGGAAATTGTACATTTAAAATGTACTTGATATGGTGTCTCATACGCTTTGAGCATATGGAGTCACAATCAGGACAATCCAAATGATAGTCACTGGATTGAAGTTAAGGACATCTATTAGTATCTTAGAGAACTAAAGATGTTGTCTAAAACTATGGAGAATGAGAACTTGAAGTGACTGGGATCACTGCCGCAAGTTTCCAAACAGTTAAACATTGCGGTACTATAAAGTTTGAATAACGGGACAGTGAGCTGGAAATCTTCTGAGCAAGATATTGTTGCCGAATAAACAACAAATGCGGATTATTGTTGCGGCTGAGGCAGCAATAGAAGCCATTTGGGTCGATAATAAATCTAATTAGATTAGATATAGTTCTGTTAGCAGCTGAACTAGGTGTCAGCACAGGCTAAAGAATTAAGGTCTCATCGACGATCCAGATATATACTTCTATATTCATCTGATTCGTTGGATCATACATCGTGGCGATGTGATGATCGTATAAACCGCGTTAGACGATAATCATGCAAATCCGCTGACGAAAACCTTTTCTCAGTAATTTGAGCGAACCGTACATAGTTCGGGTGTACGACACTTGAGTGACTGGCTATGTGCCAAGTGGGAGATTGTTGGATAATATGACCCATAGCGTCACTATTTGTACAGATCATAGTGTTGTTGTACAAATTAACTATGTGACAAGGAAATTGCGCTCTCATCATTTGTGATTAGATCACCTTAGATGTATAAATGAAGAGAGGTCCATATGATTAGTTCCTGGATTGAGAATGATATGAGACAGTATCAGTCCGCGAAGGATTAATCATTAAATATCCCTAGTCGTAGTATTATCGAGACTGGACATCGATAATGCGGCATAGGCTAGTATTGCACTTGTGCGCGTTGTGAGGGCACAACAACATAGTTCTCATATATTTGGGTATTGGATACTCATGCAAGTGCGATAGGAGGTTGTGTTTCACCGATGGTACGGGAAACAGCTTCGCTCTGGATAGACCCCTCGGAATCCCATTGGTATTATGACTATGTGTCTATGGGAGTCCGACATCAGGGTAGGTGTGTTTGGTCTTAACCTGAGACTTGCACCGTTAATGCTTACGACAATCAATATACTTTAGTTGAGGTCGTCTAGGACTCTAACCGGTTCTGTGTACGCCAATGCTGGGTATATTGAGAATCGTAGAGTATTGGGTGTGATGTCAAGACGGAAGTATCACTCCAGTCATAGTGGAGATGATGTCACGCAGGATACGGTATTAGTGCTCTTAAGTGCTGGCCGGCCATCGGGATATTATGACAAGGTCATGTATATCCGATTATAGAGACTAGTTACCAGACATCCGACATGTGCTTCGGACGGGGCAGACACTTATCCAGCCCCAGCCCTAGCACGTGACTATTATTATTTTTTGGAAAATGCTTATTATTCATGGTAAATGCTTATTATTTTTTGGAAAAATATATAAAGCATTTTTGTAATTCATTACACAAGTCAACCATAACACTTCTCCTCATTTTCTCTCCATCAATACACGCCCAAAGAGGGCTGTTTTCTCTTCTCCAACACAGCTCACTGCCGTGAGCTTTAAGGGGAGCAATGAGTGTGTTTTGTTGCAAAACACAAGTGCTAGCACACTTACGAGACTTGCGAAGGTGTTATGGAGGTTCACCCATGAGGCGGGATTCGTTTGACGCAATCTTGGAGCTCATTTTCGCAGCTCAAAAATCTGATTTGGAGGGCAGTGAACTGCACACAGTTGGCGCCAAAACAGTGGGCTTTTTGGGCTTCATTCGTCTTCAAATCGTCTCAACCGATCGATGTGAGTATTCCGCTACCTCCGTTGATGTATTCACACATGTATTTCATGCTTGTTTGATCTTGGGACCTAGATAAAACCTAACACTAAGTACCCTGAAGATCAAACTCCTAATTTGGCTAAGAACAGATTGAATCTTCCCTATAAAAGTTTTGAAGAATTGAAGAACAGAAGGAAGGTTGTGAGGAATACCTTGGTCGCGAAGAGAGATCTACCCACCTTGCGACACAAGAGAAATTTTTATAGATTAGGCAAATTAGCCTCCAAAACCCTCTTATAATCCATTTTCTTTTGGCGCTTCGTTTTCCCTCCAAAGACGCCTCGAAATTATCATTAGAGATACAATTATAAAAAGGCAAAACCTACGAATCTCGAAGCCCATTTCGTAAAACTTATTGAAGACCCAAAGAGTGTTATCGTCGACTAGGGACATCCTAAAGGGTTTTATTCTCCATCTCCGTTCGACAATCGAAGATATTTATTCGTCGCGGATCAGTAGTCTCAGACCTTTTTCAGTCGACAAATAAGATAGATGTTCTTAAAAGGTTATCGCCTCTTAGCTCAGATGACATAACACGGTTCCTTTGGAGCACAATCAATTATCCAGAAGACGTGACCCCCATATGTCAATCATTGCCCCTAATCATGTTTGAGACGTCAGACATGCAGCTCGACATATAATGATTGAGTCCGTTTCGACATTACGAGACTTTATTCTTATTCTGGAAAACCATCAATGTCCCAGATGACACTGTATCAGATGATATGTACAAAGGCAATGTCGTACCACTTTCTCACATTCGAAAAATGGTGGGTTGATCAACACCTCTCCCAGTCGACAATGCACACTTGTTATCACAGCCACTAATTAGCCAACTCGATCAAGCCTCTATGCGATAGGTATAAATATTTCCCTATGTCTGCTAACAACGTTTGTGATCTCAGGCATACATGCGAGGCCATATGGGACCCCACCATTCGACGCGATTAAATCTTGATAGTGGAATTTGTATTCTTCGAAAATTCAGTCGACACTAGCACATAGATGGTGGAATGGAGAACATCATCTATTATAAATAATATAACATCACTCTTACTTTAGAAGAACCATCGATTGTCCAGAGGACATGTAGAAATGTTCTTTCTTTATTATTGACCATGTCTGTGGTATTGAAACTTGCAGGCAATGTCATACAACATACATGAAGACCTGGTCATTCAACTGATCCAGACAACATTGAAGACTCCCCATGGGTCTTTCTTAGGTCCAGTCGGTTAGAGATTATCATGGCATTCATCTGGTCCAGTCGACGGGAACATTCCACATGGCTTATGTCGAGCCCAGTTCAAGACATAGACCTTCATCTGGTCCAGATGATAATGAAGAATCCCTCGGGTCATTTTCAGGACCAGTCAGCTGGAGATTATCCTGGCCTTCATCTGGTCCAGCCGACGGGAACATTCCCTATGGCTCATGTCGAGCCTAGTTCAAGACCTGGACCTTCATCTGGTCCAGACGACAATGAAGACTCCCCCTAGGTCCTTCTCAGGTTCAGTCGGTTGGAGATTATCTTGGCCTTCATCTGGTCCAGTCGATAAGAACATTCCCCAATGACTCTTCTTGAGTCGAGTTCAAGACCTGAACCTTCATCTGGACCGTACGAAGTTGAAGACTCCCCCAACTTTTAGCTAGTTTGGTCGACTGGAGATTGTCATAGTATTCATCTGGTCGACTGAGGATCATCCCTAATATTTATTTTTTTTCTTTAAACATGATATTGTCATTTACATGGAAAAGCTACATGATCATCCCATGTTGGGTCGACCGACGATCATCCCAGGTCCAAGCTACATCAACACCCAGGTCAGGTCAACCTAGGATCATCTCAGACTGAGCAACATCATCCAAGACTGGTCGATTGAGGATCATCATTGATATGTATTTGGCTCATGTCTAGTCAAGATCAAGACCTGGACCTTCATCTAGTCCAAACGACATATAAGGCTCCCCCGGACCTACAGTAGGTCGGGTCGACTGGATGTGATCTTGGACCTTCATCTAGTCCATTCGATGGGAAAATTCCCCATATCTCGTGATAGTCTCTCATATCATCATCATGTCTGGATTGCTGAGGATCATCCCAGGTATTCATTTCTTCCATTAACATAATATGACCTTTGACAGGTCCAAACAACTTCAAAGTCCATGTCTAGTTGACTGAGGATCATCCCTATTATTTATTTGGCTCCATCAACATGGTATGACATTTGACATGTCCAAATGACATCGATACTCATGTACGCCAACACCGACCCCAGACGAGATACTCATCGAAATACTCTCCAAGCTAAGGACTCATTGACTTAGAGAGTAAGAGACAAACTGTATGGGCCAAATTTGGGCCAAGGGTATAATTATCTTTTTGCCCAGACCCAATGATAAATAAAGCCCAAATCCCTCAAACAGTATCCAGACTTTATTCTGGATGACCCAATTCATTTTCCATGCTCAATTTCAGTCAAAACCCGGATTGCAGCCCGACCTTCCCACATTTTTCGCCACCGAAAAACATCTCATCACAAGTTAATTATTTTCCGCGTAATTAGCAGATTTATCACCGAAATCCAATTGTTTAACATGATAGTGGGCCCACATTCGTAAATATAGCCCCTATTCCAACTATAAAGTGACACCTCAAAACCTATTTAAAGGATGCATAATTCAGAATTAGGATCATCTCAACTTAAACATTCCAATTCTAAGCTTAATTGCTCTCACCTCAATCCTCAGAGCCTCTCACCATCTAAATATCGAACCACCGCCCTCACGGCAGTCCACGGAGGTCAAGGTAAACTCAGACTTTATTCTTATTTCAATTTTCGCTCGTCTTCACTATTGACTTGAATATCGGAGGGCCTACGACGCCCCCCAAACCGGTGGGTAGGAACTCCCCGCTCACTCTACCTTCGTTTTGCAGGATCGCTAGTGCCCCAAAACTATAAATTCTCGATTGTGGACCTCGGGTGAAATTCAGCTTCCACAATTGTTATTATTATTATTATTATAAAAATAAAACAAAAAAGACAAAAAGACAAAAAGACAAAAGTCTAGAAAACAAAACAGAAAAAAAAAATTTAGAAATTGGCAATCCACATTTCGATGGATTGACATCTTTCCAATCTTGAAAATTACAAGACTTTGGAATTTGCAAAGAAAAAGGTGAGCACCTATTGCTATAAATAGAGGTGCTCACCTCTCAGTTTCCTCAGTAAAAAATCTCATGGATCTCTCATTAGATTTTGTGGGATGAGATCTTGTGTGTATTTTTTCTTTTGTAATTTTTTCTTTTATTAATAAAATTATGAGTGATTTTATTTATATTTTGTTATGCTAATTTGTATCATGCTAGGGTAAATGGTGAAGCTAATGGTATGAAAATATAGGTGATTTTTATTTATATTATATTTTATAAAGTGTGATTATTTCCAAGATAAATTCATACTCTTTCCAATTTATTGAGACTCTTAACTAGCTGTAGACAGTCCCCGATTGACACAGATAATACTTGAATCACATAAATGAGAAAGAGTGGACTATTAAAGATCTGAATTAATTATAGACAATACGGTTCCGCCTATATGGCTGATTTTATATATTTGGAATAATTGAGTACCTAACATGACTTGTTATAGACAAATGTTATAACCGCCTTTATGGCATGTTTTATATGTTTTGGCATATTTAATATCTTGGCATGACTAAATATCGACATGATAGATTACATGTGTTGACATAATTAATATATGTTAATCATGAAATAAATTGATTGAAAAATAATTATATTTTATATTTTATAAAAAGTGAAAATTATTTTATATTTGAAATATCAAGAGAGGATCCCATAACCCATAGTATTTTATTTTATAATTTTTATTTTATTAGTTGAATTATTATTTTATCGTATTAAATTTATTCTCTGTGGATCGATCCCGGACTTACCAGGTTATTTTATTACTTCGACACTCTTATACTTGAGAGTAAAAAACAACTTTATGAGTGTGTCAACCGTCAATAGGAATCTCCTCGAGTCGAGTAGCTTATGTGATCTTTTGAATATATGATAGCATCGATTTTGTGTGTGATCCACCACACTTTGATGTCATATATGTTAGAGACCTTTCATGGTCTGGCCGCTAGATGTTTGTTGGGTGTGGACCGATGCACTCATTAATAAAGTGTGTATCAAGATATGAACAGTCGGCTCGTATGTGTACCATAAGAGGTTTAGGTATCCAAGTGAGTAAGTCATGATTCTTAATACTTTGGCCAAAGCAGATCACCTACGGTGGATCGCATGTATCAGAAATAGTGTTCTGATTAGTTGTAAAGAATACTGGATATGTCCATAATATGAGATGTTCGCCTTGGAAACTTGACGGTGAAATCTATATTTCCTAAGCACAACTTGGATAACAATGACGAAAATATTGTTAAACATATGTGATGACTTCGACTTGTATAGTTCATAAATACTATATTCAATTACGAGTGTATAGGAGAACCCTAGGATAAATAGAAGTCCGGAAAAAAAAAAAACGAAAGAAAAATCGAATCCCGCAAAAAAATAGAGTCATACATGCATTGGGCGCGCTCCGAGCGCACGCTAGGTATGTATGACCCTTTTTTTGTGCGAGACCCGATTTTTCTTCCATTTTGTTTTTCCGGACTGCATTTTATCTTGGGTTTTTCCAATACACTCGTAATATAATATAATATTCTGTTAAAATATTTAAAAATACACCCATGTTTGATATCCACGGGTCTTCCACTGTGCAGGGCATCGATCAGACCCTGGTGGTCCCACATCTGCACCGACAGTGGCACCATACCACAGATGCTTCTTATAGTGAAATGCCAAACATCTTCAAAACTTCAAGTTCAGACATGCCTGTAGCACTCATCAGCGACACGTATTGACGAAGATGTATTTTTGGGTCCTCGTTCCAGTTGAACTCGGTCATATCAAGCATTTTGAACTCAGCAGGGAGTTGTTCTTCAAAGGCCATGGCATTATAGTCCATGAGCTCTTCATGTTTGCCCATCATTTTCTGGGCTTATGTCTCTATTTTCTTTTTAAGTTTCTGAAGATTGGTCTCAGTCTGAGATTTATCCATTTTGTCTGCAGCATATTTGATCGTGTCGTCATCATCTAAAACATGAGTTTCTTCAACCATTTGATTTCCAAGCTCACATGCCTCTTCTCACTAGTTTCGGCCTTTGTTTTCTGAGGTGCTGTCAAGTTGGCTATAACATTAGTCAGGTTCTGCAGCTGTTCTATCATTTTTTAGCGGTGTTGTCCAACTGGTCTACTTGGGAACTATCATTTCTGGCCATTTCGGAGCTTGTTAGATGTCTATTGACTAATCTACCATGCTCTTTAACCCAGCTGGTCGTTACGAAGGATGCATCATAAATTATTAGCATGATGCATATATACATGCAATGTATGACATGCGTGAAATACTTGGTGTGCTCAAACATCAACATATACCCTTCCAACCTATTTCTCCCACACATGTGGTAAGTCACATATCTGCCCTAGGTATGGCATAGCTCGTGCACCAATAGTGTAGGAAACGATTTCCTTGCACAGCGGAAACATCTTAGGCATCCGGATCGGACTTGAAGATTTTTTCTTCCCATCCTACTGAGTGACCGAATGTTACTACCACCACTACTGAAATTTTGCTTCAGTTTTAGATAAACTTCCAGCCCCAAAATAGCCCTGGAACATCCCCGAACAGCCGGACAAAAATTGGACTGTTTTAGACCCGATACGCGCCCATTGTACTACCAAAACAGCCCCAGAAATGCGTGGACAATGGCTGTGTTTTAGTTCCGATTTTCACTTGAAAACAGACCCCCCAAAACACCACAAAATGTTCCCCAAAAAATGGAATAAAACGAAACCAAACCAAGTTCCGTTTCACCAAGTAAATGGGGCGACAGTGAGCAAAATAAAGCCTCACTGCCGAGAAAATACAACAATAAGATGAAGATGATTATTTGTTCGACACCAAAAAGTCTTCCGAACTATATCTCGTTACCAACGGAAACTTGTGTGGGCAAGAATCACAATATTAATCCCTAAACTATTTAGAGATTAAATCATACTTATGTTTTATATTGTTTTTCTTCTTTTTCTTTAGTTTTATTTTTCTCAACTTTTGAGAGGATGGAGAAGAAGATGAAAGGTGGCTAGGGTTCAAGAATGAGAGGCTTAGGCAAAAAGAAAAATAAATCTTCTTTTTATACCTAGGGTTATTTGTTTCCAAAACAAACAAAACTTTTCCCCTTCATTCATGCACATAATCAGCCAAACATTAAAAAATAAGGAATAATTTTTATTTTTTTTATTAATTTTGTAACAACAAAATTAACTTTCCATAAAGCCAAAGATGTTACAAAATCAAAAAGATTAATGCCATTATAGATTGTAACTTCCAAAATTAAATCAAGGGTTTCCAAAACCCAATAATTGGAAATTACAGCTTCAGCCTTATTAAATTATATCAAATATAATTTAATTTAATTCATTTAATAATTATCATATAATTATTAAAACCATATATTAACTTTTAATAAATAGTTCCAAGTGTGACAAATAATACTATTAATTATATTAATAATATTTATACATATGTGAGTATATAATTGGACTATCCAATTATACTAAATCTGCTATAGCATAACGAGCTAGCACGGGGACCAAATGGACATACGGTTCTGAGCTCCAATAATCTCGAAATATCAATTAAGCTCTTAATTAAATATTTCGAATTATTAACTTCAGGTTATTCCACTAAAAACCCGAAGTTGCACTCTCGTTGCCGCAGATGGTATATTAAGCCGAACCAAGTCAGTGTCCATCGATATAGTCACTACATACGAATTGAACCTTCACGAGTATCTCGTAATTAGAGCGGGTAATAATGTCTGTAATACCCCTCTAATTATTTATACCTTAAGTACCATTGATTCTCTAATGATCGATTTATTCATAACCATTATGAATTTTAATCTTTCTATTCGTAATAGAAATACTTGAGCGCTCAAACCATTCAAGTACCGAATCAACCCTTAAGGAATATACTCCTCTACTTCTCGCAAGAAGGAGTGAACTCCATAGCTATGTAAAATGTTCCCAGCTACACAACAGACCATGCCCCCAAAGTACGTAGTTATTGGTCGGGACTGCTACACCAACCTTACCTTTGTAAATCAAAGGACATAGCATGCCATGCAGGAGTTCGTAGTACACTCAGGATTAAGATCAATCAATATATGACCATATAGTAGATCGAAATGACTTTCTTTATTTAACGGATATTATAAGAATGTCATTTCCATTTAGATCCAGTCCTATATGATCACATCAAACAAAGTGCCTCTATTCTCATGTCTCTACATGGACGATCCCGGATCAAGGTCGTCGTACAAATATAGAATGGACCGCAGCTATAGATAAACCACAAATAAAGTACCCATTTTGTTTGCTATTTATGGACTATTTAAGATTACTAACTTCAGTCTTAAATCCTCTTGTGTATGACACTCATACACTAAGTCTGAAGGCACATAACTAATCTAAGGTATTCAAGATAATTTATAATATGCGAAAAGTTAAACAAACACTTTGATAAATGAATAATGCATCATTTTATTTCAAAACATGTATAAAGCCATTTACATTACATGCAGCTCTAGGGCATACATCCCAACAATCTCTCCCTTGTACTAGAGCAAATGGGACAAGTTACGTATTCCTAGACCATCTAGGTGACCTTCAAACACTTTAGCCGACAAGGCCTTTGTAAACGGATCAGCCAGGTTTTCTGCGGATGCAATCTTTGTGACGGTAATATCTCATCTTTGCACTATCTCCCTGATGAGATGATATTTCCTCTCTATATGCTTTTCCCTCTTATGGCTTCTTGGTTCTTTTGAATTCACCACTACACCACTATTATCACAATAAAGTGTGAGTGGTCTATCCATATCTGGAATAACTTCCAGATCTCCCAAGAATTTATGGAGCCAAACTATTTCCTTAGCTGCTTTACAAGCTGCTACATATTCAGCCTCCATGGTGGAGTCAACAATGCAAGATTGTTTTATACTCCTCCATACTATAGCCCCACCACCTAGGGTAAACACTGATCCAGACGTTTCCTAAAATCGACATCTGTCTGAAAATCAGAGTTTGTATATCCCCTTAGGATCATATCCTCACCGGAATATACAAGCATAAAATCTCTCATTCTCTTAAGATACTTAAGAATGTGTTTCACAGCCACTCAATGATCCAATCTTGGGTTAGACTGAAACCTACTGACTACTCCCACTGTAAAATAGATGTCTGGTCTTGTGCATATCATAACATACATGAGACTACCAACTGCTGAGGCATATGGGATATGTCTCATTTCCTCAACATCTTGAGGTGTCTTAGGAGACCGTTCCTTAGACAAGTGAATTCCATGTCGATAAGGAAAGTTGCCTTTCTTGAAATTATGCATCCCAAATCGCACAAGTACCTTGTCGATGTAGGATGTCTGAGACATAGCTAACAGTCTCTTCTTGCGATCCCAAAGTATCTGAATCCCAAGAACATAACTGGCCTCTCCTAAATCTTTCATTTGGAATTGGTTAGCTAGCCAGGTTTTCACGTCCGATAATATATTTACATCATTCCCAATGAGTAAAATATCATCGACGTATAAAACAAGAAAAACCACATTCCAATCAATGAC
Source organism: Zanthoxylum bungeanum (assembly GCA_019454045.1). Taxonomy (NCBI): domain Eukaryota; kingdom Viridiplantae; phylum Streptophyta; class Magnoliopsida; order Sapindales; family Rutaceae; genus Zanthoxylum; species Zanthoxylum bungeanum. The sequence continues at coordinate 101,682 of SKCR01021646.1, forward strand.
GTGCTTGTATACAAAAGGCTTATTAACATTCTGATCAAAGTCATAAGACTTGATCATGGTATCAAATCTTATATTCCAAGATCAAGATGCTTGCTTAAGTCTATAAATGGACATTTGCAGCTTGCAAACCTTTTTCTCTTGACCTTAGGCTATGAACCCTTCTAGTTGTACCATATAGATACACTCATCAAGATTGCCATTCAAAAATGCAATCTTGATGTCCAACTGCCAAATTTCATAGTCATAATATGTGGCAATGGATAGAAGAGTGCGGATGGATTTGAGCATGGCTACTGGCGAGAAAGTTTCCTCATAGTCAACTCCCTCTTTCTGGGTATACCCTTGGCAACTAGCCTAGCCTTGAAGGTCTATACCTTCCCATATGCCCCCTATTTCTCTTGTAGATCCACTTGCAACCTATGGGTTTCAGCCCATCGGGTTGGTCTACAAGTTCCCAGACTGAGTTGGAGTACATAGAATCCATCTCTAGGTTCATGGCTTTGAGTCATTCCTCTTTGTCAGAATCATCCATTACACTACGATAGGTCAATGGATCATCCATACCATCGCTGAATGTGACAACTTGTGCCTCTCTAACTCCTAGATAGCGATCAGGTTGTCGTACAACCCTCCCACTACGTCGAGGTGGCAGATCATTCTAACGAGCTTTTATTTGACGCTCAGATGTCGAATGTGCTATGTATTTGTCAACTATCATTGACGATGGTGTGGTGGTCGAACCAGTAAGTAACTCCTCGAGCAACACTTTACTTCGAGGTTTGAACTCCCTCATATAGTCCTCCTCTAGAAAATGTAGCATTTGTCGATACAAACACTTTGTTATCTTCAGGGCTATAGAAGAATCCACCCCTAGTCTCCTTAGGATAGCCTATAAATAGACACACCTGAGAACATGGCTCCAACTTTGTAGTCTTATTCTTCAGCACATATGCTGGACACCCCCATATACGGAAATGTCGTAAACTAGTTTTACGACCACTCCACAACTCTAAGGGAGTCTTAGGAACATACTTAGATGGAACTACATTAAGGATATGCATTGCAGTTTGTAACGCATATCCCCAGAATGAACTAGGTAGTGAGCTATAACTAAACATAGATCTCATCATGTCTAGTAGGGTCCGATTTCTCCTTTCTGTAACACCATTTTGCTGTGGTGTTTTAGGCGCTATGAGCTGGGATACTATCCCATGCTCAACTACGAATTCCTCAAAATCTCTGTCAAGGTATTCTCCTCCACTTTCTTATCGTAGAGGCTTGATTGTTTTACCTAACTAGTTCTCAACCTAAGCACGATACTCTTTGAACTTTTCAAAAGTATCTAATTTGTGCTGCATTAGGTCAACATACCCGTATCTGGAATAATCGTCAATGAATGTGACGAAGTATTCATAACCACCTCGGGCTCTTACATTCATCTGTCCGTAAACGTCCGAATGTATAAGCTCAAATGGTTGACTGGCTTTTATATCTTTTCCAGTAAAAGGTTTCTTGGTCATTTTCCTTCTAAACAGGATTCGCAGACTGGTAAAGTTCCGAGCTTTAACTAGTTTAAGTCTTCGTTCTATATCAATTTGTTTATCCGGTCAATGCTGATATGATCAAGTCTAAGATGCCACATATATGTGTTATCATGAGAAATCTTTTTCCGTTTAGTTTTAGGTTTCTTAACCTTAAACATTTCAGCGTTGAGCAGTGACTTATGTATTAACGGTCTTAAAACATACAAGTTATTTTATGAGTTTTCTGTGCATATGGTTAATCCATTTCTACCAATAATAATCAAATTTCTATTAAAAGAAACTGAATAACCATCATCCAAAAGTTTAGAAATAAAAATCAAATTCCTGCGAAAACTTAAATAACTATTATTTGTAAAATTTAAATTGGAAACTCCCACTGCTCTTGTTGAAACGGAATCCTCTGTCCCGACCCTCATGGTGTAGTCACCTTCAGCAATGTCCCTCCATGAGTCAAGTAGCTGTAAAGAAGAACAAACGTGGTTAATGGCACCAAAATCAATAATCCAGGCGGATTTACCCTCCTCCACTAATAGAGATTCGATAAAGAGTAAATCACATTTACCTATATCTTTTTTCTCCTTCAGCTCAGCAAGGTATTTATGACAATTCCTTTTCCAATGCTCGTTCTTGTTGTAGTGGAAACACTTTCCCTTAGGCTTGGCATCCTTGGAGCCTTTCTTGTTCTTCTTCTTCTTCATGGGCTTAGCCTTAGCCTTCCCAGTGTTATTCTTCTTCATCTTTGCAGATTTAGAAGACTCGGCAACATTTGCCTCAACATTGGGTTTACGAGGATCCACAAGCATGGACTCGTATAGGGTGAGCTCATTAAGCATCTGGGTCAAAGTAAAAGTCAACTTGTTCATAACATAGTTGCTTTTAAACTGCAGGAAACTCTTCAGGAAAGTTTCCATAATCATGTTCACCTAGCTACGCTCGTCAATATGAGCTCAATGGGTTTCAGCAGTGTTAAGATAGGTCACCATCCTCAAGACATGCTCTCGGACTGATGTCCCATCCTTCATCCTAGCAGTCATTGCTGAGATCATGGCCTCATGACGTTGACTTTCTGAAGGCTGCCCGAACATGCCCTGCAATGACTCCATCATCTGAGATGCTGAAGCCATAGATTCATGCTTTACAGTAAGAACCTCAGACATCCTTGCTAGCAAGTAGAGGCGGGCTTTCTCATTATCTGTGACCCATTTCTGATAGGCATCGCGCACAGCTTGGCCAGTATTTCTGGCCGGCTCGGGAGGACACTCCTCTGTCATGACAAAATTTAAGTTTTCGCAGACCAAGATGGCATTCAAGTTACTTTTCCACTTAACATAGTTTTCTCCCGTTAATTTGTCATTTGAGAGTATTGGAGAAACCATGGCTGAAAAATGAAATAAACATCATTTAACATTCATCGCATATTAAAATCATTAAATAATTTTAGCATAAAATTAAACATGATGCATGAACCATGAATAACGAATTAGAAACCTAAGAGAATTGCTATGCCACGAAAATCTATCATCCTACAAGTAAGTACCGACGTAGGGTAGGTCAAGTACTTGCATGATAGATCGAGACAATCTCAGTCGATTAATATATACGAGAATAACTCTTATTCTTATATTAACCAACTACCGTTTGATTCGATCAAGGAATTTCATTAACAGTTAATTTTTCCTTTGTGAGTATGACCCGCCGTTTCGGGATCCTTGGACTTAACAAGTGAAGTGCCACCATAGGGTATGTCAGTTCACAAAATACATCTATAATCTCTATCCTCTCGGAATTCAAACCTGATATTGACCCAAAATGGACACCATCCGTAGGGGGACGAAAGCAAAGCCGTCTCGAGCCGCCTTTTGAATTTCATGTTTTAGACTTACAACGGAGATCGCGGGATATACTATCGTATATCCCTGTCCCCACTCACTATTTTCAAATAAAGGTTTATATTTATAAAATATCTAATATTTTAATTTTACTAGTGTGAATAAATTTATGGCGGCTAAATCATAACTCTTATTTACACTAGTACACTATTAGTGACCTAACTAATTTTAACTCTTAAATTTTTTATCACTAATTGCCATTAGTCTCTACTAATTGTATTACTCAATTAAACTAATTTAATTAGAGTGGTATTATCGACCTATTATATTTTAACTTTAAAAATACTAGAACACTAATTGGTTTAAAATTTTAGAATCCTAAAATGGTCAAGATTTATATTAAACTATTTAATTAATCTTAGTGAGTTATAAAATCCAATGGTGCGTGGAATTGTATCCCGAGTGCAGACCACATTACCGTCTATTTGGATTCGGCTATGGAATTTATGTCTGGGCTTCCATCCTATATACCAATGGAATTTATTATGCACTTATTAAGCCCAATATATTAGAATTCAAATTTTAAACCTTAAAATCAATTAATCCAATTAATTGTTTTTCCATGCATATCATAGTCTAATTTAAACATTTTAAATCACATAAAATCTTATTTCATGTCTATAATGATAATGCATCTAAAGCATGTTATGGCATGTGAAATGCAAGAGACACCCTAAGCTATATGACATGTTATTCAAACATTTCGAATTAAAACATACATATAACATAAGAAATATGTTACATTGACCGGGCTCTTATTTTTCCCTATCTAATCTAATTAGTACAAAAATTCCCAAGGCATCCATTGGACTTCAAATCACGGTCCAAGATGGTGTCGGCTCCTTTTGCGACTATGGTGCTCCAAATTAGAACAATTGGAATTTTTAAATTGGAAAATTAAAATACAACTGTTGTAAACAATGGCCTTATGGCCTTACATCCCAAAATCAAAACCAACAATAAAATAAGAGCCGGAAAAATTTACGACCAATGCAAAATCCATTCATCACATGAAAAATAATAACCATTCATCACATGAATATTGTTTTGTGCCTACTCATCTAAACATGCATATCAATATTTATAACTCATATAGATATATAAAACAGTAACTTTAAATGGAAAAATGAAGGGTTAAGAACACCTTTCAACCTTGCTCTCGATGCCAATTGTGGGAAACGCTTTCCTTGCGCAGCGGAAACGTCTTAGGAACCCGGATCGGACTTGAAAATTTTTTCTTCCCTTCCCACTGAGTGGCTGAATGTTACTGCCACCACCACTGAAATTTTACTTCAGTTTTAGACAAACTTCCAGCTCCGAAACAGCCCCAGAACAGTCTCTGAATAGCCATAAACAGCCGGATAAAAACTAGACTATTTTGGACCCAATACGCGCCCAGTGCACTACCGAAACAGCCACTGAATGCGCGGACAGTGGCTGTGTTTTAGTTCTAATTTTTCACTTGAAAACAGCCCCAAAACAGTCCCAAAACACCACAAAATATTCCCCAAAAAATTGGATTAAAACGAAACCAAACCGAGTTCCATTTCACCAAGTAAAGGGGCGGCAATGAGCAAAATAAAGCCTCATTGCCGAGAACATACAAGAATAAGATGAAGATGATTATTTGTTCGACGCCAAAAAGTCTTCCGAACTATATCTCATTACCAACGGAAACTTGTGTGGGCAAGACTCATAATATTAATCCCTAAACTATTTAGAGATTAAATCACACTTATGTTTGTACTGTTTTCTTCTTTTTCTTTAGTTTTATTTTTCTCAACTTTTGAGAGGATGAAGAAGGAGATGAAAGGTGGCTAGGGTTCAAGAATGAGAGGCTTAGGCAAAAAGAAAAATAAATCTTCTTTTTATATCTAGGGTTATTTGTTTCGAAAACAAACAAAACCCTTCCCCTTCACACATGCACATAATCGGCCCAACATTAAAAAATAAGGAATAATTTTTATTTTTTTTATTAATTTTGTAAAAACAAAATTAACTTTCCATAAAGCCAACGATATTACAAAACCAAAAAGATTAATGCCATTACAGATTTGTAACTTCCAAAATTAAATCAAGGGTTTCCAAAACCCAGTAATTGGAAATTACAACTTTAGCCTTATTAAATTATATCAAATATAATATATTTTAATTCATTTAATAATTATCATATAATTATTAAAACCATGTATTAAATTTTAATATATAGTTCCAAGTGTGACAAATAATATTATTAATCATATTAATAATATTTATACATATGTGAGTATATAATTGGACTATCCAATTATATTAAATCTGCTATAGTACATCGAGCTAGCACGGGGACCAAATGGACCTACGGTTCTGAGCTCCAATAATCTCGAAATATCAATTAAGCTCTTAATTAAATATTTCGAATTATTAACTCCGGGTTATTCCACTAAAAACTCAAAGTTGCACTCTCGTTGCTGCAGATGGTATATTAAGCCGAACCAAGTCGGTGTCCATCAATATTGTCACTACATATGAATTGACCCTTCACGAGTATTTCATAATTAGATCTGGGTCATAATGTCTGTTATACCCCTATACTTATTTATACCTTAAGTACCATTGATTCTCTAATGAACGATTTATTCATAACCATTATGAATTTTAATCTTTCTATTCGTAATAAAAAAACTTGAGCGCTCAAACCGTTCAAGTACCGAATCAACCCTTAAGGTAGATACTCCTCTACTTCTCACAAGAATGAGTGAACTTCATATCTATGTAAAACGTTCTCAGCTACATAACAGACTATGCCCCCAAAGTACGTAGCTATTGGTTGGGACTACTACACCAACCTCACCTTTGTAAATCAAAGTACATAGCCTGCCATGCAGGAGTTCGTAGTACACTCAGGATTAAGATCAATTCATATATGACCATCTAGTAGATCGAAATGACTTTCTTTATTTAACGGATATTATAAGAATGTCATTTCCATCTGGATCCAGTCATATATGATCACATCATACAAGGTGCCTCCATTCTCATGTCTCTACATGGACGATCCTAGACCAAGGTCGTCATACAAATATAGAATGGACCGCAACTATAGATAAACCACAAACAAAGTACCCGCTTTGTTTGCTCTCTATGGACTATTTAAGATTACTAACTTCAGTCTTAATTCCTCTTATGTATGACACTCATACACAAAGTCTGAAGGCACATAAATAATCTAGGATATTCAAGATAATTTATAATATGCAAAAATTAAACAAACTCTTTGATAAATGAATAATGCATCATTTTATTTCAAAACATATATAAATTCGTTTACATTACATGCAGCTCTAGGGCATACATCCCAACTTATAGAGGGTATATAAGTTCATTTCTCTCCTATACTAAAGGTAAACATTGGCTACTTTGGTTTCGTTCCATCATTAAAAGACAAAGGTCGCCCATTTACAAAAATGACTAATCCTAATATGGGGATTGTGTCATTGTCTGAAAATATCGGATTGGGCCTTTAGTAATCTCGGTTATTTTAGGTTGGACTTAGAAAAATTTAGCATACGATATACGGTGGAAAATCAAATTCATAGATTTTAAACTTAAATTTCCAAGATCTTTAATAATTTACATGTTACATACTAATATAAATTAGCAACCATATTTAAAAAACTTACCTTAAGTCTTTATAACCAATGAATCATCGACTCACTCATCGTATTGTCTTCAAAGCCACCCAAATATTTGGCCTCCAATGATATCCACACAAAGTAGTGAGTTAAGAATTTTGGATTTCTCAAATCTAAGATTATGCATGTGTCTTTTCTTTAATGCTAGCTTAAGAAAATAGACTTGTTGTAGGGTTTATGGAAATTTTTGAGAATATAAAGATTTTAGGTAAATTTTTTAATAAGAAAATCAAGTTTTCTTCTTTCTTACCAATTGCACACACTCACTCAATTTTCAAAGATTCTCACATGAATGGCTAACACAATAAATGTATTTATAGATTTTAGCAATGAGTTATTTTGATCTCAATCAAATTAGGATTATTTAGGTAGGGATAAGATTTAATCCTATTAAAATATGAATTCTAGTCCACCCTAAATAAAACAACTATTTTCCTTTTTTAATTAAATTAATTGAATAGAATTTATAAATCCTAATCAAATTAGGATACTATAAATATGAAATTATAATTTAATACAAACACTTTACTTTTACATTTCAGCCCTTATATTTTTGAAAATTACAAATCGACCCCTACATTTTTGGAAATTACAAAATATCCCTTAATTTCCAGATTTGCACTTTTGCCCAAAAATTTCCACAATTCCATTTTTATCCATAATTTCTGAAATTATGAATTTTCCCTAAAGTTTAAGAACTTAACATTAAGTCATAAAATTTAATTCCACATAATTTATCATTAACTCCTCAATACTTTAAAGTATGTGACCCATTAGGTTCTTTTTTATATTGGCAATTGAGATAGTTATAGACTTTGTAAGTCTAGATAAATTAATCTAATTAATTTATCCTCAATTAACTCATTGATTAAGAAACTAATTTCCATAGATCAAGAGCGACAACTAGCAATACATCATAACCCCCCAATTAAGAAATACTACTAACTTTAGTGAAACCTATTCCGTATATGATTACCGTATGATTCAATCATTTCTCCTCATACATATCTTGTCAATGATTCTAGAGCATGGAAAATGTCTACTATATTAAATCATGACTATTAGAACATTGATTTAAGCTAATAATATATATATAGAGAGTTTCTAAAAATCCTTTCAGAACTCACCATGCCCATGGACTTATATTATCACTCATGTCAAAGTACGCCTCTTGGGATATCGACTCTATGTTATCCAAAGTAGCGAATCCTTTATCGATCCCTCACTACCTTCATATGTTTTTTATATTGTCTAATCATGACCCTATGCACAATCCCGCTATGGATTATGGAGGTGTAATGTCAAAGCATATATGATCCACATACAGGATACCATAGAGACCTCAAGTTTAAGGATCATTCATACTATCGTAACAAAGAGAAATATCATAGACATGTCGATAACACTCCATATGGGTTTTCAAGCGGGTCATTCCTATGTACTTATTCTCCAACAAGCTTCCATATGTTAGACTAAGTGGTCATCTTCACTAGTAACTTATTAGATCATCTACCTTCATTCGCCAATAAAGCATATATAACTTATGCCGATCTAAATTGGATTTATCAATGTCTTATTATTGATAATCCTATGATCGGAAATATTTAAGAATGATTGGATCTCATAAATTAAACTTAATTTAATTCTTTTAATCGCCATTCTAAGGACTTTATTTTACAAGTAATCAAAATTATTTATAGACAATACTTATAAATAAACTGCAAATTTTTATTAATTAATGTAATAATATAAAATTACATATTTGTCTATATTAGATCTATGGCATATAACCAACATTTAGAAGTGGAAGAATTTCACATGATCAATTGGTCTCCATTGTCGACCTTTTGATATGTAGAAAATATCCTGCTATCAGCACATATGTGGCGAGTAGCTCCAGTGCCTATCCACCAGTCTCTCGTGTTTCCAACCAAGTTGGCTTCAGTTACAACTGCTGAGAGGTTCATCTCTGAAATCTCATCAGATCATCTTCAGTGACATGGGTTTAATTCTTATTTTTCTTGCCTTTGTCATATCACCATTTTGTCCACAAACGTAGCATTTTCCCTTGAACTTCTTGCTCGCTTGGGAAGAATCAGCTCCACTATTACTTCTCTTTTTGCTACTCTTTCCACCATCAATTATGTTGGCCTTAGACTTCATGATCTTATAGCTAGCCTTCTCAGACTTCATGTTGTCCTCTTCGATTCTCAATCGAACTCCCAAATCTTCAAGACTCGTTTGTTTCTTCTTATATTTCAGATAACTCTTGAAGTCATTCCATGTTGGAAGCAACTTCTCATTGATTGTAGCAACCTGAAAGGTTTCACATAGTTTCATTCCATCATTCAAAGATTTCATGAATGATTAGTTGCAGTTCACCCAACTGAGATATTATTGTATTTGAATATACCATTTTGTAATCTAGGAACCTACCCATGATAAATTTCTTTTGTCCGATATCTTCTGTTTTATATTTTTTCTCAAGAGATTCCCAGAATTTCTTTGCATAAGTCATGCATTGGTATATATTATACACGGTATTGCCAAGGCCACCTAAGAGGTAATCTTAAATTAGAAGTCGCATTGCAACAATGCCTCAACCCATAGCTGCCAAGTTGCTTCAGTTTATCCCTCCACATGACATGGAAGAGTTTTTGAGATAATTAGCCAACTGTAGTGTGGTCAGGTAGAATAATATTTTGCTCTACCATTGTTTGAAGTTTGCTTCACCGAACTTATCCGGCTTTTCTCTATGAGCAGTCGGTACTATGATGTTTCCAGTAGCCATGTGTAACTGGAAATAAATAACAGATATCAATACGTCTACACAAGACAAATTACTCAAAGATCAATTTTATGATCTGGTTTGTGTATTACACCAAGAATCCACTTGTTATTATTTTGGATAGTAATGATATTACACTAAATAATACAAGTTCTCGAATTTGTGACCAAAATCTCTTATGATATGTGGAAAAAGGACAATTCCCATAGGATGAAGGGGGTCTGGCGTAACCCTCTTAGGCTCTTATCGCCTTAGAGTCAGAATTTCCTTAGTCACTTTCTTAATAGAAAATCTTAGGCATTCATTCTTGGTGTTACACTTCAATTCTTAAGCACATATATAATAATTATTTAAATATAAATTCAGTCAAGCTCGCACCAAGTCTTGTATATAACTCGCACCAAGTCTTCGTGATACACTTTTAATTCTCAACAAAGAATGCGTCAAACAATGAACAAGATTAATTTTTTTTCAACTTTATCGCATAATAAACTAGGTGCATGCATGTGATAATTAAACATACTAATATTAACTCAAATCTATACTACCAAATTTATAAATTTTCATTATATGAATTTTACTAAGTTAATATTACACTATGCATATATTCAACATATGTCTATATTACCAAATTTCATAATTAAAACATATGTATAACATATGACAATTAACTAGATACTTGATTGGTCTAAATCTATGAATTTATGTAAACTAAATCATGTATGTTATATTACCAAAATTAATTCAAGTTTGAAATATTCCAAGTAAGACTTGCGTTAGTGTTATATTCGTTCAACCGTTCGAACGAATCTTAATATAGAGTTAACGTTCGAGTAGCATTTGCTAATGCTATTGAACGAACCCTTCCAGAGAGCTCGCGTTCGAACGAAAATGTGGAATATTGTGTGCTTCTTATGAGTTCGACCGGAGTTCGAAGGCCCTTACGTAAATTTCATGTTTAGAATACATGTTCATAGCAAAAGATGAATAAATCATGCATAAATCAGAATAAACAACACATATAAGATAATAAGTGTTGGGGTTTTGGGCGATGGGCGCAGCGGAAGCGCGGTTCGGGCGAAATCGTAATTTAAAATTTTTTCAAATTACCGAATAAATTATTCAATATCTAATATGAATAATTTATTCATATTTCACCTAAACCTATTTATTCGATATCAAATAACGATATAAATTCAATAGAAACTTCGCGAAACTTTTACGAAAATCATTTTTCCGTAAAATGACGTAAAACGCGTTTTCGACTGAACCGACGACCCGACACTTATGGGGACTGTCCAAGTCAGCCCCAATAGTGTCAGGGCAGTTCATGGCCTGCCCGAACAGTGACAGATTCACTATTTGGGCAGCCGTCACCCAGTTGACTCAAAAGTCACCCGGTAACGCCGTTTTTGGCCGTTTTCGCTTATTTAAACTCTGAAATACTTTCCGATAATTGTTCCAACTCCAAAAACACATCCATTACATTAATATAACATCAAATACATCAACATATGCACTGAATTTTCCAGATCTGATCCAGAACACAAATTAATGATTTTTCATGCTTTAAATCCAATTTTTCAAGATTAAATCAATTAATCAAAACACCAACTAAAGTCACCACATATGAACAACCCAAGAACAATTCTAGGTGCTATAAGAGTGGTCATAAAACTCTAGAATGGCAACTCATCAACAATTGATTAATTTGGACAATAATTACACTAATTACTTCTAAATCTACTTCACACATGCAATATATCTTCCAATCCACCATCCACAACCAAAAGCCCTAATTTTTCAGATTTGAAGAAACCCTAGAACACTTCTAAATCATCAAGAAACAAGAAATCAAATTTCTAAGCTTAGGGTTAAGTAGATTACATTTTAATCTCTTGTTTCCTATGTTTTTTTCTTGAGTTTTCCTTCAAATCTTCATGGATTTATGAAACAAATTCCCAAACCCATCTTTCCTTGGTGTATTCAGCCACGGTGTGTGGAATAAGGAAGAAGAAAACAACTTTTTCTTTTAAATGGGAATGACCGAGTTTGGCCTTAAGGAGGGGTATTTTGGGAATTTTCCATTTTAATAAAATTAAATCAATTTACACTTTATAATAACAAATCAAATTTGGACAAATAAAGTGTAATTAAAACATGCCATGTTGACCAATAATAATTGGACAAATTCCATAACAATTATGGAAAAAGTTAATTAATTAATAATTCAAATATTTAACAATTAAATATCCAAATAATTAATTAATGTAATTATTATAATATATATGTATTTTTATTTACAATAAATAACAAATACATATATTTACGGCATGTGTCAAAATCTCATTTGACGATAAATAATGTGTATCTAATCGTATTATGTATCAAATACAAATACACAATAATTATTATCGGACAAAATTCTCTAATGTATGTGTTATCGTTTAACCGATTAAACGATCCGAATTAACTCACTTAATCCGATGAAGTATTATGAATAATCTGTATTATTCATATCGAGTTGCTCAAGTGCTCAACGAGTACACTTCATATTGTGGGACTCTCTAAGTTTAGGTTTATCCGTCATGAAATCCAATTTCGTGTCCATAATCCACCCATTCATGGATTATGACGACCACAGATAATCTTGCTAAACTCTACAAGTCGAGGTTATTGCATACGTATAATCCCTCTCAGGCTATCCGTATTATACCTGGGATACATAGGAAAACGTCAAATCTGTTCGGTATAATACAATCGACTTTCAATTTACGATCTCAATAACACTCGGAACTGATTTCGAAGTTATACCACGGCCATGGATTTACTAGATCGTAAACACGTGAGTATGCCTATGCCCTGTACGCATGACTGACAGATCTTATCTTGATACGCACTGGATATCATGAGCATCAGTCCACACCCAACGAATAGGCGGAGGTCTGATCATAAATAGATCGTTGACGTGACTGCCATCAAAGTGTGGAGGATAACTCAAATATCCCACTGTGGTATCTCAAGTCAGAGGCCCAGTATGCTCGCTCAACTCGAGAAGATTCCTATTGACGTTGGTGTACCATCTATTAGGAAATCTTATGTGAGTCGTTCAGTGTCTTATCAAATAAATACCTACACGTCTATACGAGTATCCCGAGACTCATGGTTCACTAGGATAAACCATCGGACCAAGTCACGATATACGACATGTACTGGTCTCAGCGAGTTTTACTAACCGACCCGTGTTAGTAAATCTTGACCAGGAACTTTATTTAAGGATATACATCTAATAGTGTGCTTCCCAATGTCAATTACAAATTAAGTTGTAACTGCGCACTATATTGTAAATCCTAGGGTCTTTGTCTAATATACACGTATCACTGAACCAGATTCAATTTCGATCTAATCATAATCAGATATCTAATTATAATTAGATCGAATAAGTGTACAAAAGACAAGGGTGCTACCATTTAATTAGTAATATTATGGAAAATATAATTGCTCGTATTTACGAATCGGACATAAATACGATCCGCATTGGTACTCCGAGCACCAACCCTAACAATAAGTTCTTAAGATTGTAAGGTAAGATGTGTTGTTAATCATTTTTAACATGCATACTTCAAGCAAATTAATAAATAACAAAACATGTAACACAAATTCAAAAACTTAGAAAAGCCTGAAAATTATTCTGTAGAAGATGAATATCTCAAAATCAGGTCGAGTCGTTTTTGTCCTGAAGAACTTATTAGCCTCGTTTCGGTGCTCTTTACGAATCTCTTGGCCAATGTTCTCCCATGATACTTGGTTATTTCTTGTAAAAAAAAATATGTTTCTTTCTTCAAGAACACAAACTTGAAAATGGTGGAAATTCTCTAAACTATATTTTTTTTTCTTTTAATGTCCAAGGACTAATGAAAGGATTGAATCAATGGAAAATGTGAATCCAATTACTGTATTTATAAACATGGAGGGATGCCTTTGTAAAGACATTTAACTTAAATGATGTAATCATTTAGGGGTTATACCTCTCCAATAAACCTTTTCACTTTAAAATTTATGTCATTTTTTAATTAAAAGATTATTCATTTCATTACAAACACTACAAAAATTATACCCTTTAGCGTCGAAATAAATCGACGCCAAAAACCATATTTTCGACGCAAAATAGTTTTAGCGTCGAAATAATCAGACGCCAAAAGTGGACGCTGAAATGTCAACGAGAATAACTTTTCGCATCGAATTAAAAAATTACGACGCAAAAGACTGTATTTGGCGTCCAATATTTTTCGACGCTAAATTAAATTTTCTGACGCTATAGGTTATATTGGGCGACGAAATAAGTCGAGCTAAAAGTTAGACTTTTAGCGTCGAAAACTTTCGACGCTAGAGTATATTAAAAAAAGTAATATATGTGTACTTACTGCGGCGATTTTCTTGTACTATTAGCGTCGACATGTTCGACGCCAAAATAAATCTTTTGGCGTCGACCGTGTCGACGCTAATAGTTAAAAAAATTTGTTTTTTTAAAAAATTATTAATTTACTTCTTTTTAGTCTAAAATAATTGATTTAATATTTAATTTAATTGAAAAAAATTTCTGATTAATAACAGAATTACGAAATATTATAATAATTATTATATTCAATTTTTTTAGAAAAAAAACATATTATATTAAAACTATTTGTTCAAAATGTTTATACAAAACCAAATATAAAATTTATTGCAGCTGTGATAGGGGGACGCTCGAGCCTGATGCACCCTGACTGATTGAGGCCTCCAACATCTGACGGAAAACCATCATTTGCTGTTGGAGATCCTCCATCCTCTTCTCGTGCTTAGTCTGTTGTAGCTCGTCTCGGGTGGTGGCTAACTCGTCTCGAAGAGAGGCATTTTCCGAATTAACAGTACTGCGTGCAGATGACGTCGGCTTCTTACGAGTGCCAAGGCCAACATTGTAAGCTGTCTGATTCTTGAAAACCAATTGCGACAACTGCTCATCTGGTATCGGGTCGGACCCTGTCTCCTGAGTTTGATGTTGGAGTTCCATCATTTCGTTCTGTTTCAAAAAATAAGTTAATATTAGAATTTGAGAAAAAAAATTAATATATATAATATTAATTATTTTATTTTAAAAACTGAAACTTACATAGCAGCGTTCGGCTTCTTCATTTATCCATTTGTTTCTCTCATTGTAATGCGTCAAACGGAAAAAAATCTGGAAATGATTGCACTTCACCTGTGTTACTCTGTTATAAACAGAAAATAAATTCAATATTATTCCACATTAGTTAAACCAATGAACTGTTAAATTTTACGTTAGGATATATTTACCTCAGAATGTTCGGCACGATGTTGGATAAATGGCTTCGAACCTCCACGGTGGTTAAAACGCAAGTGACTTCGATTTTCCGCATTTGCGTGACATTTATCCTGCATTTACCAACAATGTAAGTACCGAAAACAAAGACAATTATAAATTTCCGTTTATTTCAAAATTTACCTCGTGTTTTTTGGTAGACCAAAGCTCACATAAGAATGTCCAGTCTTGCTCCTCTATAAAATCAGGCTTGTGTTGTGGAGCATCTGAAGGTCCATGTTCGTCGAATATTAGTTTCAGGACTTTTGTCCTATAATCTTTATAACTTTTCCCCATGTGGTAGTCAATATATTGTTGGACATTCACTTTGGTCAAATCGAAGTCGAACCACTCCTACATGAATAGCAACCGAGTAAAAATCAGTATAAAATACAAATGTTAACTAACAAACAATATCGAAAAGTTACATGTAGTGAAGAGAATAGCTGGTTGATTTTCGTCTCCCACGGCATCTTTCTCCAAGAAACGTAGTTTTGGGGAGCTTCATATCGAGCTACAGCTCCTATGGCTGTATTAAACACTGAATTATGTTGTTCGACTTGATTGTGTCCATCATCTGATATCTCAATCCGGATACGACCGTGAGTCTTAACGTACTTAGACACCCCAGGCCACGGGTGCGTCCTCGACCCTTCACTGTACTGGACTCACATGTGCTAGCAGAGGCTCCACCAGGGCCAGTTGTCATTGCTGATGTAGATGGAGTCGCATTAGCCCGTCTGCGATTGCCCGGTGCCATCTGTAAAAACACAAAAAGTTTCATACCCCATTTTGAATGTAATAGAACCAAACCAAACAAACACATGCATTTTATAGTATATGTATGAACATTATATTACAAAACCAAACCAAACTAAACTTAACCAAACCAAACACATTCCAAAATTTAATGTTAATCAGAATTTTCTCGGTCTTGGCCTTCCCTCTCTCGCTCACCTAAATCTCACTCACATACAAGAATCACAAACAAAAATATACAAAGCTCTCACTCACATAGCCACAAGCAAACAACGCCAAATTCACCACAAGCCATGCAATTCCAAACCCTTAAGCTCTTCTAGTCCCTCACGGCACTCACAAGCTCTTCTACTATCTAGACCTATGAAATGCATCTATAGAAGAATATCCATAGGAGAATACAACTTTGTGTTGATGTAGTGACATTGCCTAATCATGGAGCAGCAGAACAGTAGACGTAGCTCCTAGGTTTTGGGAGAAACCAAGTCAGGCAGCCACATCATCTCTTTTTACAACCTCCATCAAAGCTTGTTGCATCAACACATATTAAGATGATCTATCCAATCTAACAAACTAAACGACTGCATCTTAAATGTCATTTAATTTATTGTGACAACATAACAGAAAATCTTTAGTGGAAAAGCTCAAAGCAAAGACAAACACACAACTAGAATTATCAGGTTAAGTAGCATGACAAAAGGATAAAATAAGCCATGCATGATTAATACATGTAAACCAAAATAAAAGCATGAGATCCTTAAATACACGTGTAAACTTCAAAGGATCAAATTATATTTTCATATAACTAAACAATCAGACAGGAACAAAAGCAAATAAAAACATAAAATTAAATGCTAACGAACCGACAAAAATAGTTCAAATTCCACAACTCTCCGCAAACATCTACAGCAGGAAATTGTTGTTGTGATTGCTGCTGTTCTGCCCAGAACAGCAGTAATTTGCTGCTGTTCTGGGCAGAATTTGTTGCTGTTCTGCCCACACCCCTTCATCATCCACACCCCTTCATAAGCCAAATCAAATACACTAACTTCAATCTTCATCATCACTCTCTTGATCATCACTAACTTCATCATCATCATCACTCTCTCAAACAACAAAAACCTAATTCAAAATCAGCCACACCCCTTCATCATCATCATCAAATACACTAACTTCATCATCATCATCACTATCTCAAAATGCAACAAAAACCTAATTGAAAAGCTTTATAGCAACAAAAACCTAATTGAAAATGAACATGCAATGAGACTTACATGTAAAGTCGATGAATTTGCTGAAGAGAGTGGTTGGAGCCGAGATACGTGCAGATGACAGTGAGAGGGGCGTTTTTTGATCGTCTGAGACGAGAAAGAAGAAGACACTGGTTTTAGGGATTTAATGGACATTTAGCGTTGAATAGTTTCGACGCTAAAAGCAAATAATTTCGACGCTAAAACGTTGGCAGCTTATTAAAAAATTAGGGTTATTTTTCTGGGAAATTTAATTTTTTTACTTAGCGTCGCAATTGAATACTTTCGACGCTAAATGAAAGACATTTAGCGTCGATTATATTTTGACGCCAAATTTAAATTTTGCGTCGAATAATGTCGACGCTAAAAGCAAATAATTTCGACGCTAAAAAGTTGGCGGTTTATAAAAAAATTAGGGTTGTTTTTCTTGGAAATTTAATTTTTTTTATTTAGCGTCGAAATATAATAATCGACGCTAAATGTCTTACATTTAGCGTCGAAAATGTCTTACATTTAGCGTCGATTATTATATTTCGACGTTAAATGTCTACCATTAAAAATAATAATAACAATTATATGATAATTATACTATTAATAATTAATTACGACAATCTTTCAACCATATTTAAATAATAATTAAAAACAACCATATTTAAATAATAATTAAAAACAACAACCATACATTATAATCCAGAAAATTATTCATCAATCACAAAATACACTAACTTCATTAATCATTATTATCTTCGGTATTTGAGGATTCGTGACTGTAATCGAAGTCATCTTCAGTGTCAAATTCTTCTTCATTGCTACTTCAACGCTCACTTCAGAATGAGGAATTATCTCAACGTCTGTACTATCTCGTGTTAATGCTATATTTTCAGGAACGGTGACAGTTGGTCCATAAAATATCTGTTCAGGAACTTCGAAGTTGCCGGAGACTTCTTGTATTTCATCTGATATGTCAACTCTATCTTTCTCCTGCGTGTCCCAAATGCCCTATGTTGTAACTTTTCTACCACCATCCATCCATTTCCTAACTTTGGATCAGATATATATATCACTGAACGTGCTTGGGTACAAAAAATGTATGGATCATTCTTGTACCAAAAACGTTGAACATTAATTGACGTTAGATGATTACTAACTTGAATTCTCCTCTTTCTGGCATTTGTGTCAAACCACTTACAGTAGAATAGCACAATATGTCGTCTGGGTCGGTATATCAACTCAATGACCGATTGCAACACTCCGTAGAATGCATCCACTGTATGAATCTAACTCCTTTGACAATGCATCCACTGTATTCATAAGCCTGCTTTTGAGGCCCATAAGCCAAAGAAACCAACGAGGATGACGAGTCCAATTGACCATTTTGCACTTGGTTCTTAATCTAACAATGAGAGAAATAGATGTGTTAATATAACAAACTGCAATATGTAATGTTAGGATAAAAATAAATATAAAATGTTAGGCCTTACAGTTGTCTCAAACCATTTAGGAAATTCTTTTTTTGTGTGTTTCATCAACGTTATGGTCACCACCACATTGTAGCATTATTAGATGTTGCCTACAAAAAATGAGTTAGGTTAATGTATGGCAAAAATACTATGGTTATGCACCAGAAAAACTTACGTTAAATACGGTTGCACTTCATCACAATTACTCAATATAAACCAATGCGCACGTTGAACTTCCTGAAGGGTTAGTAATTTGACACCTACTGCTCCAAATGGTCTGCAATTTTGACGGAACACTGTGATATCTTGCGAATTACTTGCATCTCCATCACTTATTACAACAGCTTCAGCTATTGACCCTTCAGGGCTCGCCTTGTTTTTCACATATTGTTTGTAATCTCCCAAAGCCCTGCGGATATGACAACAAGTTTGCATTAAAACTAAATTCAATGCACAGTAAAAATTTAAGAATGTAATATTTAAAACTGTATATATATAGTACCTTTCAATGGGATACATCCATCTGTAATGGACATGACCTCCCTTTCTAGCTTCAGCCGGTAAATGCACGGCCAAATGTACCATCACATCAAAAAAAACGGGTGGCAAAATTCGCTCCAGCTTGCATAGGATTATCACGATTCCTCGCTCAAGTTCGTCAATAACAGTTGTGGTTAATGTCCTCTGACATAATTGTTTAAAGAAGCCACATAGATCAAATACGACGTCGCATACATTCGGGGGGAGATAAGGTCGAATGCCAACAGGAAGGAGAATCTCGAGAAGCACATGACAATCGTGACTCTTTAATCCCGTTATTGTATCATCTCTGACCCAACGCCCAATATTCGATGCATAATCATCAGGGAATTTAACCATTTTCAGCCAATCACAGAATGAGTTTCTCTCTGATTGAGTGAGCACATAACTAGCAGGTGGCTTAATAAGACCTCGAGAAGTGAATTGTAAATATAATTCACTAGGAATTCTAAGATCTTGTAGGTCCAATCTAGCATTTACAGTGTCTTTTGTCTTACCGGAATATTGAATAGTGTGCCCACTAAACTCTCACAAATGTTTTTTTTTCTATATGCATTACATCCAAATTATGTCGCAAACTCATAGTCCCCCAATATTCTAACTCAAAGAAAATACTATTTCCTGTCCAATTCAACTCTTCAGGTAAGCGTTTTCGATTTTTATCTCTATTATTAGGATGTTTACCTGGTTGTACTGTCTCTGAGATGTTGATGTTGGCAAACTATGTCGAATCCAGACAATGGACTGGGCATACTCTGAGGTTCATGTTGACCGTTAAATAATTTACTCCTCCGCCAAGGATGACTCAACTCAAGAAATCTCATGTGCCCTGTGTATCCTATTTTATTCCGTAATCGTTGCGAATGTGTTTGACCCGCACAACTGGACATGCCATGTATCCCTTAGTTCTCCATCCAGATAATGAACCATAAACTGGAAAATCATTAATGGTCCATAATAATGCGGCATGCATCTGAAAATACTGCTCGGAAGCTGCATCATAGGTATGCACACCCACATTCCATAATGTTTGTAACTCTTCGATCAATGGTCTCAAGTAAATATTCAAATCTTTACCAGGGAACGTGGACCAGGGATAAGCAATGACATAAACATGAACGGATCCTTCATACATTTCCATGGAGGTAAGTTGTAAGTTATATGAAATAACAATAACGGGCCAGATGCTATAAGAGTTGTACATATCCCAAATAGGTTAAAACCATCAGAGGCAAGACCTAACCTGACATTACGGGGGTCCTCAGCGAAACAGGGGTACATGTCATCAAATTCCTTCCATTCGGTTCCATCCGCAGGATGTCTAAGTATGCCCTCTGCACCGATCCTCTTTTCATGATGCCACATCATGTCAGTTGCTATGTGTCGTGGACATGAACAATCTCTGCAGCTTGGGCGTTAAAGGAAAATATCGCAATATCTTTTGAGGCACTTTCTTCCCCGTACCACGGACTTTGTACCGACTTTCACCACATATCGGACAATATTAAAGTGAATCATATTCTGCACGAAATAATACACAATCATCTTTACAAGCATGAATGGATTCATACCTCATTCCAGATCACGCAATATTTTATTTGCCTGTAGTACGACTTAGGCAATTCGCTTCCAACCGGTAACATTTGGCCAGTAACTCTAGCATCATATCAATACTTTTGTTGGTCATTCTGTTGATCACTTTAATGTGTAATAATTTCACAACGAAATTCAAGATCGACATTCCAGCACCTTCAAATGGAATTTTTTTTGCCTCATCAAGTAGTTCACTAAATAATTTTGATCATTTCCACTTAACACTGGCATGTCACCACTGACACTATGACCAAGTTGTGGACCTTGTAAGTCATGCAAAGCATCGGTTATCTCATCGTTTACAGGTTGATTATAACTACTGCTCCCTTCATCGGAATCAATAAACCGTGACTGAGAATTATACTGCTCACCGTGATAAATCCACGTACGGTAAGTTAGTGATATTCCTGGCATGTATAAATGATTATGAACTTCATCTAACCGTTTCCTTTTCCTATTCAAACAATTTGCACATGGACACCGAACACGACCTTCTGCATCAATGTGTTGCTTTGCGACTTCCATAAACTCATACACTCCATTATGATATTCAACACTCAATCTATCCAGCGAGCTCATCCAATTTCTATCCATTTAAGCGAAATACCTAAATATAATAATATAATTATTAAATATCATATTACATTCATCAACATTACTAATTCATTAATTATTTTTTTAAGCATATACATATATATTAGTTGATAAAGTAATAATTTTACAGAAAAATTCTATTTAGTTAATTAATTAACTTAATCTACATATATGAACCATAAACCATTAACAAAAAGTATATAAAAACATAATCATAAAAATTGAAAAATAATAAAGAAATATAAAAGAAGACTTACCTTATGGAAAATTGATTACAATTTTATTGAAAATTTGTAGGAGAGTTGTGAGGTTGCAGATGACAGATTCTGAGATTTCAGATGATGAAAATGAAGAGAATGAGAGAAAAAACAGAGGGGGAGAAGGGTTGGTGGCATTCTGCATTTTAATCTATATTTAGCGTCGAAAAAATAAATTCGACGCTAATTGTTGTTATTTTTAGCGTCGAATAAACTATTTCGACGCTATATGTCCAATTTTTAGCGTCGACATAAATTTAGACGCTAAAGATCAGAGGATTGTCGGTGGAATCTTCCTAAACCTTTAGCGACGCTACTTAGTCGACCCTAAATGTATAATTTTGGCGTCGACAATATATTTGACGCTAAAAGTATAACATTTAGCGCCAAAAATTATTGGAATAGTAAAATAAGTTAGCGTCGAATATGTTTCGACGCTATAAGTGTACTTTTAGCGTCGATAATTTTTTTCGACAAAAAACTTGAATATTTGGCGTCGAATATTGGTTTCGTCGCTAAAATCTTGATATTTGGCGTCGAATATTATTTACGACGCAAAAATGATTTTTAGCGTCGAAAATTATTTCGACGCTAAATTATTGGACGCTAAAAGCCATAATTCTTGTAGTGAAATGACATATCCCTACATATTATGTTTTTACTTATGTTATAAATATTAGAAATTTTCCTACAGTATTATGCTATGTTAACAATCACTATATTTTCATTCTTCTGATTTGAATTTGTTCGGTGCCACAATAAATCTTAGTGTGCACTCAGGCTCAGCGAGTGGTTCGTACTGTTTTGTTGATTTAGTAACAAAACTTTTAATTTTATAAGGACTTGAATTACAATTTGGACTTGGTATAATTCAGTTTATTATCATTATTATTATTTGCTATAATTGTAAATCACCATCATAAGTGGAATTTAAGAGGTGTAGGTACAAATGCATGTGATCGGATCCCTCATCGTATAGAACTTAATAATTCATGTAAACATAATGGGTATGTTCGAGATAATGTATTGTATTATTTAATGTAGGGTGTACTGTGTTAAAGTGTTTTATAATAATATTGTATTATATTAATGTTGTACAGTATTTGGTACTACACTTTATTGTTTTAAAATTATTGTTATTTTAATATTAATTTTTTAATATATTAAGATTTTAATATTAATACTAAAATATTAATTTTTTAATATTTTAATAGTTCATAAATACTTTAATTTTAATATTTTAATATTTTAATAATATTTTAATATTAATATTTTAATTTTCATAATACTTTAATTTTAGTTTTCTAAGATTTTAAGAATATTTTTAATATTTTAATAATATTTTAATATTAATATTAATTAAATTTTTTAATTTTAATATTTTAATAATATTTTTTTAACATTAATATTTTAATATTATTTTTTATTTTAAAATTACTATTAATTTTAATTATATTTTTTATAACATTAATATTAATTAAATTTTTAATATTTTATTAATTTTTGAAATTTTAATAATAATTTTATAATTTTATAATATTATATTTATATTTTAATAATATGTTTTAATGTTAATATTTTAATTTTAATATAAATAAAATAATATTGATGATCATAGAAGAAAAAAAAAATTTAAATTTTTTTGTCGCCAAATGTTTTAAGTTAATATTACATATGATCCTAATATTGTGTAACGTTGCACACCAAACACACCCAATGTGTATTGATTCGGAAAAAATTAAAAAAAAATAACATTATAATTATTGAAGAAGCAAAATTTAGTGGAAAAATGATGTTATTTTTTAGCTAGGCAAGAAGCTGGTGACTGACACAAGGGTCTCGGGATTCCAGGAAGGATCTAACTTTTCTTGTTTTGGAATTTGGTTAACTTAAAGGGCCCAAATGGGATTTCAATAATTCAACTTTCCTAGAAAATTTCCAAAATGACAGAAAGTGTGGCAACTAGCTAGCACCCACCAAACAGAAAATGTTTCTGATGTGAAAACTATATGTGGTAGATAGGTCACACTGGGAAAAGATTGCAAACATTTTGAATCCTGGGTTTTATATTTGTTATTTAGCAAAGAAAAGTCTCCTTGAAAAACTTCAAGTCTGTCAGTGTTCCAAACTCATCTCCAATCCCTCAGCACTCTAATTCCGTCTAACTTTCTAAATTTGTTGGCGTTCCAAACCCATTTCCAATTCTTTTGGCATTCTAAGTCCATTGGCATTCCAAACCCATCAATGTTCTAATTATGTTCTACTTTCCAAATATGTCTGACGTTCCTAATCCATTCCTAGATCTCTTGGCGTTCCAAATCTGTAACGTTTCAATTATGTTCAGCTTTCCAAATTCATGTGATTTTCTAATTCCATTGGCGTTCCAAATCCATGTGTGTTTTAGAGTTCTTCAGTGTTCTAATTCCATTCTAAATCTAGTGGCATTCCAATTATCGTACAACCTTATAAATCTGTTAGTGTTCCAAATCTATTGGTAGTCTAAATCTATTTTGAGCACGTAACACTAGGCACTCAACATGTTTCTCCATCAATCGATGGCATCTTGTTCCAATGTCTTTTGGTATATTGATCCATTTTTTGTCAGCTCTGGTCGGTATCTAAAGCCTAATCGAGCAACGGGAGTCGGCCCCAGCTATCATGTTTAGGCGGTCTTCTCCCACAATATTTTCTTTTAGGTGGGCCTCGCCTCAACATGTCTCGACCTTCTGACTATCGGACGCTCCATGTTTTGGAGGCTTCAACTCTTGTCTGTAACAGAGTGTTTTATATCTTACTCCATTTTTTAGAGGCTCTCACAGCATACCTCATTTTTTGAGCTTTTTACCTCTATTTGTTCAATTACCTACAAAAGCAAGGTTATTTGTATATCAACCCAACCACGGTTTCGATTTTGGTTTAGAACCGAAACTGAACCAGATGGAACCATAAGGTTACAATTTCATCCAGTTCCGGTTCCAAAATCGAAACTGAACTAAACCTATTTCGGTTCTGTTAGGGTTCCACATAATGTGGAATCGTAATATTAAGGTTCGGTTTGGATCCAGTCCGGTTCGGTTCATTTAGAAACCAGACCATAACAATTTTTTCCAAAACTGAAGCATTTAACCGGAACCGGAACGATGGCCGGGTCTATCTGTATGTATGCATTTATGCTTGTGTGCAAATTATCTTTGGTTGACTGCCTATTCTTCGGCTTGTAGGAGTACAAGAGTCGTGATTTTTTTTCATGGAGATATTGTCAGGTCTTTCTTACTTTTGTCCAGGCTGTCCCTCAGGGTTATCGATCTTACTTTTCAAATTCTTTTTCTATCATGCAATAACTCATTGTATCTTCTCAAAAGTTTTTTCTTCTCAAAATCTTGTCTCTTTTCAAAGTGTGAACATTGCCTAAATCAAAAATTCAATCCCATCAAAGGTTTCACTTTTCAAATGCTTCTTTGTGTATGTGTTTGATTCTGTAACAAAGAATTACGTGCAAACCAGATTGGTTTATGCTGGTGCTAAGTTTAGATTAGTGTTAACACTTTAGTTCATTTCATCATTTCATTTTCCTAGACAAGCTAACATATAGTTAAAGATCAACTAGATTTTAAAAGTTTGCCACAAATTTATTTTACGTAGGGCTTATCTTTTATCCCAAGCTTCCTTAAGTCATCAAATTATCTTTTGACGCAAAGACTTCACATTTGTGATACGAGCCCATGGTTACTCAACAACTTCATTAACTCAAGTTGTTTTGCATACTCAATATTTGAGTTTTCGTTTGATGCAAAGTACTCATGGGGTTCAGGATACTCTTGGTTACTAAATAATTCAAACAACATAGTAGTTTTCAGGATTCACCGTTTTTTTTCCTTTCTCTCTTGTTTTTTCCTTTTTTCCATTTTTTTCTCTTTTCGCTCTCTCGTGTTTACCTCATTTTTATATCATCTTTAACCTAGCGTCATCTTATTTTTGACTTTTGAAAATGAATCAAATAAGTACCAAGTATTTCGTATATCTCTATAAATTGTGCCACTATCAATTCTTTCTAAGCAAGCAATACAATTCTAAGTGAAAGTTTTAGTGCGCAATATTTTGGATGGCATTCTATGTTAGGGTTGGTGCTCTAAGTGCCAATCCGGATCGTATTTATGTCTGATTCATGAATACGAGCAATTCTATTTTCCATAATATTACTAATTTAATGGTAGCATACTTGTCTTTTATACACTTATTCGATTTAATTACGATTAGATCGAAATTGAATCTGGTTCAGTGATACGTGTATATTAGACAAAGACCCTAGGATTTACAATATAGTGCGCAGTTACAACGTAATTTGTAATTGACATTGGGAAGCACACTATTAGATGTATATCGTTAAATAAAGTTTCTGGTCAAGATTTACTAACACAGGTCGGTTAGTAAAACCCACTGAGACCAGTACATGTCATATATCGTAACTTGGTCCGATGGTTTATCCTAGTGAACCATGAGTCTCGGGAGACTCATATAGACATGTAGGAGTTTATATGATAAGACACTGAATGACTCACATAAGATTTCCTAATAGATGGTACACCAACGTCAATATGAATCTTCTCGAGTTGAGCGAGCATAGTGGTCCTCTGACTTGAGATACCACAGTGGGATATATGAGTTATCTTCCACACTTTGATGATAGTAATGTCACCGATCTATTTAGATCAGACCTCCGCATGTTCGTTGGGTGTGGATTGATGCTCATGATATCCGGTGCGTATCAAGATAAGATCTGTCAGTCCTGTGTATAGGGCATATAGGCATCCTCACGTGTTTACGATCTAGTAAATCCATGGTCGTGGTATAAATTCAGAGACCAGTTCCGAGTGTTATTTAGAGATCGTAAATTGAAAGTCGACTATATTATACGGAATGGGTTTGACGTTTTTATCTAGACCCCAGGTATAAAATGGATAGCATGTGACAGAGGGATTATACGTATGCAATGACATCGACTTGCATAGTTTAGCAAGATTATATGTGGTCGTCATAATTCATGAGTGAGTGAATTATGGACACGAAATTGGATTTCGTGACGGATAAACCTAAACTTAGAGAGTCCCATAATATGAAGTGTACTCGTTGAGCACTTGGGCAACACGATATGAATAATACGGATTATTCATAATACTTCACCGAATTAAATAAGTTAATTCGAATCGTTTAATCGGTTAAACGATAACACATGCATATGGGCAATTTTAGTCAATCGTAATTACTGTGTATTTGTATTTGATACATAATACGATTAGATACACATTAATTAATCGTCAAATGAGATTTTGACACATGCCATAAATATATGTATTTGTTATTTATTGTAAGTAAAAATACATATATAATAATAATTATATTAATTGATTATTTGGATATTTAATTGTTAAATATTTGAATAATTAATTAATTAAACTTTTCCCATAAATGTTATGAAATTTGTTGAATTATTATTGGAATATATGGCATGATTTTATTAAGCTAAATATGTGTGAATTTGATTGGCCACAAAAAAGCTTAATATAATTAATTGGATTAATTTTTTCAAAAAGACCAAAAAGCCCTCATTGAATTCAATTTTGGTGGATTTAAAATTGGAAAAATTTTGTTTACTTCACTTTTCATCCACCATAGAACTCCTACAAAGAAAAGGTTTCCATTTTGCTTGATGATCCAAGTTGAAAAGTAAAGAAAAACAAAAAAAAAAAAAAGCTTAGGAATTTGGAGATTAAAAGGTAATCTTTAGTCTTCTTAAGTTTAGAAATTTGATTTCTTGTTCTTGTGTTCTTAGAATAATTCTAGGGTTTCTTTACTTGTTAAAAATTTGGGGCTTTTGGTTGTGGTGAATAGATTTGGAGGTGTTATACATGTGTGAAGTGTAATTGGTTGATATTATTGTAATATTAGTCCAATTTAGTCATTTGATGATATGTTGTCATTCTAAAGTGTTATGACCACTCTTGTAATGCCTAGAATTGTTTTTGGGTGATTCATATGTGGTGACTTGAATTGGTGTTGTGATTAATTAGATTAATGTTGAAAAAGTTGGATTAAAGCATGAGAAATTGATTATTTTTGTTGCAAAATTAGATCTGGAAAAATTGGAATGTTGTTGAAGTGGCTTCCATTATTATATTTCTTTCTCAAATCTGGATGCCTTCAAAAGTGAAATGATGAGTTGAATTTACAACACCTTAAAAAGGATGAGTAATAATAGCACTAGTACATGCGAAATGACAAATATTAGCTAAAAAGCAAAATAGATCGTGAAAAGTCAAAAAGTCTAGATCCTGTCAGAGAAAATAAAAGAAAATGACAAAACAAATCACGATTATTAGGAAAAGACAAAGAGATAATAATATTTACAGGAAGTAACGGCTTGAATGACGTCTATGCATCAATGACAAGCTTCTCATCCAATTTTCTTATAAATTGGCAAACAGGGTCTTTTAAAGTCAGATTCCCGAGACTTAAATGTTGTTGTTCTTTTCGGAATTGTGTATATAACATGTGAATTGCATGATGCACATATCTACTGGAATGCGTCTCAAGAGTCTTAGATATGTCATCCAAAGACTCCTTACTCAAGTCATCCATAATGAATTTAATTTTATCTTCACGGTTATCAGACACCATTCCTAAAAAATGACAACGAGTATTACATGTCATGCGAGCACATTTATAGCAAACACCTATTTTTTTAGCTCTTCTCTTTTTAGCAAATTTGCTTCTTTCTAAACCAGGCAGATACGAAACAAAAGAGTCGGAGGACTCACCTGCCAATCGGACCCGTGCTTCAATAATCCAACGAATGTCATTAGGAATATCTTTGATCATCAAAAGTCTCATCCGTTCCAAGCGAGCTTTGTAGACTTTCATCAGAGAGTTTTGAGGGAGAGAAAGAAATTACTTGTGAAGATTTTTGAGGACGTCTTCCATCCTGGAATGACTTTACCTACACAAATGAAACACACAAAAATAAAAAACACCAAATCTGAATATATACACAAATTGCATAGGTTGCCTCCCTACTATAGCTAAGTTTAAAGTCGTCAGCTAGACATGACTACCTGAACGTTAAGCTGGATCTGAAAGTATGACACTTTCTTTTTATCGCTCAAATGATTCTCCCCAGTAGTGCTTGACACGCTGGCTGTTAACTTTGAATGTTTCGTTGGTGTTGGGATCAAGTAACTCAACAGCTCCATATGGTAAAACCTGAGTGATCACAAATGGACTTGACCATCTTAATTTCAACTTTCCAGGGAAAAGTTTCAACCTTGAATTATATAACAACACCTGCTACCTTGGTTCCAAATGTCTGCGCACTATTTTTCGATCATGTCATTTCTTGGTCTTTTCTTTGTATAGTTTGCCATTCTCATAAGCTTGTAGGTGAAATTCCTCCAACACGTTAAGTTGGTGGAGTCTTTTCTCTCATGCGGCTTGTGGATCAAGATTTAACTTCTTCAGTGCCCAGTACGCATTGTGTTCAAGCTCCACCGGCATATGGCATGCTTTCCCAAACACCATTCGATATGGAGACATACCAATGGGTGTTTTGTAAGCTGTCCGGTAGGCCCATAATGCGTCATCCAGTTTTGTAGACCAGTCCCTCCTTGTTGATCCAACGGTTCTCTCCAAGATTCTTTTGATCTCCCTGTTTGAAACTTCAACCTGTCCATTTGACTGTGGATGGTAGGCAGTGGCAACTTTATGAGTAAATCTGTATTTTGATAGGAGTGCATCGAAATATCTGCTGCAGAAATGTGTGTCTCTATCACTGATAATTACACGAGGTGTTCTGAAGCGAGTGAAAATATTCTTTTTAAGGAATTTTATCACTACTTTTGAATCATTTGATGGTAGTGCAATTGCTTCAACCCATTTGGAGACGTAGTCTACTGCAACTAGTATGTACAGGTTTCCGAATGATGGAACAAAGGGTCCCATAAAATCAATCCCTCATATATCAAATATCTCCACTTCTAGAATATTTTACAGAGGTCCTTCATTTCTCCTCGAAATATTTTTCGTTCTCTAGCACATGTCACATTGAAGAGAAAATAAGTAAGCATCTTTAAATAGAGTAGGCTAGAATAAACCTGACTGTAGGACTTTGGCTATAATTTTATTCCCGCTGAAGTGTCCGCCGTATGGTAAAGAATGATAATGCTGCAAAACACTATTGACCTCCTCTTATGGAACACAACGTCTCAGTAATTGATCAGCACATCATTTGAACAGGTACGGCTCATCCCAGACATAATGTTTGACTTCTTTGAAGAACTTCTTTCGTTACTGAGTTGTCCATTCCAACGGCCATTTTCTCGATATTATGTAGTTGACATAGTCAGCATACCAAGGGACATCATTCTGTTTCATGGCAAACAGCTGTTCATCTGGAAAAGTTTCTTTGATTGTCAATTCTTTGCCAGCTGTTTCTCCATTCTCAAGTCTCGATAAGTGATCTGCCACTTAGTTTTCTGTCCATTTCCTATCTCGGATCTCCACGTCAAATTCTTGCAGTAGAAGTATCCAACGGATCAATCTGGGTCTGGCATCTTTCTTCGCGATCAGATATTTGATTGCTGAGTGATCTGTGTAGACCACCACTTTAGGACCCAACAGATAGGAGCAGAATTTATCAAAAGCGAACCCAACTGCAAGCAACTCTTTTTCAGTGTTTGTGTAGTTGAGTTGAGCTTCATTCAGAGTTATGCTGGAGTAGTAAATGGTATGGAAAATTTTTGCTTTGCGTTGTCCCAAAACTGCACCTACAGCAAAATCACTAACATCGCACATCACCTTAAATTGAAGGGTCCAGTCTGGTGCTACAATGATAGGAGCAGAAACCAGATTCTATTTTAGGATCTCAAAAGCTTCATGGCATTCTTTGGTGAATTTGAAAGGCACATCTTTCTCCAGAAGATTGTACAGAGGTTTAGCAATCATTGAGAAGTCTTTGATAAATCTTCTATAAAAGCCAGCATGTCCGAGAAAACTCTGAATCCCTTTAACAATTGTTGGTGGAGATAGTTTTTCAATTGTTTCAATCTTTGCTTTGTCTACCTCGATTCCCTTTTGTGAGATCCGATGTCCCAGCACAATGCCTTCTTGCACCATGAAGTGGCATTTCTCCTAGTTGAGTACCATGTTGGTATCTTCGCATCTTTGTAACACCAGTTCCAGATTTTGCAAGCAGTGGTCGAACGAGTCTCCAAACACAGAGAAATCATCCATGAAAACCTCCATACTTTGTTCCAGCATGTCTGAAAAGATGGCCATTATGCAACGTCGAAATGTAGCAGTGGCATTACATAGTCCAAATGGCATCCTGCGGAAAGCAAAAGTACCATACGAACTTGTAAAAGTGGTTTTCTCCTGATCTTTTGGGGCGATGGTAATCTGATTGTACCCCAAGTATCTGTCCAGAAAATAATAGAATTCATGTCCCGCTAATCTGTCTAACATCTGGTCAATGAATGGCAGCGGAAAATGATTTTTCCTTGTTTCTTTGTTTAGCTTCCTGTAGTCCATGCATACTCTCCATCCAGTTACCGTTCTTGTTGGAATCAGCTCGTTCTTTTCATTTGTGACTACAGTAATTCCTCATTTCTTTGGCACACACTGCGTAGGACTCATGCAAGTGTTGTCAGAGATGGGGTAGATGATGCCGATATCCAACCATTTGATGATATATTTCTTCACGACCTCCTTCATGATTGGATTTAGTCTTCGTTGATGCTCCACTGTGGGTTTGTACTCGTCATTCATCAGAATTTTATGCATGTAAAATGATGTATTAATGCCTCGAATGTCTACTATAGTCCAGCTAATGGCATTCTTGTGTTCTCGTAACACTCTCAATAATTTTTCTTCCTGCTCCAATGTTAGCGACGAAGAAATAATCACAGGTAATTCATAAGAGTTTCCCAAGAATGCATACCTGAAATGGCTCGGAAGTAGCTTTAGCTCCAGCTGCGGTGGTTCTTCAATCGAGGGCTTGATTCGCTCATTCTTCGGTAGTTCCAAACTTTCCACTTGTGGTGTCGATTTGAAGCGAAATGGTTTGTCAAGATAGTTGATACATTCCAGAATTTCAGCATCTAGCTCACTATCGGTCATGTTGGTGATGCAAGCTTCAATTTTATCTGTGGGAGGTGGCATTGCATCAGTATCCTGGATGATACTATCAACAACGTCAATTCTGAAACATTCATCCTCATTTTCATCGCTTGGGAATTTCATGGCTTTGAAAAAATTGAAGGTAACTTCTTGGTCCTGCACTTTCATGGTTAGTTCTCATTTTTACACATCAATAACAGTTCGACCTGTAGCCAAGAATGGTCTCCCCAAGATGATATGTACATCTTTGTCTTCCTCCATGTCAAGGATAATGAAATCTGCTGGGAGAATGAGTTTGTCGACTTTGACCAGCACATCTTCAACTACTCCTCTTGGAAATGCGAGCGTTCTATCAGCAAGTTGCAAAGAGACTGAGGTGGGCATTGCTTCTCCAATTTGCAGTTTCCTGTAAATCGAAAAAGACATCAAATTAACACTTGCACCTAAATCACATAAAGCTTTACCGATATAATGTTCTCCAATGGTGCATGGGACAGTGAAACTGCTAGGATCTTTCAACTTTGGGGGAAGTTTCATCTTAATGATGGCACTGTATTCTTCTGTCAATGCTACTATCTCGTAATCTCCCAATCTCCGCTTTTGTGACAGAATGTCTTTCATGAATTTGACATAACTGAGCATTTCTTCTAAAGCTTCTGCAAATGGAATGTTGATATGCAGCTTTTTGAAGACCTCCAAGAATCGAGCAAACTGCTTGTCCAATTTACTTTTCTAAATTCGCTATGGAAAATGTGGAGGTAGATTGATTCTTTCTTGATCTTTTTCCATTGCTTTTTTTTCCTCCATCTGTGGAACCATATTTTTTGGAACTTCTTCAATGGATGCATTGATTCCAACATCTTTATTGAAAACTTTCAAGGTAATGGCTTGATATTGCTCCTTCCCTCGGTTCCTTGGACTTGGTTCTGTGTTGCTAGGAAGGTTACCTGGCGGTCTGTAACTCTGAGCATTGGCCAGTTGTCCAATTTGATTTTCCAATGCTTTTATAGAAGCTGATTGGCTCTGAAACATAGCATCATATTTTTTTAACTGAGCTAGCACTTATGCTATTCCTGGTTCTTTTTTATGCTCATGGCCTTTGTTTTGTTGTTAGAATCCAGGTGGTGGATATTTATTTTACCCCGAATTGTTTCTCCATGCGAAATTTGGATGATTCATCCACCATGGGTTGTAGGTGTTGGAATATGGATTGTTCCTCTGTCTGTTGAAATTGTTGACATAATTCACCGTCTCTTCTTTTTGGTTTGTCTCTGGTGCTCCTCCATATGGTGAACTTGTGGATCCAATATTGCCTTGAGTGCTAAGAGTTTCCATGAATTTGCATATCTGATCTAGCTTGGCATTTACTGCTGTGTTGGCTCCAACTTCATAAATTCCAGCAATTCTTTGGATCATGGTCCTTTCGGTTGGCCACAATGAATTGTTGTTGGTCATATCATCAATTAGGTCCCAAGCTTGATCTTTTCCTTTTGCCATTAAAGCTCCTCTAGCTGCAGCATCAATTGTGGTTCTCATTATTCCAGAAAGTCCATTATAGAAAGTTTAGACTTGTAGTCATTTTACAATCTCATGGTGAGGATATTTTCTGAGTAAATCTTTGTACATTTCCCAAGCTTCGCAAAGGGATTCTGAGTCATGTTGTACAAAAGATGTAATGTCATTTCTCATCTTTACAGTTCTGGCAGGTGGAAAGTACTTTGCAAGGAATTTTGTAGCTAGAGTGTTCCAAGTTGTGATGGAACCTGCTGGTAGTGAATGTAGCCAAGCCTTAGCTCTGTCTTTCAAGGAATATGGAAAAATACGCACTCTCATTGCTTCTTCAGCAGCTCGGTTGTAGTTGAAAGTACCGCAAACTTCCAGGAAGTTGCTGATGTGGGCATTAGGATCTTCAGTTGCATTCCCCCCAAACTAAACTGACTGTTGTATCATCTGAATGCATGTTTTAATGTCCCATGCATTTGCTGGTAAGGGAGGAAGTACAATACAGGAAATGAAGCCGTCAACCACCAGAATGGTTCTGTTTTTATAGGAATTGGCGGTGCAACTTCCAAAGGTTCAGGTTCCATGTTGATTAGTGCTTTTTGGCCTTCTCGTCTTTCCCTTCTCAATTGTCTGATGGTTCTTTCAATTTCTGGGTCAAGCGGACGGATTTCAAAGCTTCTGGTTTGTCTCATGTAGTGTTTGAGAACCTGAAACACAAGAAAACAAAAACAATAAGTAAAAAGAACTTAGATACAAGTAATGGTATCTAACCCCCAAAATTAATAGTGAAAGATAAATAAGTCCCCGACAACGGTGCCAAAAAGTTGACTGGCGTAATCACACGCGTATAATGCAAGCGCACGTATCGTTCAAGTAGTATAAAAAATATCGATCCCACGAGGACTTAATACCTAAACTATTAATTTATGAAGCCAAATTTTTACGAGTATCTAATGGATTGATTGTTTGTTTGGATGATGATTTTAAAATTTTAAAATAAGTAAAAAGAACGCGAAAGTAGATTAAAGAAAATTCAATATTATTAAACTATCCAGGGTTGTGAATCTTTCCAATGTCTTTTAAAGATGAAGTGGTTATTTTATGTTTGTGTAATATATTGGTTTACTAACCTGGAACACAAAATTATGCAAAAGCCTCTGTTGATGGTCAGATGCAAATACCCAGTATAACCCAATTAATCATATGTCTATGTCAACCAAGTTAGCTGAATTCATTAAGAATAAGTTTCAATTGTGGTTACCCCCGTCCGACAGATATATGTCTATCATGTATGGAAATCTATTAAAGGGTTATATATCCTCAAGGGAGATCGTGGGCTATTAAGTCTAAGGCTAAAACCTAAAATTCATTTGTCAAGTTTATTTTAAGTTTACCAGATCAATCTTATTAATGGCCAGTTAACAAGAATCATTAAGCTTAAAACTTAATAAGTAAACTTTTATATTACCCAAACTATAAAATAACCCCTTATAAACTGGTGATATTGGAATTCATCACAACCCTAGTTAACAGGCTTAGCTACGACACATATTTACGGCTAGTAAAAGCTTAAATAAAATAAAAGACATAAAGTAAATGTTGAAATTTAAATAAAATAAATGCTGGAAAGTAAATGCTGGAAAGTAAATATGTAAAAGTACAATAAAAGAAAATGTTGGGGTTAAAAGATCCACTTTTATTACCATTATTTTAGATATCTCTCTTATTGTAATATATTAACTTTGCGTGATATTACCAACCGACCATAAGGCGGTATCCTGATTAAGTCAAATTAATAATTAATTCCAACCGACCATAAGGCTGTATCGTCATTAATTCAGGTTAAAACCAATTTCATTAAGTCCAATCGACCATAAGGCGGTATCCTCATTAAGCCAGGTTTTAAATAGTTTATATATTATAATTAAAGGAGATTAATCTAAATATTAGTAATAAAAACTTTACCTTTTACCCCAGCAAGGGGAGTTACCTCCTCGTTACTGAAAAGTAAAGACTGAAAAGTAAAGACTGAAAAGTAAAGAAGGAAATTACTATTGCGTAAAAGTAAATTGCAAAAAGTAAAGACTGAAAGGTAAAGAAAAGAAAGTGCAAATGCGAAAATTAATTACTGAAAGCTGTAAATAAACAAACAAGATACAATCTTCTTAGTATTCTTAAAGAATTACATAGAAGAAAGTATGAAATAAATTCTGAAATCGGGCTCAATTTATAGACATCTTCGGACTTCGCGGGTCGTGACGCGCCGTTGATTGCTGCCATGTGTCGCTAGCTTCATGGAGATGGTGACACGTGTCTTGGCGGCTCTCGGCAGCTGAATGATTTTGCTGACGTGGCGATGTCGATTGTTGATATCATGAGATGACGACACGTGTCCGGTGCACGTTAGCATGACTCGCTGTGATGTTGACATGTGGCAGGCGCACGTTAGCGATGATGATGATTGTCGGCAGCATGTGACGGTGACACGTGTCTGGTGCATTTTAGCAGACTCCGACGCACGTCAGCGGTCGCGACGCAGAAGTGTTGCGCGTCGCGATGCCCAAAAGACAGTTTTGCCCCTTTTTTTTAATTTTTTTCCTGTTTTTCACTGTTTTGGCCCTGAATTACCTCTAGAGAGTCCTGTTATTTTATTTATCTACAAAATAACACAAAACACATCAAAATATTCACCAAACTCAAGAAAATATACAAAATATTAGGTCAAATGAGTGGGAAATAGTGATACATTGACCACTCATCACATAGGTAGAAAAATTCGAATCTTAAAAAGTTTGAGATTTGAGACTTTCTTTTGTATAATGGTTATATAATTGAAAGTACTTGCGCCTCGGAGGTACAAGTAAGGTTTATCATTTATTCTATTTAATATAATATTGATTCTATTTGATAGAATATCTTTTCTATGATCCAGAGCAATAAAATTATTTTATTACTTTGTGTGTAACATCAGATGTTAACGATTGTAGAAAATACTTGACTTATTGAAGTCAAATGTGAGAGTGATAAACTATAAGTGGAACTACATAATTAATAAGATGAAAAGACCCTTAGACAACTTCTGTATAAGTTCAATAGGATGTTAGAATCATTTGCGAAGTATTTGATACATAATGATTTTGTTGCTTTCTTATTGAAGAAAATTATCCTATAACTTATAGTGGGAGCGATATTTGATATCGATTCCAGAAATTACCATTGAACCATAGATCTAAGATTGTTCATTGCTTACTACAATCAAGTTTTGAACTTTATTAAGCTTTTGTTATGAATCGTTCATAAAGTGTGCAAATTATTTGCGCAGTAAAAACAAGTGAGCTTGATAAAGGTTTGACCTTTATAGTATGACAGTGAGAAAGGTTATACTCAGAAGTCTATTATAGATTCTAAGAATACATGTCTCTAGTCGCACTAATTGAACAGTTAAAGATTTATTAGTTAATGTTGATATTAAACTATGTTTTTAGCTAAAGAATGCAAAATGGCGTTCTTAAGTGATTTCTTCGAATAAGAGATCCGTCGTGATTTCTTTGTTTGAAGAAGTTCATTCTAGAATGGCCCTAGAGTTTGTATTCTGCTAAGATCACGGTTTGATATACTAGCTTATGGAGCCTATTGTAGACTCAGATAAGCTTTCCGGAAATCCGTGTTCTCTGTTTTTGATATCAGTCAGATTGTCTGGTTTTATCGAAGAATAGAGAATATGTATTTGTCAGTAGGGTCAGTGGGAGCGTACAAATTTCTTTCTAGTGTTATATATCCTAAGTCTTCTTTTCTCTGTGGAAGCAGTGGAAGTAGTCTCTGATATATTTGATATAAAATTTTATATACGATATAAAACTAAGAAACTTGTGAGATACTTCCATTAGTCGCGTATTTGATATGATCTAATAAAGGACACAATAAGACTATTTGTATGACAGTTAGTATAACTGTTTCACAATTAATGTGTCTTTTATATATATAGTATTCATCTTTCCTAAATGATGATTCATCTATCGAAAGAGAGATTGATTAGAACGTCTAGTCAATATTATGCATCATATGATAATGGCGTAATGAATACTATATTATGTGCGATTCAAGATATCAATTTAATCGTAATTGTTACGAGTTATTTTGATATATAGTAGACCATAAGATGGATATTGAAACGTGTTCATTGAGATCTTTAAGATATTAAGAACAAGTTTCTTACCCATGGAGAATTTAGTCTGCAACCATAAGGTCATATTAATTTTGATCTTAATTATGACATTAGATGGTCTATGTCATATAAAGTCTGAAAAGATGCAGTGGGTATGTCACCGTTGATTCTACTAAACTAGTGGAATCAGTTGCAACTTATGAAGTATTGACTTATGAAGTTGCATAGTGACTCTACATATTAGAAGTGTTGATATTATTTTTATGCTTGCGGTTATCTTATAGTATTTTGGATTTGATCCATATATACTTAGACAACTCAGCAGCTATAGCACAAAACTGATATAGCGTCTGAGTCATATTGATGTAGAATTTTCATTCTACAGAATGTGAATGATGCTAGCTAAGGAAAACGATTGGGTTTGTTGGACAGACTCGATTTGTTAAGCGAGCTTACTTGTTGTTGCCCACCTTTTAAGTGCAAGGTGAGCTCTTAAGGGCCATGAGTATGCGATACACATTAAGATGTGTATAGGATACCGTCGATTGGCACTAGAGCAAGTGGGAGAAATTGTTAGGGTTGGTGCTCGGAGTGCCAATCCGGATCGTATTTATGTCTGATTCATGAATACGAGCAATTCTATTTTCCATAATATTACTAATTTAATGGTAGCACCCTTGTCTTTTATACACTTATTCGATTTAATTACGATTAGATATCTGATTACGATTAGATCGAAACTGAATCTGGTTCAGTGATACGTATATATTAGACAAAGACCCTAGGATTTACAATATAATGTGCAGTTACAACGTAGTTTGTAATTGACATTGGGAAGCACACTATTAAATGATATCCTTAAATAAAGTTCCTGGTCAAGATTTACTAACACGGGTCGGTTAGTAAAATCTGTTGAGACCAGTACATGTCGTATATCGGGACTTGGTCCGATGATTTATCCCAATGAACCATGAGTCTCGGGAGACTCGTATAGACATGTAAGTGTTTATTTGATAAGACACTGAACGACTCACTGAAGATTTCCTAATAGATGGTACACCAACGTCAATAGGAATCTTCACGAGTTGAGCGAGCATAGTGGTCCTTCGACTTGAGATACCACAGTGAGATATATGAGTTATCCTCCACACTTAAATGACAGTCACGTCACCGATCTATTTAGATCAGACCTCTTCTTGTTCGTTGGGTGTGGACTGATGCTCATGATATCCAGTGCGTATCAATATATGATCCATCAGTCATGTGTACAGGGCATAGACATCCTTATGTGTTTACGATCTAGTAAATCCATGGTCGTGGTATAACTTCGGAAACCAGTTCCGAGTGTTATTTAGAGATCGTAAATTGAAAATCGGCTATATTATACCGAACAGGTTTGACGTTTTTATCTATACCCCAGGTATAATATGGATAGCCTGTGACGGATGGATTATACGTATCCAATGATCTCGGCTTGCATAGTTTAGCGAGATTATCTGTGGTCGTCATAATTCATGAGTTGGTGAATTATGGACACGAAATTGGATTTCGTGACGGATAAACCTAAACTTAGAGAGTCCCACAATATGAAGTGTACTCGTTGAGCACTTGGGCAACGCGGTATGAATAATACGGATTATTCATAATACTTCACCGAATTAAATGAGTTAATTCGAATCGTTTAATCGGTTAAACGATAACACATGCATATGGGCAATTTTAGTCAATCGTAATTACTGTGTATTTGTATTTGATACATAATATGATTAGATACACATTAATTAATCGTCAAATGAGATTTTGACACATGCCATAAATATATGTATTTGTTATTTATTGTAAATAAAAATACATATATAATAATAATTATATTAATTAATTATTTGAATATTTAATTGTTAAATATTTGAATAATTAATTAATTAAACTTTTTTCATAAATGTTATGAAATTTGTTGAATTATTATTGGAATACATGGCATTATTTTATTAAGCTAAATATGTGTGAATTTGATTGGCTACAAAAAAAGCTTAATATAATTAATTGGAATATTTTTTTCAAAAAGCCCTCATTGAAGTCGGTTTTGGTGGATTTAAAATTGGAAAAATTTTGTTTACTTCACTTTTTATCCACCATTGCCGAGAACTCCTACAAAGAAAAGGTTTCCGTTTTGTTTAATGATCCAAGTTGAAAAGTGAAGAAAAACACAAGAAAAAACTTAGGAATTTGGATATTAAAAGGTAATCTTTAGTCTTCTTAAGTTCGGAAATTTGATTTCTTGTTCTTGTGTTCTTAGAATAGTTCTAGGGTTTCTTTACTTGTTATAAATTTGGGGCTTTTGGTTGTGGTGGATGGATTTGGAGGTGTTATGCATGTGTGAAGTGTAATTGGTTGATATTATTGTAATATTAGTCCAATTTAATCATCTGATGATATGTTGTCATTCTAGAGTGTTATGACCACTCTTATAATGCCTAGAATTATTCTTGTGTGATTCATATGTGGTGACTTGAATTGGTGTTGTGATTAATGAGATTAATGTTGAAAAAGTTGGATTAAACCATGAAAAATTGATTATTTTTGTTGCAAAATCAGATCTGGAAAAACTAAAAATTTTATGATGAAAATGATGTTTTATGAATGTATTGGATGTATTTTGGGAGTTGGAATAATTTCCGGAAAGTGTTTCGGAGTTGAAATAAGTGAAAACGGCTTTACCAGTTGACTTTTGAGCCAACCGGGTGACGGCTGGCCAAACAGTGAATTTGTCACTATTCAGGCAGCCCATGAACTGACCTAACACTATTGGGGCTGACCTGGGCAGTCCCCATAAGTGATGGATGGTCGGTTCGGTCAAAAACGAGTTTTGCGTTATTTTGCGGAAAAATACTTTTCGTAAAAGTTTCACGACGTTTCATATATATTTATGTCATTATTTGATATCGAATAAATAGGTTTATGTGAAATATGAATAAATTATTCATATTAGATATTGAATAATTTATTCGATAATTTGAAAAAGTTTTAAATTACTATTTCGCCCGAACCGCGTTTCCGCCGCGCCATTCGCCCAAAAACCCCAACATTCTACTAATGATTCCAAAGTTAAAGAATTGCCTTAATTTATACATGCTCAATTTTCGAGGGATAAGATATTCTTGAGAAAGACTAAATTTATTATCATCTAACTTAGGAAAAATTCATTACATAACAAGAAAAAAATGATGCAATGTAATTTTTGATGATCTAGAATTCAGTCAGTGCATGGTCGAAGCTTCTTCAGGGTCAGGTATCTTTTCAGCTTCGATCAAGTCTTGAATCTCGTGTTTTAGACGAGCACATCTTTCGGTCTCATGACCACAGAACTGGTCAAATACACAATAGTAAGTCAGGTTACCGTATATATTCATCGATTTCTGTTGTGGGTCCAACAGCTTAAAAAGACCCCGTCCTTTCAGTTCTTCAAGTACTGGGTATAGCGATTTTCCCATGTTAAGAGGTGTCACTCCTGGATGACTTTCACTCCGATGTTCCATTTCTTATACTTCCTTCATTGCTTATCTTTTCTTGCCCTTGGTTATATAGCTTTTTATTCTCTACTACTTCTTCTTCTATGTCCATAACGGTCTCTCTCAACTGTCTAAAATCTGAGATCATGGAGGTCATCGTCCTCAACTTATTGTAAATTGAGGGTTTAGTGTCTTTGATTATCATCTTGATTTGATCTTTCTCTGTGAGCCGCATCTATATTTTCAGAAGCCGGTTTATCCATCGGTCTATATACTCTTTGAAGCTCTCGTCTGGCTTTTGTTTGGTGTTCTCTAAGCCACAGAGTGACACATCTATCTCCATGTCCGTGACGTACTAGTTTAGGAAGGCTTCAGCCAAGGCTCGCTAATCATCCTTTACTTTCTTCCCGAGATTCCGATACCATATAACAGTTGCACCATCTAATGAAATCCCAAACATCTTATGAAGTTGGCGTTGGGATAGCCCTGACGCACTCATCAAAGACACATGTTGTCAAAGATGCACTTTTGGATCCACGTTCCTATTGAACGTCGTCATTTCAAGCATCTTAAAATGGGTGGACAGTTGTTCTTTAAAGGCTATAGTACCATAATCCAACAAGTTTTCATGTTTGCCCTTTATTTTTTGGGCCACTGCTTCCAATTGCTCCTTTAACTTTTTTAGCTCGCCTCGACTTGGAACCTGGCCTTTTTCTTGCAGCATATTCTGTAATGTCCTCTTCATCGTCATCCTCGGCAGGAATCTCTTCAGTTGTCTTATTTCTAGGCTTCTCACGCCTTTTCTCACTAGTCTCGACCCCTGGTGTCTGGATTGTTGTCTGATTGGCCATGGTATTGATCAAGGTTTGCAGTTGTTCTGTTATTTTGTTCATGGTGGTTCCCAATTGCCTACTCAAGAACTATCACTGCTGGCCATTTCTGAATTCTCTAGCTATTTCTTAACCAATCTACCTTCCTCTCTAACCAAATGTGTCGCTATAATGGCTGCATCAAAAGGGATTAGCATGATGCATGTATGTATGCAATGCATGAGATGTATGAAATGCATTGGTGTTCACACATCACTATATATCCTTCTAACCTTATCTCTCTCACACACGTGGTAAGTTTCATATATGTCCTAGGTTTAGCTTAACTTATGTACCAATATGGGGTACATAAACTCATTCTCTCCTATGTTAAAGGGTTAAACCTTGGCTACTGTGGTTCCGTTCTATTGTTAAAAGACAAAGGTCACAAATTTACAAAAATGGTTAAGCCTAATATGGGGATCGTGCCATTATATCAAAATGAAGAATTAGAATCTTAATAATCATGGTTGCTTGAGGATGAGCTTAAAATGTTTAAGGATATCCAAATGGGCCAAAACAAGGTGTACATTTCTGGATGAAAGTCAGTACGAGTATCGGACTCATGTTCGGTATATTTGGATTATAACTAAACATTATGGGCCCAACAAGGTTTTCATACATGATGGCCCATTAATATTTCAAAGTCCTTGATGGTATTATCACGGAAATGCAAACTTGTCCTAGTTGAAAAGGCCCAATAAGTTTACATCTTATAGTGAAAGTTCAAATGACTTCAAACAGTTAGAGCCCAATCACAAGGATTAAGAAGGATTTTCCTAATGAAAACATATATGTATCACTATTTCTCACTCATTTAACTTAATATTTTGTATAGTTTCTTGAGTTTTGTGAATATTTTGATGTGTTTTGTGTTATTTTGTAGATAAATAAAGTTTCAGGACTCTCTGGAGGTGATTTGGGACCAAAAAAGTGAAAATTGGAAAAAAAAATGGCATTATGGTAATTTTGGCGCGTCGCGACGCGCAAGCCTTTGGCGTCGCGACGCCTAACATGCACCAAGACTTGCTAACGTGCGCCGCGTCCACAAGTCAAAATATGAGAAGTTTGACTTTGCTAATGTGCGTCGTGCCACGTGTCACCATCATAGCCGATCTGCTAACGTGCGTTGTGCCACATGTCATCATCCTACGGTGCCAACAGTCGCCATCGCCATGTGTCACTCCACGTGTCTGCCATGTCATCATCCACATCACCGGTTGACCGAGTCAAAGTACCACGTTATCATCAGCCAATCACAGCGTGCCACGTGTCGCAATTCTATGGTGCCGACAATCACTTTCGCCACGTCAGTGTCACGTCAGTGCCACGTCAGTGCCACGTCAGCTC
The DNA here is from genome assembly GCA_019454045.1 of Zanthoxylum bungeanum. Lineage (NCBI taxonomy): Eukaryota > Viridiplantae > Streptophyta > Magnoliopsida > Sapindales > Rutaceae > Zanthoxylum > Zanthoxylum bungeanum. Next base: position 144,952 of record SKCR01021646.1, read on the forward strand.
AATTATTGACTCATTTATCCGAATTGAAACGTGGCAGATAAGAATCTGAAACCAGTCAATCACGAGGCGCCACGTCATCGCGTCGTGACGCAAGAAGAAACTTTCACGTCGCGACGCGAGGGGGTCACCGAGGCCTATAAATAGAGCTCGAAATTTCAGTTTCAGATGTACCTTCCTCTCTAATTTCTCTGATGTAAATAGGGAGTTTTCCATCTAGTTTCTTTTAATTTCAGTTTTGTAATTAAATTTTAATTACGTTCTGTAATAATAATAATTTTTTTTTTTTTTACTTTTACAGTTTTTACTATTCAACCATGAGGAGGTAACTTCCCCCTGCTAGGGTGAAAGGTAATTCTTTTACTATTTCTATTTAGATTAATCTCCCTTAAATATAATATATTCACTATTTAAAATTTGACTTAAAAATGATACCGCCAGATTGGTCGGTTGGTAATTCATTTTAATCTGGTTTAAACCTGACTAATCAAGAATACCGCCAGATTGGTCGGTTGGTAATTAAATTTTCTTACCGCCTATATGGCAGGTTTATTTTGGTTCCGCCTTTATGGCTGGTTGGACTTAATTTGACTTAATCAGGTTACCGCTTATATGGCTGGTTGGTAAAATATTCACAAGTTAATATATTATATTAATGGAGATATCTAAATAGTAAATAGTAAAAGTTGATCTTTTTACCTTAGCATTTTTTTATTGTAATTTTACTTTTCAGCATTTACTTTACCGCAATTAATTTTCAGCATTTTTACTTTATGTCTTTTACTTTTAAGTTTTTACTAGCCCTAGTTATGTGTCATAACTAAGTTAGTTATCTGGGGTTGTGATGAATTTTAATATCACCGGTTTATAAGGGGTTATTTTATAGTTTGGGTAATTTAAAGGTTTACTTATTAAGTCTTAAGCTTAATGCGTCTTGTTAATTGGCCATTAATAAGATTGATCTGGTAAATCTAAAATAAACTTGACAAATGAATTTTACGTTTCAGCCTTAGACTTAATATCCCACGATCTTCATTGAGGATAGATAACCCTTTAATAGATTTCCTTACATGATAGACATATACCTGTCGGGCGGGGGTAGCCATAATTGGAACTTAAACTTAATAAATCCTGGTAATTTGGTTGACATAGACATATGGTTCAATTGGGTTATACTAGGTATTTGCGACTGACCATCGACAAAGGCTTTTGCATAATTTCGTGTTCCATGTTAGTAAACCAATTTATTACACAAACATGAAATAACTGCTTCATCTTTTAAAAGATATTAGAAAGATTCACAACCTTAGATAGTTTCCTAATATTGAATTTTCTTAAACCTACTTTCGCGCAATTTTATTTACTTGTTTTAAAATTCAAAATCATCACCATTTCAAATCAATCAATCAACATGTTAGATACTAGTAATCATTTGACCTCATAAAATTAATAGATTAGGTATTAAGTCCTCGTGGGATCGATACTTTTTATACTACTTGAACGATATGTGCGCTTGTGTTATACGCATGTGATTACGCACCGGTCAGAGATGACCGGCCAAACATATGAGACATCTGGAGGGGTTTAATGGCTAACTCTTTTGGATTTTATGGGGTTTCTTTCACTTTCAGCACTGAACCAGACAACTTTCTCAAACCTTTCACGTGTGTTTTCATAAGAGACTCATCATCAAGTTATGTATAACATACAGTGTTTACTAGGGGTGGGCGCGGTTCGGTTTGGTTCGGTTTTTACTAAAAACCGAACCAAACCATATTTTACGGTTCTGATTTTTTACCTCTCAAACCAAACCATTAAATAACGGTTTGGTTCGGATTGAAAATGTTTTAAACCAGCGGTTTACGGATTGGTTCGGTTCGGTTTACGAATTATTATATTTAAAACAAATTTTCATCCACTTAAGTGAAAAAAAAATAGTCTATCCAACAAATAGTATGAAGTGCTAGGGTGTAAGCTGTAACTCCAGGGAACACATGCACTCCATTAAGGATTGAAAAATGAGGCACAATTAATTATTGTATTTTTTAAAAATTACCTTAAATAATGATGCTACCATCATTCTAATTAAGAGACAAATCCAACATCTTACTTTCAAGAATAATGATGCTACCATAAAATAAAAAATTTAAGAATAAAAGTATTAACAAATAAATTGAAGAATAAAAGTATTAACAAATAAATATATTAACAAAAAATTTAAGAATAAAAGTATTAACATACTAATAAAAAGAAAACATAAAAGAAAATTAAAAGAAAAATACAAATTTTTTTATAAAAATATATAATTTTTTTATAAAAATATATAATTTTTTTAATTATAACGGTTCGGTTCGGTTTAACAGGTGCGGTTCGGATTAGCTCCTGAACCGAACCGTAAACCGTTTGGGGTGGGCCAATCCGAACCGCAAACCGAACCGTTAGAAAAAAAACCGTAAATTCGGTCCGGTTTGCGGTTTGGTTTGGTTCGGTCGATTTTTTGGCCCACCCATAGTGTTTACAACATGTAAATAATTAGTTTAATCAGTAAAATCTCTTAAAAATTGTGTAAGATATTCAAATAAAAAAAAAAATAAAATAACCCTTGGTTCATGATAAGTACATATAAGATAAAGTATTCCCTCTTAGAATCGGTTCTTCTAATTGATAAAGTAGCAAAGTTGTTTTTTTTAATCATTATAATTTGATGGTAACTTAATTCACACCTCAATTATATTAGCAGTATCCAACTTCAAATTTATTATTTTTATTTAACTTATTTTATCAACTATACTATTCTCACATAAAATTCATAAGTTGGTAAATGAGCCGAATTTTGAAAACTTTATTTATAAATTCAAATATTACTTATTAATATTTTCAAGATATTAAAAAAAACTCAATTTACTAAATTTTGAATTAATAATCTTAATGTATTTTTTCAGACCACAATTTAAATAAAAAATATTTAAAATATAATTGAATTTTTTAAAATCTGACCCATTGGTCAACCCTAATTATTGATCATAATATCATGTTATAGCTTCGGACAATTTGAGGAATTATTGGACCTCTAGGAAATTGTGTGGCTTGCATGCAAGCTGTCACGATTTAGGGTAAAGTTTGAATGAATTTTGAAAATGAAACTTGATAGTGCAATGACAAGTCCCAACAGAATCAGAATTAGAAGTTTATGCATGCATTGCATGTTACCGCGTTGTATGGACCCGCGGGTCGGGTCGGGTCGCGGGTTGACCCGACCCTATGAACACCCCTATCAGGGACACACGTTGCATGCAGTTGAATCTTCCGCAGCACGCCTCCTCAATGAAACCGATGCATGCAGACCGAGGTCCAATGAGAGGACAACATTTGTCATGATACTACAATATTAATAGACATCAGAAGACAAACTGACCCACAGAGTCCAAAGACTTCCAAAGAGACTAGGGTTTGATCGAAGATGTTATATCCCGGCCCCAAAGTGTCATTCCTCCGGAGTAACATCAGTCCGGGATCATATCAATCTAGAGTGGAGAAATTCCAAGTTGAGCCTTATTCGATCTAAGCCTATTTCGAAAGGACTCACTATGGAACCCATCATAGTATATCGGAAGCATACCAACCTCGACATTAGTACCCCGAAAGTACGTGATGTCTCATATATCTCCATCCGAGATTAGTGGAATTTAATGACAATCAACTAATCTTAACATGCAAGCATGTTTTTAACATGTATATTAACATGTGTAATTACACTAAATGTCATATTAGAGCATGTATCACGGCAGATGTATTACACAAGAAATCAAATTTTTGTGTAATTACCGAATTACCCATATACTTTGCATTTTATTCATTTTAGTCCGAAATTGTTCAAAATAATTTTGAATGATTCTAAATCATTTCTAGGATGAATTTAACATGTCACAAATGTCAAAATACAATTTTCAACAAAAACCCAAAAATTAACCACCAAGGCCGAGAGCCTCATTAGAGCATCAAAGTGTGCATTTTGCATTTTCAATGTTCAAAACACATCCAAATGAAATCCAATCAACCTAAGATTTAATATGTATCATATACACATCCAAATACACTATATAAATGAAAAGCCCCAAATTTGGAAGTGGTCTTAAACCCTAATTTTTCAATTTCTTCAAATTTGAAAAATTAGACCAAATTAACAAAATTCAATACTTCAATCATGTTTCTTCCATTACAATCAAGCCTCACCACAATGAAACAACTATAGAACAAATCTAGGTCATTTAGGAGTGGGTCAACAACTCTAGATTAGCAACAAGTTTCTCAAACTATCCAAAGTATGCTTGTTAACACATTAGAAGCATCCTTTGAATTTTATACATGCATAACCCTATCAACAAACTTTCATCAAACAAAAACACAAAGAATAAAGAAAAGAATAACATGAGAACATCATAGCATGAAGCCTAGAACACAAGGAACAATTTCCTCTCTAATAGTAAGTTGAAGAAACTTACTAAAATTCCAAACTTTCTTTGTTTTTCTTTATCTTCCTCTCTAGCTTCTTTTGTTTTCTTCAATGGAGTTTTTGACAAAGTGTATTAGGTTAACAAACCCTAAATGAAACAAAACAATATATACTTGCACACATTTTGCCTTGGCCGAAATTTGCTAGTAATAATATCTAGATATTTTGATTTTTGTTTCATTTAAAGTTTGCCTTATTAACTTGTTACTTTAATAATTAAACCATTTGATGTAATAAAGCAAGTCAACAAAGGCAACTCAAGTCATTAAAATAAATATCATAACTTAGGATATTTATATTTTTAATTGATTTAATTATTTAACAATTAAATAATTATTTAAATACAAATATATTAAATATGTATTATATTTACATTAAATTATTTAAAAACAAATATATTAAATATATGTATTATATTTACATTAAATATCAAATACATATATGTTTATGATATTAGTCAAATATCTCAATTTGACAATTAATTAATGTGTATTCGAATTAATCTAATATTAAATACAAATACATAAAAATTAAGGAAATGACTATCGGGTCCCTACACATGTATTTTGCGTTTAACCTTTAAACGACTTTATAAATAATCAACATTACTTATAATTGTTTCCCTAGTGCTCTACGAATATGTTTCATTAGTGAGACTCTCTAGATTCAGACATATCCGTCACGAAATCCAATTTCGTGTCCATAATTTATCCACCCGTAAATTATGACGATCACAGATAAACTCGATGAATCATACAGGTCGAGGTCATGGCAAATGTATAATTCCTCCGTCACAGGTATCCGGATAAATCCCAGAGATATAGATGTAAACGTCAAATCTCTATAGGGATTATTCAGTCGACTATTCTATTAGCAATCTCAAAAAGAACATTTAGAACTAACTTCTAAATTGTACCACGGGCCCATGATTTTTATCTGATTGCTAATCATATGGACTACCTATGCTCTGATTGTTAGTCTCTAAGACTCATCCAAGATCATATAAGCAATGAAAAATAAAGTGAATACATAAAGAAGTATGGCGGAATCATACTTACAATGAACGGATTTAGGATGCGTCAAATTCAAAAATTTCTTCTCCAAGTTTCGGCCAAGCTCCAATTTGGGGATTAAGTCCAAGCTCCAAGCTTAATGCTTTGATTCCAAGCTTTTGGGATGGTTTCCCTATCACCTTGGATGATTCCTTGGTGTGCTAGCACTTTAGAAAATTTGCTACAAATCTTCTAAATCTCCTTGGAAAGTCACGGCAATGAAGAAAAATTTTGGGGAAAAATTTGCTCTAAAACCGTGAGTTGAGAGAGGAAAGAGATGAAGTGAAAAAGTTGATTTGGTTGTTTGATATTCAAAAATCAAAATTAAACATATACCAAAACCAAGTTTAGGTAATAGTCAATCATTCCATCAACTTGAGTGTAAGGCAAGTCATCATCATTCTCACCAAAACCCATCACCAAAACTAACTAAAGTGACAACTGATGTGACAACTGATGTGACATGTGGGCCCCACTTGATTCAAAATCCGAGTGGGCCCGCAAACACTCCCGGGCAAGGGTTCGCTAATTCCGAATTAACAAACTTTCCGTTGCGACGTAATTAAATCAAATTTAATTAAATAATTATGCCTAGCAAAATTACTATTCACGTCGCTCGCGAATTAATTCTAAATTAATTCGTTTGCCTGAATTAAAATCCAATTTTAATTCCACGTCGAAATCTAATTTCGTTTAATATATCCAATATATTATTTTATCAATTAATTCCAAATTAATCGTTCTCTCTCTTCAAATAGTATTTTATCCTAAATAAAATCTCTCCGTAATTAATCTCAAATTAATTATGCTCGAATCATACGTCATCGGTGAATCTTTGGGAAGCGACCCAAGAGATCCCTGGATATGTTAGCAGTAAATTCGGTCGTCGGACTATCCGAACACGTACGTACCTCGTACTACGGTTTTACCGATTTACGAGTCATGGTTGGCTTCTAGCAAAGCACTGTGCCTACCCAATTCTCCAGAAATATTCTTAATGGAATATATAATCTGTATCATGTGTAGTATACATAGTATTGCGTATTGAGATCCAGTATCGGATGTCACATGCAAGGCCTGGGGCTGGAATAGTGTCTGCCCCGTATGAAGCATATATCGGATTACAAGTAACTAGTCTCTTTAATCGGATAATCATGACCATGTCATATTATCCTGATGGTTGCAACAAATTTAGAGTACCAGTTCTGTATCTCTGCGTGATCATCATCTCCATATGACTGAAGTGATACTTCCGTCTTGACATCACACCCAATACACTACGATTCTCAATAAACCCAGAAGAGGCGTACACAGATCCTGGATGACCAAAACTAAAGCGTATTGATTGTTGCAAGTACTAGCGATGCAAGTCTCAGGTTAAGACCAAATACACCTACCCTGAAGCGGATTCCCATAGACACATAGTCATACTACCAATGGGATTCCGCGGGCTCTATCCAGAGCGAAGCTGTTTCCGTACCATCGGTAAACACAACCTCCTATCATACTTGCATAAGTATCCAATACTTAAATATATGAGAACTATGCAGTTACGCTTCCATAACACGGACAAGTGCAATACTAGTTTATTCCGCATTATCGATGTCCAATCTCGATAATACTACGACTAGAGATATTTAATGATTAAACCGTTATGGATTGATACTGTCTCATATCTTATCATCCGGAACTAATCATAAGGACTTTTATCATTTATATATATAAGTAATCAAATTACAAAATGATAAAATGCAATTTCCATTGCTACATAATTAATTTGTACAAAAACACAATGTCTTTTACAAATAGTGACGCTATGGGTCATAATTGTCTAACAATCTCCCACTTGGCCTATAGCCAGTTACTCAAGCATCTAATACTTGAACTATGTACGTGTCGCTCAAACTTTTGCTGAGGAATAGCTTTCATCAGCGGATCTGCAATGTTGTCCTCTGATACGACCTTCTCGATCTTCACATCGCCGCGATGTATGATCTCACGAATCAGATGGAAACGTCGAAGAACATGCTTAGATCGTTGATGAGACCGCGGTTCATTAGCCTGCGCTATAGCCCCGTTATTGTCACAATACAATGGAACGGGCTCAGCTGCTAACGGAACTACTCCAAATCCAATTAGGAATTTTCGGATCCAAACTGCCTCTTTTGCTGCTTCAGCTGCAGCAATGTACTTTGCTTCTGTTGTTGAATCGGCAACAGTCTATTGCTTGGTAGATTTCCAGCTTACTGCTCCGTTATTCAAACAAAATATATACCCGGATTGTGACTTACAGTCGTCTTTATCGGTTTGGAAACTTACATCGGTATACCCAGTTACCTCAAGTTCTCCATCTCCATAGATTAAGAAAGTATCCTTAGTTCGTCTAAGATACTTAAGGATATTCTTAACCGTCATCCAGTGACCATCACCTGGATCTGCCTGATAGCGACTACACATACTCAAAGCATACGAGACATCAGGTCGCGTACATATCATGGCATACATTAACATAATCGATCCGACTGCCGAGGTGAACGATATCTGACTCATGTTGTCTCTCTCATCTTGAGTTTTAGGACACATGTCCTTAGATAGAGTGACGCCATGTGACACTGGCAACAGTCCCCTCTTGGACTGATCCATGTTGAATCTCTTCAACACTTTGTCAATGTACGTGCTCTGGAAGAGTCCAAACAGCTTTATAGATCTATACCGATAGATCTTTATTCCTAGAATAAAGGCTGTTTCTCCCAAATCCTTCATGGAGAATTTTAATGAAAGTCAAGCTTTCACCGATGTTAACATGGGAATGTCATTGCCAATAAGCAATACATCATCAATGTAAAGGACAATGAATGTCAGTGCACTCCCACTAACCTTCTTATATACACAAGGATCATCCTCGTTTTGAACGAAATCATATTCTTTTATGATCTCATCAAAACGTTGGTTCCAAGAACGCGGTGCTTGCTTTAATCCATAAATGGATCGATTTAACTTACAAACCTTATTTGCAAGTCTTGGTACGATAAAACCGTCAGGTTGTTGCATATAAACATCCTCCAAAAGGTTTTCATTAAGGAAAGCGATTTTGACGTCCATCTGCCATATCTCGTAATCGAAATATGCAGCAATAGTAAGCATTATCCTAATGGATTTAATCATGGCAACGAGTGAAAAAGTTTCATCGTAATCGACATCATGTCGTTGACGATACCATTTCGCTACAAGCCTAGCTTTGTGCGTTTGTACGTTGCCATCCATGTCAGTCTTCTTCTTGAAAACCCATTTGCAACCAATAGGCTTTACGCCTTCTGGTGCATCAACCAGTGTCCAAACTTGGTTGGTTTACATGTAATCCATTTCGGAATTCATGGCATCTTGCCATAAACCGGAGTCGATACCTTGTATCGCTTCCTCATACGTAGTCGGCTCGTCTTCCTCAATAAGATTAATATCCACAAGAGGTGAGATCAGAAACTCATCCCTCTCAGGTTGTTTTCTGACTCTCTCCGACCTATGCGGTCCTTGTGTATTCGAAGATTATGGTACAGTCTCATCTCTGATGGACTGTTCATGTTCCGTTAAGGATTCTGTGCCAGAAACAGTATCACTCCGATTTTCATCGAGTTATACTTTCCTCCCACTTATCACTGCATTTAGGAATTCTTTCTCAAGGAAAACCGCATGTAGAGCAACAAATATTTTGTTCTCTTGTGGATGATAGAAGTAATATCTTTTGGTTTCCCTAGGATATCCTACAAATAGGTATTTATCCGATTTGGGTTCAAGTTTGGTACCTTCCAAACGTTTGACGTATGCCCAGCAACCCCAAATCTTCAGGAATGAGAAACCCGGTTTCTTTCCTGTCCATATCTCATACGGAGTCTGTTGAACAGACTTTGACATAACCTTATTCAAAATAAGTATTGCACTGTTCAATGCATATCCCCAGAAGGAAATAGGTAGCTCTGTGCGACTCATCATAGACCTTACCATGTCTAACAAAGTTCGGTTTCTCCGTTCGGACACACCGTTTAATTGTGGTGTTCCGGGAGGAGTCCACTGTGAAAGAATACCATATTCTTTCAAGTAATCAAGAAACTCATTGCTCAAGTATTCACCACCATGGTCCGACCGTAATGTCTTAATACTTTTGCCGGACTGTTTTTCTACATCGTGTCGAAACTCTTTGAATTTCTCAAAAGTTTCTGACTTGTGTCTCATAAGATACATATAACCATACCGCGATGCATCATCCGTAAAGGTTACGAAGTATTCATATCCACCTCTAGCCTGGCTAGACATGGGCCCACAAACATCACTATGAACAAGGGCTAACAGTTTGGTGGCACGTACACATTTACCGCTAAAAGGTGATTTAGGCATCTTGCCTAATAAACAAGATTCGCAGACGTCATATGAATTTGGATCAAATCCGTCCAAGTACCCACTCTTCGAAAGTGTGGATATACGTGTCTTATTTATGTGTCCCTGACAACAATGCCACATGTAAGTTTCATTCTTTATTACTTACTTTAAGCCTTTTGTTTGTTATATTATATGTTTGAGACTGATTCATATTCAAAATATATAGACCATTATTTACATCAGCAGTGCAAATTTCCATATCATTTTTATACATAAAACACCCAGTGTTTCTAAATACAAAAGTATACCCATATTGGGCTAACATAGATACAAAAATAATATTCCTAGTCAAACTAGGTACATAATAACAGTCTGTAAGTTTAAGTACATGCCCCGAGGGTAGTTCCAAAACAAAAGTGCCAACAGCCAAAACGGCGACCTATGTCCCATTTCCAACGCGGAGGTCAATCTCTCATGAGGCCAGTCTCCTGCTAATCTACAGATCCTGCACATCAGTACATATATGAGTTCCACAACCAGAATCAAAATTCCAATTTTTAAAAATAGTAGTAGATATGTTTATTTCTATAACAAACATACTTGAAGCCGGTGCCTTGCCCGCTTTGATTTCCTTCATGTGTACCTTGTACTCGCGGCAATCACGCTTCCAGTGACCCCGCTTCCCACACTGGAGACAAACATCTTGGGATTTGTCCTTAGGTTTCCCAGAACCTTTTGACGATTTGGCCTTGCCCTTTTTCTTATGCTTCTTCTTCTTCTTAACACCTCCACTCGCCTTGGGCCAAGCCCTTGGAGTCTGAGATGTTGAAGCAAAGTGCGCCTCGCGTTTCTTGCCCTTAAGGAGCTCATTTTCTGCTTCACGCAGAGTGGACATCAACTCTCCAAGATTTTGGTCTTGGTTCAACATGTTGTAGTTCATGATGAACCCACTTCAAGTGTCGGGCAGAGACTGTAGGATCAAATCTACTGAAGTCTCAGCCTCGAAGACTATCCCCATCTGTCCGAGTTGCTCAATGTTAGCAATCATCTGTGACACATGGTGCTCAACAGACGTACCCTCTGACATTCGAGCGTGGAAGAGCTTCTTTTGCAACTCATATCTTTGTGATCTAAGGTTAGATCGGTGAAGATCATGAAACTTCGCTATCATCTCATAGGGATCCAACCCCTTATTTTGACGACGGAATTGCGGAGTCATAGCGGCAAGCATTACCGATTGAGCAGTCGCATTGTCATCGCTATGAGTCTTCCAAAGCTCTAGCTCAAGCAACTGATCAGGTCGGGGCTTAGGCCCAAGAGGTCGCTCTAAAGTGTAGAGTAACTTCTCGAATCCCAGAACAATTCTGAGATTCATATCCCAGTCCTGAAAGTTTGTTCCATTAAAGACGTTGTCGCCCATGACAATATCCCTAATGCTTAACTTTAATGTCATCTTATCCGCAATAGTCCAACTATTCGATTAACGATGTATGGGTACAGTCTAACTGTTACAAGAAAAATAATAATATATTAGTCTAACTAATAAAAATAATTGACGAAATAATATGAAAGCGCGTAAAGCTAGGTATTTGAACGAAATTGAAAATTCAATACTAGCCTCCCATTATTTTTCGGCGAGCCTCTAACCCTCTGTTGAGTACTTGGGAAACCTAGTTTCCTAGTAGGCTAGGATCCTGTTAAATAACACACAACCTTGACTTTGGCCAACAAGCTGTATGATATTTAACTAGGTAGATCTCTAAGATCAATTGGATCTCATCTAATTTCTAGATCTGGTAGGTGGACCTCCAAGTCCGAAACATATATACAATATATATCCAATATATTTTCCTAACATTTTTCCTCTAAATCAACTAAGCCTTGGCTTTGGCACAACAAGCTTAATGATTCCAGTTAAGCGGAACCCATTGACTTTGGAAAGCTTCGTAATCGATGTCGATGGACAAGAAGTGATCTTGACTTTGGCCAACAAATCACAACTTGGACAAGACATACGATATGGAACAAAGCCTTCATGATTCAAACACATCCGCGATGGACAAAGGTCTTGACTTTGGCCAACAAACCAGTTCCAATCTTGGATCTTGAGTAAAAATCACTCAATGGAAGGAAAAATGCTTAATATTTGTTGAGGATTTTTCGCGTAAATTGGCAACCAATTTATTATCTTTGTTAGGTCTCATCATACACCCTTAAGCATGCATTCTAAAAGCATAATAAGGTGCGGTAAATAAATTAATAATGATATTCGGATGGATATCTCACAGATTGTTCCTAGAACAAATCACTCCATTTCCTCTCCCCGGCTAGCACTATTCTTACTTCTACCCAATTACATAATACAATGAAAGAAACCTCATTAACATTGAGGGGAATTAGGTGAGAAGAGAATTACAAAGAATCAAGAGAGATAAGGCTGGACACGCAGGTCCAATTTAATAAATTCTAAATTTACAACAATTTCCAAAATTGCCCTTTCCCTTCTAATATTAATCTGATATACATTATTCATTCAACACATCCATGTATTCACACAAAGCATGTTATTCAATCAATCTAATCCAATTAATTAATCTTGAATAAAGTGATCATCCAATGTTTAAACAACGATTTGATTTTGCGCGAGTCCAACTCGTTTGAGAATAAGTACTCAAAGTACGAATTCTTGAATTATATCGAACTACAATTTAAATCTAATTTAATTCGTATTCAATACTAATTATATATTTAATTCCAAATTAAATAACTACACTTTTTAATGTGCCTTTACGACTTAGATTCCAAATCTAATCTAAACGGGTCTCAAAGCCCAATTAACATCCAATGTCTTTTAATTAAAGTCCAATGGGCTTTCAATTAATTTCTTAAGGCACGAACTTTGGTCAATATGGGTCAAACCTAAATACCAAAGCCCAATTAAGGAATCACCCTATTTGCCAAGAAACCAATTTTGGCCCATAAGGCCCAATTAAACATAAAAGGCCCATTTGTCATATTTGGACTTAATGGTATGATTTAGGCCCAATTTGGATCCAATCCAATTGACCTAAACCAACTTGGCCCAACCAAGCCCATTAGGCCCAAATACAACATTATAAGCCCAATTCTAAATTAAGCCCAACTAATTAAATTTTAAAATTCCAAATTTCATAATTTAATTAATTAAAGTGTGTTACATTAATTAATTATCTAAATTAACATTTCCAAAATATAAATTTAATCAATTAATCATGCTTGAATTTTTCCAACACATGTCCAACATTATTGTAACAAAAATCATCTCATTTCATGCTCATATAGGTCACGGCATTTTGGGGTTTTTAAACCGATTTCGATTTCAATCCAATTAAATCATTAATCAATTTATCCTAAGTCTTTAAACTCATCCAATAATCAAAAGAACAAAAAATACCATGACATTAGGGTTTGTAATACATTCGGCCATCATACCAAATTGGGGAAAAATTAATCCAATTAAATTTTCTTCAAATTGATCACATATAACTCCAAGTTATCCATATACAAGCATGCTCAAACAAACAATTTGGTTAAATCATGCTCAAATCAAATTTACCCAAATTTTACCATAAATTCAATTTCATGATTATTAAGGCTCTAATACCATTGTTAGTCTCTAAGACTCATCCAAGATCATATAAGCAATGAAAAATAAAGTGAATACATAAAGAAGTATGGCAGAATCATACTTACAATGAACGGATTTAGGATGCGTCAAATTCAAAAATTTCTTCTCCAAGTTTCGGCCAAGCTCCAATTTGGGGATGAAGTCCAAGCTCCAAGCTTAATGCTTTGATTCCAAGCTTTTGGGATGGTTTCCCTATCACCTTGGATGATTCCTTGGTGTGCTAGCACTTTAGAAAATTTGCTACAAATCTTCTAAATCTCCTTGGAAAGTCACGGCATTGAAGAAAATTTTTGGGGAAAAATTTGCTCTAAAACCGTGAGTTGAGAGAGGAAAGAGATGAAGTGAAAAAATTGACTTGGTTGTTTGATATTCAAAAATCAAAATTAAACATATACCAAAACCAAGTTTAGGTAATAGTCAATCATTCCATCAACTTGAGTGTAAGGCAAGTCATCATCATTCTCACCAAAACTCATCACCAAAAGTAACTAAAGTGACAAGTGATGTGACATATGGGCCCCACTTGATTCAAAATCCGAGTGGGCCCGCAAACACTCCCGGGCTCGAGTTCACTAATTCCGAATTAACGAACTTTCCGTTGCGACGTAATTAAATCAAATTTAATTAAATAATTATGTCTAGTAAAATTACTATTCACGTCGCTCGCGAATTAATTCTAAATTAATTCGTTTGCCCGAATTAAAATCCAATTTTAATTCCAAGTCGAAATCTAATTTCATTTAATATATTGAGTATATTATTTTATCAATTAATTACAAATTAATCGTTCTCTCTCTTCAAATAGTATTTTATCCTATATAAAATCTCTCCGTAATTAATCCCAGATTAATTATGCTCGAATCATACGTCATCGGTGAATCTTAGGGAAGCGACCCAATAGATCCCTGGATATGTTGGCAGTAAATCCGGTCGTCGGACTATCCGAACACGTACGTACCTCGTACTACGTTTTTATCGATTTACGAGACATGGTTGGCTTCTAGCAAATCACCGTGCCTACCCAATTCTCTAGAAATATTCTTAATGGAATATATAATCTGTATCAGGCGTAGTATACATAGTATTGCGTATTACGATCCAGTATCGGATGTCACATGCAAAGCCTGGGGCTGGAATAGTGTCGGCCCCATACGAAACATATATCGGATTACAAGTAACTAGTCTCTTTAATCGGATAATCATGACCATGTCATATTATCCCGATAGTTGCAACCAATTAGAGTACCAGTTCTGTATCCCTGCGTGATCATCATCTCCATATGACAAAAGTGATACTTCCGTCTTTACATCACACCCAATACACTACGATTCTCAATAAACCCAGAAGAGGCGTACACAGTTTCTGTTAAAGTCATGGATGACCAAAACCAAAGCTTATTGATTGTCGCATGTACTAGCGATGCAAGTCTCAGGTTAAGACCAAATACACCTACCCTGATGCGGATTCCCATAGACACATAGTCATACTACCAATGGGATTCCGCGGGGTCTATCCAGAGCGAAGCTGTTTCCATACCATCGGTAAACACAACCTCATATCACACTTGCATAAGTATCCAATACTTAAATATATGAGAACTATGTCGGTACGCTTCCATAACACACACAAGTGCAATAATAGTCTATTCCTCATTATCGATGTCCAATCTCGATAATACTACGACTATGGATATATAATGATTAAACCGTTATATGTTGATACTGTCTCATATCTTATCATCCAGAACTAATCATAAGGACTTTTATCATTTATCTATATAAGTAATCAAATTACAAAATGATAAAATGCAATTTCCATTGCTACATAATTAATTTGTACAAAAATATAATGTCTTTTACAAATAGTGACGCTATGGGTCATAATTGTCTAACACTGATACACAGAACTGACGGATCATATCTCGATACACACAGGACACCCTGAGGATCTATCCACACCCAACGAACAGGCAGAGGTCTGATTTAAATAGATCGGTGACGTGACTGCCATCTAAGTGTGGAAGATGTCTCATGCGCCCACAGTGGTATCTCAAGTCGAAGAATCACAAGTTCTACTCAACCCGATAAGATTCTTATTGACGTTGGTGTACGAACCATTAAGAATCTTCGGTGAGTCGTTCAGTGTTTATCCGCTATAAACACCTACATGTCTATACTAGTCTCCAAGACTTATGGTTCATTGAGAAACCATTAGAATCATATATTCCAGTATACGACATGTACCGGTCTCAACGGGTTTACTATACTGACCAAGTAGTGTAAACATTGACCAGGAACAGTCTGAGAATGACAACGTCATGATATAACTCAATGTCAGTTGCGACGCTTTTGCAACAGCACAATGACTAGTCATTCTAAGGTCATTACGTCTTTACCATATTAAAAGATACATTATATTATAGAAACTGCATATATTATTCATAATAATAACGTTTTACTGTAGTATTCATAAAGAAATACAACTGGGAATTGGCGCTCTGAGCACCAACCCCAACAAAAACTCACACTTGCTCTAGTACCAATAACGATTGTATCTAATACCCATCAACTCCAAGTTTTTATCAAACAACTTCGGAGGTATGGCCTTCGTCAGCGGGTCTGCTATATTATCTTCACTCGGTACCTTGCACATGACAATATCCCCTCGCGACACAATCTCTCGAATGATGTGGTACTTACGTTCCACATGCTTCGACTTCTGATGGGCCATTGGTTCATTTGCTTACGCAATGGCTCCAGTATTATCATATTATAACGGAATCGCATTCTCGATACTTGGGACAACTCCCAATTTTGTGACAAAGTTCTTTATCCACATAGCCTCTTTTGCAGCTTCAGAAGCTGCAATATATTCCGCCTCAGTGGTGGAATCTGCTGTTGATTCCTGTTTGGAACTCTTCCAACAAACTGCACCTCCGTTAAGGGTAAATACGAATCCAGATGTAGACTTTCTATCATTGGGATCTGATTGGAAATCGGAATCCGTATACCCGTTAACTTGCAGTTCGTTTCCTCCATAAATTATTAACTTATCCTTAGTACCTTTAAGATACTTCAAGATATGTTTAATGGCCATCCAATAGTTATTACCTGAATTAGACTGATATCGACTAGTTACGCCAACAACGAAACTGATATCTGGCCTTGTACATAACATGGCATACATTATGCTACCCAAACATGAAGCATAAGGTTGGTTAGACATTCTAACCTTCTCATCTTATGTTTGTGGACTCATCTTCTCATGCCTGAATGGTATGTTTGTTGTCTTACAGTTACCAAAATTATACCGTTCCAAGATCTTATCTATGTACGTTGATTGGGATAACCCAATCAGCCTCCTTTGTCTATCTCTATAGAGTTTTATCCCTAAAACATAGGAAGCTTCTCCTAGGTCCTTCATGGAGAAATTATTACAGAGGTACGCTTTGATGCTTTGTAACATACCTAAATCATTCCCAATGATTAGGATGTCATCAGCATATAGGACTAAAAATACGACCATGCTCCCACTGGCCTTTTGATACACACAGGATTCTTCTGAATTCTTAAGAAAACCAGACGATCTAATAATCTCGTCGAATCAAAGATTCCAACTTCGTGAAGCTTGTTTAAGTCCATAAATGGACTTCTTAAGCTTACATACCATACCCGAGTTTTCGATGGACGCAAAACCTTCCGGCTGTTCCATATAGATTTCTTCATCAAGAAATCCATTTAGAAAAGCTGTTTTGACATCCATTTGCCAAATCTCATAGTCATGATACGCAGCTATAGAAATCAAAATCCGAATAGACTTAAGCATTGCTACTGGTGAAAAAGTTTCATCATAGTCGACGCCAGGTCGCTACGTGTAACATTTTGCTACTAGTCGGGCCTTGTAAGTTTCAACCTTACCGTCAGGCCCGCGCTTCCTTTTGTAAACCCATTTACAACCGATAGGAACAATTCCTTCGGGAAGTGAAACCAAGTCCCAAACTTGATTCTCATGCATTGAGTCTAACTCGGATTTCATGGCACTTTGCCATTTCACGGAGTCGATGTCCAACATCGATTCTCTATAGGTGAAAGGATCAGTCTCTTCAACTAAGAGAACATCTAGACTCTTTTCTTGTATCAAATACAAGCGTTCAAGAGGTCTAGATACCCTTTCTGACCTACAGAGTGTGTGTGTTAAAGGTCATTCATCTACTTGAACTTCAGGTTCCTCCGTTGGTTCGTTGTTTTCAGATTGGACTTCATCAAGTTCAACCTGTCTATGATTACCACCTTCTGAAAAAACTTCTACTTCTAGAAATTTTACGAAGTGAGCTACGAACACATTTCGATGCTCGGTATCATAGAACAGATATCCCCTCGTATTCGAAGGATATCCGAAAAACCTAAACTTTTGCCCTCGAGGCTAAAGCTTATCTTGCTGAGTCACCCTGACATAGGCAGGACAACCCCAAACCTTAATGTAACTAAGATTTGGTCTCCTACCGAACCATATCTCATACGGAGTCGTAGGGACAACTTTTGAAGGAATCTTATTCAAAAGATGTGCAGCTGTTAAAAGAGAGTAGCCCCATAAATAATAAGGCAAATCTGTGAAACTCAACATCGATCGGACCATATCCAATAAAGTTTGATTTCTCCTCTCAGACACTCCATTGTGTTGTGGAGTACCTGGAGGAGTATATTGAGCGAGAATCTCATTCTCCTTCATATAATCCATGAACTCACTGCTCATATATTCATCGCCTCGATCGGATCGAAGGCATTTAATATATTGACCAGTTTGTTTTTCTACTTCATTTCGGAACTCTTTGAACTTTTCAAAAGTTTCCGATTTATGTCGCATCAAATAGACATAACCGTACCGTGACAGATCTTCGGTAAAGGTAACGAAGTACGAATAACCACTGTGAGTAGTCTGACTTAGTGGACCACATACATCAGAATATACGAGTTCCAGTAAGTTAGTGGCGCAATGTCAAACACCAGAAAATGGGGCTTTGGTCATCTTATCCTGAATACACGATTCACAAGTTGGATAGGATTCAATGGTGAGATCTGGTATCAAACCATTCCTAACCAATTGGGTAAGGCGTTTAACGCCTAAATGACCTAGTCGCATGTGCCAAAGTTCAGTATTATTAATTACAGGTAAACTACGTTTATTAACTCCAATATTTAAAATATCTTTTGAAATTTGCAATGTATAATGACCATGCTGGTTTGGACAACAAAGGATCTTAATATTACTTTTATCATATAAATACAAAGAACAGTTCTTAATATTAATACGAAAGCCTTTTATATCCAATACAAAAAGTGATATAATATTAGCTACACATCCTGGTACAAAATGACAGTCATTTAACAAAAGTGTCCCATTCGGTAATGAGATCTCGCATACTCCCACTGCAACTGCATCCAGAGAGTCTCCACTCCCGAATTGCAACTGCATCTCTCCAGGCTTCAGCGTTCTACTTTCCTTCAGCACCTGCAATGAATTGCAAATGTGAATGAGACAAGCAGAATCTAAAATCCAGTTGGATGTAACGGCTACACAAGCCAAAGATAAATCAATAACTGGAAAAATAAATGTACATGATGTAGATGCTCTCTCCCTCCTTAGCTGGGCAATGTAGTCAGGACAGTTCATTTTCCAGTGCCCGACTTTGCTTCAGTGATGGCATTTGTCTTCAGAAGCCCTCTTGGGCTTTGCTATCTTTGTCTGTGGTTGAGGACCGAGACCATTCTTCTTCTTCTTTTTCTTCTTCCTTTTCTTCTTCTTTCCCTTTGACCAAGTCTGGGAAGAAGTAGATAGAGAAGTAGGTCTTGGAGGGTGAGTCGGTACTCCATTCTTGAGGTCCTCTTCCGCCGTGAGCAACATCCTATGCAGCTCTTGGTAGGTGCAGATAATCTCGTTCATGTTGAAGTACATCACAAACTGGCGATAAGAAGCTGGGAGCGAACCAAGAATGACACTTCTACCAAGAATTTCATTCAGAATGAGATTATGTTGCCTCAATTGATCGATCAAATCGATCATCTAAAGAACATATGGGCTAACAGCTTGCCCCTCATCCAATCGCGCATGGAATAGTTCCATTGCGACCTTATGAACAACAACTTGTTCTTGGTTCTCAAATGATTGTCTTAATCGTGTCATCATAGTATAAGCATCTGACATGCCATAATATTGTTTCTTGAGTCCCGGTGAAAGCAAACTTAAGATGTATGATTTAACCCTTAAATCATCACCCTTCCAAGCTTGGAACTTCGCATTCTTCCGTGTAGCATCCTCTGCCACAGTAAGGGGCAGTGGACCCTCAAGAACATATCCCAACCTCTCGAAATCGAGGACAATCCTCAAATCCAGATCCCAATCGGCGAAGTTATCAGCGCCTTTAAGTTTTTGTTCGCATCAAGCATACGCACAAACTGATTAGTGGATGTGCCGCCATCACAAATCTATCATATAGATCACGAAAAATGGTTAGCAGAAATTTAGCAGTTTCATATAATATCATAAGCATAAACTAGATCATGGATTTTTAATCTAAAAATGCCCATCCCACTAAATCATGTAATACTGTAATCCTCAAACAGAATACAAAGATTTAATAATTAAATTAAATATAAATAGTGAAAAGTGGATCCCGTGAATATATTTCAGCTCACAGCAGAGGCACGGTCTCGCCTATGTATATTCATCAAGTAGACAACTCATTAGTGACTCCTGGTTTCCGGTCTGGTAGTTTCTCGTTGTCGCTGCTAAGGCAGGCCCACAAGGAGACGTACCAAGGTTAAACTCATCAATGATAAACTCAAGTTACTTGCGTAACCCTGACAGTTAGGGCACGTTCAAGATTCCGCTTTCGCTTGAATTTATCTAGTATCTGATATACATCCGGTATATAAATAAATATCTACCGGGCTACACCCTCACAACAGAGGCACAGTCTCAGATGTAGTCACAGAGAAATATTTATAAAACGTATTGACAAGACGAACCACATAACAGCATCAAATACATAATTACATTTAAACCTTATTAATTAGGGATTTTCCGCTAAGTGTCATAAACCCTAAATCTAATCAAATTAGATTATAAAATGCATGTATAAAGTTAAGAAAACATGATTAAACATTGAATTAAAGGGCTAATCATATTAAGGGTCCTAGAATCAGACTTGCTCTGATACAATTTTTGAAGGGGTTTTATAGCGTAAATCCAGTAACGCAGCGGAATAGTGGAAAATAAAATTTTTCCGATTTCAAAAATTTTTCTCGGATTAATTAAATAAACTTATTTATTTAATTACCCAATAATTAAATTATGAAATATTACACAAGAAATCAATTTGTGTAATATACCGAATTACCCCTATATTTTGCATTTTGTTCATTTTAGTCCGAAATTGTTCAAATTTTTTTTGAATGATTCTAATCATTTCTAGGATGAATTTAACATGTCACAAATTTCAAAATACAATTTTCAACAAAAAACCCAAAATTAACCACCAAGGCCGAGAGCCTCATTAGAGCACCAAATGTGTATTTTGCATTTTCAATGTTCAAACACATCCAAATGAAATCCAATCAACCTAAGATTTAATATGTATAATATAAACATCCAAATACACTATATAAATGAAAAGCCCCAAATTTGGAAGTAGTCTTAAACCCTAATTTTTCAATTTCTTCAAATTTGACAAATTAGACCAAATTAACAAAATTCAATACTTCAATCATGTTTCTTCCATTACAATCAAGCCTCACCACAATGAAACAACTATATAAAAAATCTAGGTCATTTAAGAGTGGGTCAACAACTCTAGATTAGCAACAAGTTTCTCAAACTATCAAAAGTATGCTTGTTAACACATTAGAATCATCCTTTGAATTTTATACATGCATAACCCTATCAACAAACTTCCATAAAAAAAACACAAAGAATAAAGAAAAGAATAACATGAGAACATCATAGCATGAAGCCTAGAACACAAGGAACAATTTCCTCTCTAATAGTAAGTTGAAGAAACTTACTAAAATTCCAAGTTTTCTTTGTTTTTCTTTATCTTCCTCTCTAGCTTCTTTTGTTTTCTTCAATGGAGTTTTTGACAAAGTGTATTAGGTTAACAAACCCTAAATGAAACAAAACAATATATATTTGCACACATTTTGCCTTGGCCGAAATTTGCTAGAAATAATATCTAGATATTTTGATTTTTGTTTCATTTAAAGTTTGCTTTATTAACTTGTTACTTTAATAATTAAACCATTTAATGTAATAAAGCAAGTCAACAAAGGCAACTCAAGTCATTAAAATAAATATCATAACTTAGGATATTTATATTTTTAATTGATTTAATTATTTAACAATTAAATAATTAAATAATTATTTAAATACAAATATATTAAATATACATTAAATTATTTAAATACAAATATATTAAATATATGTATTATATTTACATTAATATCAAATACATATATGTTTATGATATTAGTCAAATATCTCAATTTGACAATTAATTAATGTGTATTCGAATTAATCTAATATTAAATACAAATACATAAAAATTAAGGAAATGACTATCGGGTCCCACATATATTTTACGTTTAACCTTTAAACGACTTTATAAATAATCAACATTACTTATAATTGTTTCCCTAGTGCTCTACGAGTATGTTTCATTAGTGAGACTCTCTAGATTCAGGCATATCCGTCACGAAATCCAATTTCGTGTCCATAATTTATCCACCCGTAAATTATGACGATCACAGATAAACTCGTTGAATCATACAGGTTGAGGTCATGGCAAATGTATAATTCCTCCATCACAGGTATCCGGATAAATCCCAGAGATATAGATGTAAACGTCAAATCTCTATAGGGATTATCCAGTCGACTATTCTATTAGCAATCTCAAAAAGAACATTTAGAAATAACTTTCTAAATTGTACCACGGGCCTATGGTTTTTATCTGATTGCTAATCATATGGACTACCCATGCTCTGATACACAGAACTGACGGATCCTATCTCGATACACACAGGACACCCTGAGGATCTATCCACACCCAACGAACAGGCGGAGGTCTGATTTAAATAGATCGGTGACGTGACTGCCATCTAAGTGTGGAAGATGTCTCATGCGCCCACAGTGGTATCTCAAGTCGAAGAATCACAAGTGCTACTCAACCCGATAAGATTCTTATTGACGTTGGTGTACCATCCATTAGGAATCTTCGGTGAGTCGTTCAGTGTTTATCCGCTATAAACACTTACACGTCTATACTAGTCTGATAAGTGGTATTTATATCACTATTTCCCACTCATTTAACCTAATATTTTGTATAGTTTCTTGAGTTTTGTGAATATTTTGATGCGTTTTGTGTTATTTTGCAGATAAATAAAGTTGGGAAAGCATTGGAAGTAATTTGGAGCAAAACAGTGAAAATTGGCAAAAAGGGCAAAATCGTAATTTTGGGCGCGTCGCAACGCCTAACGTGCGCCTGAACACGTGTCAAAATCTGAGAAATTGGTTTGCTAAAATGTGTCGTGCCACGTGTCACCATCACAGAAGATCTACTAATGTGCGCATGCCACTTGTCATCATCTCAAGTTGCCGACAATCACCACCGCCACATCATCATGACGTCACCGCCACATCATCATGACATAATCAACGACGTCATCACAATTATTGAGTTATCATGAACAGTGCCATGTCATCGGATAAGAATCTGAAACCGACAAATCAACGCGTGACACATGTCACTGTTCCGGCGTCGCGACGCCCAAAACCTACCCGCGCCTATAAATTCAGCTTCAAATTTCAGAATTTAGAGCACCACTCTCTCTCATCTCTTTGATGTAAAGAGAGAGTTTCTCTCTCTAGTTTCATTTAGTTTTTAGTTTTTTTTAGTTTTTAGTTTTGTAAATAATTTTAATTACGTTTTGTTAATATAGTAATTTACTTTTTTTTTTTACTTTTTACAGTTTTTACTATTCACCATGAGGATGTAACTTCCCCAGCTAGGGTGAAAGGTAATTCTT
This sequence comes from Zanthoxylum bungeanum, assembly GCA_019454045.1. Lineage (NCBI taxonomy): Eukaryota > Viridiplantae > Streptophyta > Magnoliopsida > Sapindales > Rutaceae > Zanthoxylum > Zanthoxylum bungeanum. The sequence continues at coordinate 168,629 of SKCR01021646.1, forward strand.
TTACTGTTACTATTTAGATTAATCTCCCTTAAAAATAATATATTACTATTTAAAAATATTGACTTAAAAAAGATACCGCCAGATTGGTCGGTTGGTAATTCATTTTAATCTGGTTTAAACCTGACTAATAAATGATACCGCCAGATTGGTCGGTTGGTAATATTATCACAAGTTTATATATTATTTTATGAGAGATATCTAAAATAGTAAATAGTAAAAGTAATTCCTTTTACCTTAGCATTTTATTTTATTTTATTTTACTTTGTCTTTTATTTTTCAGTATTTTTACTTTATGTCTTTTACTTTAAGTTTTTACTAGCCCTAGTTATGTGTTAGTTATCTGGGGTTGTGATGAATTCTAATATCACCACGGTTTATAAGGGGTTATTTTATAGTTTGGGTAATTTAAAGGTTTACTTATTAAGTCTTAAGCTTAATGCTTCTTGTTGTCTGATCACCAATAAGATTGATGTGGTAAATCTAAAATGAACTAGACATAGTGATTTTAGGTTTCAGCCTTAGACTTAATAGCCCACGATCTTCCTTGAGGATAGATAACCCTTTAATAGATTTCCTTACAGGATAGACATATACCTGTCGGGCGGGGGTAGCTATAATTGGAACTTAAACTTAATGAATCCAGATAATTTGGTTGACATAGACATATGGTTCAATTGGGTTAAACTGGGTATTTGCGTCTGACCATCGATAGAGGCTTTTGCATAATTTAGTGTTCCAGGTTAGTAAACTGATTTATTACACAAACATAAAATAATCACTTCATCTTTTAAAAGATATTAGAAGGATTCACAACCCTAGATCTTTATGTCTTTTGTTATTTTCTTTAGTATTTTCTTTTGTCTTTTTATTTATTTATTTATTTAGCAAATCTACAATCAACCAAATCAATCAAGCAATCATTCTCTTCTCCCTCAATTAGATATTTGTAAATAAATAGTACCAATAATTAATAACAACAGTAGAAATTAAGTCCTCGTGGGATCGATATTTTTTGAACGATACGTGCGCTTGCGTTATACGTGTGTGTTTACGCCGGTCATAGTCTCCAAGACTTATGGTTCATTGAGAAACCATTGGAATCATATATTCTGGTATACGACATGTACCGGTCTCAACGAGTTTACTATACTAACCAAGTAGTGTAAACCTTGACCAGGAACAGTCTTGAAATGACAACGTCATGATACAACTCAATGTCAGTTGCGACGCTTTTGCAACAGCACCATGACTAGTCATTCTAAGGTCATTACGTCTTTACCATATTAAAAGATACATTATATTATAGAAACTGTATATATTATTCATAATAATAACGTTTTACAGTAGTATTCATAAAGAAATACAACCGGGAATTGGTGCTCTGAGCACCAACCCCAACAAGATGTACACCATGCATATGAAGGACAATCTAGTTATAGAAAAGTGTCAATTAGAAATCAACACCTACACACTTATATCCCTATATAAGCCAATGAGCTTGTAGAGAACGAGGTTGGTTGGAAGATTTCATTACTCACTAATATAATAAACGCATAAGCATATTGCACTCTTGGATTAGCAATTTAATTGCAAACATAAAATAAGGAAGAGAAAATCCTAACCAAACAACATGCTCGTGCAAGCCCAAATTGCAGGGAGCTTTTAGAACCAAGCTCTGAATTCAATTGGACTTCATAAAGATCATGCCCAATAAATTGAAGGTAACAAACACTTTTTTTCTATCTCATGTTTACCGCCCACATTAGCAATAAAGATAGTTAGATATTTCATAAGTCTAGATAAATAATAAATTAATAAATAATTTATCTTTAATTAAGAAACCATATAATTATGGGTCAAAAGTAATCTCTAGCGATACATTATGGCCTTTAATTGAGAAAAAAATAGCAATTCAACTAAAATATATTTCATAAACGGTTACCTTATACAATCATTTTACCATAACTATATCTCATCTTTAATACTAGAGTATGAAATTAGTGTTAACTCTAATAATCATAATTATTAGAATTTTTGACTTAAACTGATAACTTCAAATTAGAGTTTCTAAAATTTCTTTTAAAACTCACTCATCGTGGTCATATGTTTACATTATCACTTATGCCAATACGCTCAATTGAGATATATTTTATTATAATCTAGAGTGGTGAATGTTTTATTGATCTTTCACAACCTTCGTATGCTTATTATATTGACAAATCACTATATGGAGGCATTGTGTCAATGCATATATGATCCATGAATAAAATATCATGGAGATCTCAAATTAAAGAGGCACTCACACCATCTTTATACTTAGATACTTCTATAGACACATGGATAACACTTCTTATGGGTTCTCTTATGGACCCATTTAATATACTTATTTTCCAACAAGTAAATCCCTTCACTATTAGCATATGAGATCAATTACCTCCATTCACCAAGAGAGCAAACATAACACATGTTATTCTAATCTACATGTAAATTAATGTCCTAGTACCGGCAATCCTACGATTGTCAACATTTAAAATAAATACAATTGAGTATATGGTATATTACTCGTATTGATTACTCTTTTTTTTATTTTTAGGGAAATTATCAATGTATACTTAAAGATTGATACGTTATCACAAATAGATAAATCATGAAATTTTGTTCACCCGGTCTACCCAAAAAATTATAAAGTGTATTAAATTTGAGTATACGATTGAAATACATGTCAAATATTGAGTATACATCGGTTAAAAAATATGTTGATATTTTTTTACACTTTTAATACACTATATAATATTTGGGTAGAACGGTAAATAAAATTTCAATATTTGTATATTTTTTTTATAACGTGTCAAACATTCAATATATGATTAATAATTTCCTGTGATTACTCCAAGTAACACATTAATAAAAACAATTTTTGTATCCTTAAGAAATATACTAACAAAAAGGTAGGTTATTGTACAAAAATCCTAATGCTACCCATGCAACAACTTTTAAATTTAAAAACGTAATTTTAAATCTTAACCATTCTCTGGACCCCACGCCTCTTGTGACTAGATAGTTACATATGGAGCCAAAAATAAAAATAAGGAGCAGGTCCCCTCCCATTCAAGACACGTGTCCTTTTTTAAGGCTCTGTTACGTAGTGAAGTCCCTGTCAATATCATCAAACCTAGGAGTAACAAAACAAATCAACAACTCGAATTTGTATCGAATCAAAATATTTTATTAAACGAATCGTAATATCATGATTCGTATTCGATTCGTTTAATATGAATATTCGTTTAGTTATGATATTAATCAAAAAAATAATTTACCATAATTTATTTACACTAATTTTTCATAAATATATACATATAAAATATGTAATTAATATATTTACTAAAAATACATCACCAAATATCTATAATATTATTTTTCCTATGATAATTAGTCATAATTTCTCGAATCTTAATTGAAAAATAACTATAACTAGTAAAAGGAAATAACAAAACGAATCCTAAACGAATCAATGAACTTAAATTCGTATTCGATTCGTTTAATAAACGAATCGAATCGAATTGACCCATTTATTAAACGAATCTATTTTTTTAAACCCGTATTCACTTTAAAGCAAATCAAATCGAATAAATAAAAGACATCTAACCCAAATTGCCACCCCTAATTGATTCAAATCCCTTTTAAAGTAAAAATATTAAATATGAGAACGAGGATTTAACTTTTTAAAATTTTTAACATCTTATAAAATCTATATCCATTTCAGTTATTTTTGCTTGTGACACGCCAGCAGCAATCGTCTACAAATAACCAAATCAATTTCCTTAAATCCCCATTCTGTCCCACCAACCACTCACGTTCCCGCGTTCTTACGGCTGTCTTTCCAATTTTAGTCATTAAAAATAATAATTTGCCTCTTAGTACTCAATTTGGAATTAGAAAATCAAGAATTGAAATTCAAAATTCAAAATTATCATATAAAAAATTAAATAAGAATTCGTTAATTTGTCTCAACTAATAAATTGAATTGATATTTAAGATAATTTTAGATCATGAATTTATGATGTATCATAATTCATTATTTAAAATATTTTAAAATTTAATCAGAATTTAAGATTTTATTGGTTGTGATATATGAAATGATTTTTCATATAACTCCCGGAAATGAAAGAAAAAACTCTGATTTTGTTAAGTGACGTCATAATAAAAATATTTATAATTAGATTTTAATAATTATATAATAATAAAATATGAATACTAATTATAATTAAATATTAAAAAATGTTATCATTTTGTATAATAAAAATTTTAAAAACAGTATTGTACCACTTTATCCTAAGCCCTGAAATACTTTTTCATATAATAATGCAAGTCCTTGCTGGTCATTTCACAAAATCTTTTTGCTTTTTTAAATATTTTTGTTTTACCTTTTTCGTCGTCCTGCTTCTGATTCTGCAGAGCCTCAGAAGACACGAAGAGAGAGAGAGAGGGAGGGAGAGAGTGAAACAGAGCTTAAAAAGCAGAAACAAAGAAACAAAACAAACCCTAGAATCTCTCACTTTTATGGAAAATCTCTCTCACTCTCGTCAACCAAACAAGTCTTCGACTTCAGTTTCCAAAAAATCATGCAATGGGACTCATTTTATGACCAAAACTTCATACGACGACTTGTTTGGAGGTCCGCCGAAGTTCAAGGCTCCAACACTGGCGCCGGGAGCGGGGGACTACTCCGAGATTTTCGGCGGCTTTCATGCTCCAGGAGCCACGTCGATTCCTGTGCTTCATCTTCCGGTTGTCGAAGAGGAAGACGTGTTCTTGGATGTTCAGAGCTCCGGCGTGGACTACAATGAAGTGTTCGGTGGCTTCGACGGTCTTAATTTTGCCGTTTCTTTTGAGGAGTTGATGATGGATCAATCCAACGGCTTAAATGGTGATGTTGGCTCCTGTGAAGATACTTGGTACGTTTATTTTATATATATATATATATATATATATGTAAGCTTTCCAAAATCATTGAATCTGTTACAATCACATGTATCGTTTAATGTTCTGCGAGGAATTTTTGGCCCCTTGGAAAAGTTCAGATTCTTGACTGAAATGACCATTTTTCCTCTAGCTACAGAGTAGATGAGTAACATCCTGGTCACCTGGTTTTTCATTACAAATGTATGCATAGACCAGTTAGTGCTAATGTGTATGAATACTACCTTTCTTTTTCTTACAAGAAATTAGAAATTTATATCATATCATGATACTTTATATTGCTGCTGTATTATCTGTATGGAAGCTGTCTTTTTAATTAAAGTAAGAAAGAATGCATATTAATTGATTGTAAACCTCTTTAGGCTACAACATTGATTGTCATGCGTATTTAATTTGTTCCATAATTATAGGACTCCGGCAGAAAGTGATTCTCTGTCAGAAGAGTCGGATAAGTCTGCAAAGAATCAAAGCTTGTCCAATAGAGATTCTTACGAGTCGGAGTCAATTGATGGTAGTATGGAGTTCAAGATATCTTTTCATAAAGCTAATCAAAGAAGTGATGAAGATATGCCAAATGGCATTACCCGTGTTTCTCAGACACACGCTATTCCTGGATATACTTTTTTGGTTGACAAAACCACTCCCTCGGAAAAGGCCTACTATGGGAATCCTCCTTTGGAGGTGACTGATGATAGCAATCTTCATATGGATTTTGGTGGGGGAATGATGAGGGAAAAGAACCTCAAGAAAGCCGTGTCACAACCATCTGCTGGTAGTTCTGGTAAAGAGGCATTTGCGAATGGCCTTAAGTCTCAAAGAGCATATGGCAGAAATAGTTCTCTTCCTAATAAGTTGTTTATAACTGTTTCTGAAATAAGCCTTAGAACGCAGCCTTCGGAAGTGCCTCCTCCATGTAGATCAGCGCCTCTATTAGATTTCAATAAGGGTGATCCGGGTAAAATTGTGTCTGAAGGGATCATGGGTTATACTTCTCCACCCGTTTATGATGTGGAGGTTGATGCAAGCTCATCTGCTGCTGTCTCTGCTGCTGCCATGAAAGAAGTAATGGAGAAAGCTCAAGCAAAGCTAAAAACTGCAAAGGAATTGCTGGAGAGGAAGAGGGAGTGTGTTCAAAGCCGTAAGTATAACAGGGAGGAAAAGGAAGGAAAGATGTTTGGTACTGTTGAAGGTTCCAGTAGTATAAGAGAGGAGAGACTGTATAGCACTTGTGAAAGGCAAGCGAATGGAATGATATTTTCTGTCAGGGATGAAAGGCAAAGAGATTCCATGAAAACAAATGCAGATCCAGATTCATTAGAAGGAGAAAATGTATTCAATGTGGGTAAAACATTGGCAGAGAAGCATGGGAGATCTGGTAAAATTGTTGAAGCTGGTGAGTGGAAAGAAGCAACAGAATTTTTTGAATTGGTGAAAACAGATAGATCCACTTTTGAGCAGGCAAACTATGATGAGGTTTTAGAACTGGATGCAAAAATTCAGGACTGCAGGCAGAAGATAAAAAAGGGAGCCATGGAAGCAATGGACCATAAACGAATAAATGGTAGGACAATAGGAACAAATAGAGACGATTTTGAACTGGGAGAAAATGAGAAAAAATTGAAGTTTGCAAAAGAAGCATGTGAAGAGTCAGAGAGCAATAGGATATCTGGAGCAGCTATAGCAACACACAAGCATAAAGGCATGAGAAGCGGGTCAAAGTGGCTCGAGAATTTTGTGACCAGGTAGAGGAGGAGAAGAAATACAGAGTGGTCCAACTTTCTGTGGAAAATGAGAAGAAACCATCTGGAGCTGATGTACCAGAAAAGCTTGAAAACATGGTAAAGCTTCATCATAAGGAAAGTAGATTTGAAGTTAAGAGGGCCGTGAAGCATAGGGAGAACGAGCAGCTGCTGAGAGAGACTAATAGAAGTATGGGAAATGAGACAACATTCAAGGAGTCTTGTGATATGTCAGCCAATGGAAGAAGACAAAGGGAGGCTGTTGAGGAGATTGAGAATGAGAAAAAGGTGGACGATCTTGAGCAAGAACACAAGGAGAGGCTGTTAATGGGGATTGTTGATCTGGAAGAAAATGAGAAGAAATTTGAGGAGGCTCATGAAAGAGAAGAAAGTGAGAGGAGAATAAAAGAGGCTCTCGAGAAGAAAGAGAATGAGAAAAAGCAAATAGAGGCTTTTGAGTGGGAAGTGAGTGAGAAGCAACTGAAAAGGGGTTTTGAACTGGAAGAGAATGAGAAGCAACAAAGAGAGGCTCGTGAAAGAGAAGAGAATGAGAAAAGACTTAAAAAGGCTCTTAAGAAGGAAGAACAAGAAAGAAAACAAAAGGAGACTTCCAAAAGAGAGAAAACTGAGAGGAGACTTCAAGAGATTCGTGACATGGAAAAGATGGATAAAGGACTTAAAGAGGCTGACAAAAAAGAAGAGGCCGAGAAAGGTCTAGGGGTGGTGTGTGAGCAAGTAGATAACTGCAAAACATTAAAAGAGGCTCAGCGAAGAATAGGAGAAAGTGAAAGTAGATCCAAAGAAGCATTTGAGAAGGAAGAAAGTAGGAACATGTCAAAAGATGCTACGGTAGAAACTGAGAAGAGGTTTAAAAATGCTGATGAGACCGAAGGTTTGAAGGAGCTAAACAGAGCACATGAGCAAAACCGATGGGATGAATATGGGAAGAAGCTGAAAATAGCTGAAGGACCTGGGGTGTTTAAGGAGGAGGAGGATCTCATGGTTTCAGGCAAGGCACGTTTGCTGGATGATAATGAGAACTTTCGAGTGACTCAATTGGCTGGCCAACATGAGGAAAACAGTAAAAAGGAAGATGTAAGTCAAGGGGCTTTTTCTTATGAAGGAAACGTAGAGATACAGATGGAATATGGTGATGTTGAAATGGAAGCAGCAGCAGTCGAAACGACAAATGCACTGGCCGACAGAAAATCCAAAGTGTTTGGCATGGCCCAATACAACTTAAAACATGAAGAGTACACACTTAAAATGAAAGATGTTGCAGAGCCGCTTTGTGAAGACCTCAATGTGAAAACAACAGGTGAATCTGGAATGGGCATGGGACAAGAGAAAGCTTCAAGTTGCCTCCAGCCAGCTTCTGGTACTGGAAATCAAACTCAACTTGTGAAAGAATCTGCTCAAAATGGTAGGAAAATGGAATCCGCCCAGCAATCTGTGTTGGAAGGGAAAAGAAATATCCAGAAAACTTCACAGTCGGCAAATGCAAGTCAGAACCCAGAAAGAAAAGAGAAGAATATCAATGAGACACTTGCATCAGAAGATACAGAAGCTGAAAGGCTGAAAAGAGAAAGAGAGCTAGAAATTGAACCTCTTAGGAGGATAGAAGAAGAGAGGGAGAGGGAGAGGGAAAGGGAAAGAGAAAGGGAAAAGGATAGGATGGCTGTTGACTTAGCGTCTCTTGAATCCCGTGAAAGGGCACATGATGAAGCCCATGAAAGGGCACATGTTGAAGCCCGTGAGAGGGCAGAAAGAGCTGTTGTGGAGAGAGCAACCTCAGAAGCTCGGCAAAGAGCACTGGCAGAGGCACGTGAAAGATTGGAGAAGGCTTGTGCGGAGGCTAAGGAGAAGTCATTAGCTGAGAAAGCTCTTCATGCTTCTTCCGGAAGTAGTGCAATGAGACCAAGCTCTTCTTCTTCTGTGAGTACACTCATGCTATCTGTATGACTTGCATGGTCATGTCATGCAGGATTTTAACAAGTGCTAATGGCAGGATCTACAGGATCAGAAATTTCATATTGCCAGCTCTTTCAATAGTTCAAGATATCCATATTCCTCAGGTAATGTCAGTTAGTAATTATGAAGTTGTAGGTGTTGGTTTTGGGGTAAACTAGATATTTAAAGGAAAACAAGGTTTTTTTTTTCATCATGTTCAACTTACTTCTGCTCTGTCATTATAAACCTTGTATTTTTTCGGCATGAAGCTTCATATAATGCTGAGAGAGCTGATGGAGTTGAAGGTGAATCAGCTCAGAGGTGTAAGGCTAGACTAGAGAGGCATCAACGTACAGCTGAACGTGCGGTATGTCATATTTTATTTTTCATGTATACTGGTATGCTTATATCTAACAAAATAACTCTTGCTTCTGGTGTTTTTGCAGGCAAAAGCTCTTGCAGAGAAGAATATGCGTGATCTTCTTGCTCAAAGAGAGCAAGCTGAAAGAAATGTAAAATCTTTACTCTCTAAGAAGGTTTCTTGGACTTCAAATTGTTGCTTTTTCTGCTTATTCTTGGTTTTATTTCTATTTGCAGAGATTAGCGGAAACACTAGATGCTGATGTCAAGAGGTGGTCAAGAGGGAAAGAAGGCAACCTACGTGCTTTGCTTTCAACATTGCAATATGTATGTGTTATTTCCAAATTCTTATAAACATTTAATGCTGAAGTGCATTATTGTGTGCTTTAGTGTCAGTAACCATATAAATGCATGATAAAATTGTTTAAGCATTAGATGAAATGTACATCCAATTGAAGACTCTCAGAAAAGTGTGTGGCTTTTTTCCAGTTAAATGGAAGGGGATGGTATTCAAAGGAGCATCTGTAGGAGTGGATGGTTAATTTCCTTGAACTTCATTAATTTATCTTGGATGTTGGGTGTGGATTGATTGATCATTCATGGTTTTCTGAACATTGAACTTTTACATCTTGTGCTTGTCTATTGACAAGTTTGTTTATTGCTTAATGCTTGGGCCAAAAATATTGACAGTTTTTAAAATGATAGCAATACTTGTCTCCATAGTTTTGTCGTGTTGTATGCACGATGGAAATGAAATAGAAATAAATAGATTAATCCTTTATCTCTATGTCTAATCTTTTTCCTTTCAAATTTTAGAGAAACCAATCTGTGCTAGCATTTACCTGAACCAAGTTATTCATTGGCAGATACTTGGGCCTGATAGTGCTTGGCATCCAATCCCATTAACAGAGGTAATAACTTCTGCTGCTGTAAAGAAAGCCTACAGGAAAGCCACTCTTTTTGTTCATCCTGACAAATTACAACAAAGAGGTGCAAGTATCCAGCAGAAGTACATTTGTGAAAAGGTGTTTGATCTTCTTAAGGTATGTTATTAGTCTCCTTAAATTATGATATGTTGCTGATATTAACGCTTGAGAGGTAACGCGGTTTCAAATGTGCACATAATAGTCTTGACAACATTCTGCATCGCTGGCAAATATAATTTGCTCTGTGCCTGCTTTTGCTGAGGCAATATTGAAACTGTAGTGACACATAAATATGTCGCAGAAAAAAGGTTCCAGTAAATATATAGGGAGGTAGTATCTGTACAACCCTTTGTTCAGACTAGAAGCTCTCCTCTTTGCTTCACATATGCCCCTTGAACACTTGCCTGATTGTGACAATAAAACAGTCATTTTAGTCTACTGTGATTTTGAAATCTTTTCAGTTGTGGATCCATTAAACATGCCTTAGAATATCCGAATATTATTTATTTGGTACTATTTCCCATTCCATTACCTGTCATGTTAATTTTCCACGCACTTGTGGTTTTATTAATGGTTGCTTTAACAGAGAAGCATTCTGTCAGTATCACTATCTAAGTTTTTGTTAATTGATGATTTTCAGGAAGCATGGAACAAATTCAACTCAGAAGAGCGGTAGCTAGAATTTAGTATGTATGATGAATGCATATTAATCATTTTTAATATCCATTTTCTAAATTTATGCTGCTTGTAAGTAATTATCTTTCTACCCATTTGATAGTTTTAGTCATCTATGTAGTTCCTAAGCTAGAATCTTTAGCTCAAAAGAAATAGGTATCAAGCATATATTGTTAGCTAGAGAAAAGTAGCCCTGTTCGGAATATGGGAATCAGATATTATATTGCTACATATATAGTATGGATGAAGAGCAATTATTAATTAGCAAAAGCACGTAATTTGTATACTTCTGGGTGCAATAAATTGTTAACAAGGAATAAAGGCTAAATACCCTTTAGCTATGCTGTTAAAACTCGTAGACAGAGAAAAGTAAAAGGCTGTGTATTTTGATACCGTCTGTCTGCTAAGATCATCAAAGTACACGGTTTGTATTGCTTTTATGATGATGAAGCCACAAATTCCTGCTTTGACCCTTTTTTTTTTAATTTTTTTTTAAGACAAGATGATAATGACAACAATTAATATTATTTAAACTTGATTAATTTTTTTGGTTAATGATTATGGAAATTTTCACCATTGATCATATTGGTTATTGCAGTAGTGGCCTGGCGGGGTAATGGCCATATTTGCAAATTTATCGGCTATATAAACTAAACAAATGTCTTTTTCAACTAAATATAGTCAGTTATATAGATTTTTTAAAGCCATTATAATCTATATTAATATATATATATGTATGTGTATATATATGGTTTCCTAATATGTTAATTCAAGTCTCTCTACCCCACTTGTAGGAGTAATTCTTTGCTGTAACGGATGCACGGTGGCGTGGTATCACCAACAAATTAATAAATGACATGTATGATTTAATATTCATCTTTTTAGTTGTTTTTTATATTTTAGCACACGTGACAATGGATTGGATTGTTGTACAAATGACGTGGTACTTCCGTTGTATTATAAATTTTCTCCCACTTGTAATACAATGGATTGGATTTTAGCACACGTGACAACGGGGGGAACAAATGAACTCAAAAATATAAATACTGGGCAACCCTTAACTCTCAAGTTAGTTTTGGGATCGAGTCATGCCCATGAATTTCAACATGGTAATAGAGTCACACTCATGTACAACTAGGTCGACACTATCTATTCACATAATATAGATCAGACAAAAGATCGAAAGGCGTGTGAGGGAGAATATTGAGGTAGATATCTCACATTATAAGCACCAAGAATATGACATATTGCTCCTAATTATTTTGTTCATAGCTCAACAAGGATTTGAGCTTGTCATTTAGAGTTTATTCGAAGAAGCTCTACAACACGAGGGGATTTGAGGGTGTATCCTTCATGATCTATGAAGCGTAAGTATCCAGGTATCTAAAAATTATGTTTAGCCTTTTTAATTAAGTTATGATTGTTTAAGACAAACTAACTGCTCAGATGCATAAATTACTTTATTGCTTCCTTCATATATGTGGAGACTGGAATTTTTTACTCAAGTGTTAGTAGACTGATTTGAAGTATTTTTTAGAATAATCAACTCAACGTTTCATTTATCAAAATGCCAGTATATCTGATCTTCCCGAGGTACGATAGGCAGCTGTATACTCAAAATGTCATGCGCATTAACCTCCAAAAAGTGCTGCTTGATCAGCTACTCATTCCACCTATTGTCGTCCAGGATCAGTTCTTCAACTTTGGTATCAATTGGGAGGGTAGGCATTGAGATGAGTTGGAGGTTGTTGTCTTTTGGGATCCAATTGCATCCATACACTGAAGCCTTACTTCCGTCACCTATTCTCCGACAAACTCATTTTTTAACACTTCTCTGACCCATACTATACTTCTCCAGATGAAGCTGGGATTGTTCCCCACGTTGGCATCAAGTAAATTAGTTTTTTCTAAAGTATCTAGCTTTGAGAATATAGTCCATACGTGATCTTGGTTGAGTCATGATTCTCCACCTTTGCTTAGCTAGTAATGCTTGATTGAAGGATTCAAACCACCGCAATCCCATACCCCCTCAGTTTTGGATTTACTCAACTACTGTCAGCTTATCCAATGTATCATCTTCTCCGAGTTAGCTGATCTCCACCAAAAAACATTAATTTTCTTTTGAATCTCATCACACACACTCCCTGGGATCTTGAACATGCTCATAGCATATGTCGGAATTACTTTTGCTACAACCTTAATCAACACTTCTTTTCCTCTGCAGGAAAAGAAACGACTTTGTCAGTCTTTGAACTTATTAATATTTTGATAAAATAGGAAAGTTCTCAGTGAAATCAGCTTACTACTTAACCAGAAAGAATCTAGAGGGGCCGGAATTTGTAGGCCCGTCAACAGATGATAAGCTCTTGAGGAAAATATGGTGCCTAACTTACCTCCGAAAATTAAAGTGTTTATCTGGAAAGGCCTCTCGGGACTTCTTCTAACTGCTAACAAACTGTAGAGGAGGAAAGTGCTACAAGAAGTTAGGTGTCAGAGGTGTCGCAAGGAAGTGGAAACACCAGAACATGTTGTATTCCAATGCAAGGCATCTAGAGCTTGTTGGAATCACTCTCAATTTGAAATTTTTATCTTGGTCGGAGGCAATGTGGGACTGTCTGTTATATTATTAGAATTATTCAATGAGCACGCCAACAATGCAGTTGAGGAATTTGTTGGGATCATGTGGGCTATTTGGACAGGGAGAAATAATTCCATCTTTAAAGGCCAAGTGATGGATTGGAGACACATCCTATCAAATGCTGAAGCTGCACACAGCTCCTATGAGGTAGTCAAGAGTTCAGATGTGACTTTGAAGACACAGCTCCTATGAGGTAGTGAAGAGTTCGGATGTGACTTTGAAGACTCAAGTTCAGGAAATGAATGCGCAAGATGGGCCCCATCTCCCTGAAAATTAGTTAAAAGTTAATGTGGACACCGCTTTCAGCAAATATATGACGAAATTGGGTTTGGGTGTGGTCATTCAGGACCACAACCAATCAATGAATACAACTGATGCATGAGAGAAAATTTTCAACGTTGTATTATGTGATGTTGGATTAATATATTTTCCATCTTTCAAAAGGGGAGGGGAAAAAAAACTCAACGTTTCATTGAGTGGACTTAGGATAAAATAAGGAAATAAGAAAAAGCGTACAAAAAGATAAAAAATGTGGAGCAAGTGTGGTGTTTGGACTTTGGATAAAGAAGATACTTGTTGTTGACAGGTGATTTTCGTTTCAGGTAGGGGTGTTCATAGGGTCGGGTCAACCCGCGACCCGATCCGACCCGACCCTCGCGAGTCCAAATTTTTTTTTGTAAATTTCCAACCCAACCCGACCCGAAATTGTCGGGTTGGGCAACGGGTTTGATACTAAAACCCGACCGACCCTATAATATTTATATTATTTTTCTAAAAATTTTATTATTATTTTTAAAGTTTTACTGTTATTTCAATTGTTTATTATTTTTGTTGTATTAAAACTTTATATTTAGATAAATATAAATACTGGGCAACCCTTAACTCTCAAGTTAGTTTTGGGATCGAGTCATGCCCATGAATTTCAACATGGTAATAGAGTCACACTCATGTACAACTAGGTCGACACTATCTATTCACATAATATAGATCAGACAAAAGATCGAAAGGCGTGTGAGGGAGAATATTGAGGTAGATATCTACATTATAAGACAACAAGAATATAATATCTTAACGTTTCTTTGTGTAGGAATAAGAGTTGTTGGGGGGGGGGGGTAAATATCTCACATTGGTTAAATGAACAAATGAAATCAAAAATATAAATACTGGGCAACCCTTAACTCTCAAGTTAGTTTTGGGATCGAGTCATGCCCATGAATTTCAACATGGTAATAGAGTCACACTCATGTACAACTAGGTCGACACTATCTATTCACATAATATAGATCAGACAAAAGATCGAAAGGCGTGTGAGGGAGAATATTGAGGTAGATATCTCACATTATAAGCACCAAGAATATGACATATTGCTCCTAATTATTTTGTTCATAGCTCAACAAGGATTTGAGCTTGTCATTTAGAGTTTATTCGAAGAAGCTCTACAACACGAGGGGATTTGAGGGTGTATCCTTCATGATCTATGAAGCGTAAGTATCCAGGTATCTAAAAATTATGTTTAGCCTTTTTAATTAAGTTATGATTGTTTAAGACAAACTAACTGCTCAGATGCATAAATTACTTTATTGCTTCCTTCATATATGTGGAGACTGGAATTTTTTACTCAAGTGTTAGTAGACTGATTTGAAGTATTTTTTAGAATAATCAACTCAACGTTTCATTTATCAAAATGCCAGTATATCTGATCTTCCCGAGGTACGATAGGCAGCTGTATACTCAAAATGTCATGCGCATTAACCTCCAAAAAGTGCTGCTTGATCAGCTACTCATTCCACCTATTGTCGTCCAGGATCAGTTCTTCAACTTTGGTATCAATTGGGAGGGTAGGCATTGAGATGAGTTGGAGGTTGTTGTCTTTTGGGATCCAATTGCATCCATACACTGAAGCCTTACTTCCGTCACCTATTCTCCGACAAACTCATTTTTTAACACTTCTCTGACCCATACTATACTTCTCCAGATGAAGCTGGGATTGTTCCCCACGTTGGCATCAAGTAAATTAGTTTTTTCTAAAGTATCTAGCTTTGAGAATATAGTCCATACGTGATCTTGGTTGAGTCATGATTCTCCACCTTTGCTTAGCTAGTAATGCTTGATTGAAGGATTCAAACCACCGCAATCCCATACCCCCTCAGTTTTGGATTTACTCAACTACTGTCAGCTTATCCAATGTATCATCTTCTCCGAGTTAGCTGATCTCCACCAAAAAACATTAATTTTCTTTTGAATCTCATCACACACACTCCCTGGGATCTTGAACATGCTCATAGCATATGTCGGAATTACTTTTGCTACAACCTTAATCAACACTTCTTTTCCTCTGCAGGAAAAGAAACGACTTTGTCAGTCTTTGAACTTATTAATATTTTGATAAAATAGGAAAGTTCTCTAGTGAAATCAGCTTACTACTTAACCAGAAAGAATCTAGAGGGGCCGGAATTTGTAGGCCCGTCAACAGATGATAAGCTCTTGAGGAAAATATGGTGCCTAACTTACCTCCGAAAATTAAAGTGTTTATCTGGAAAGGCCTCTCGGGACTTCTTCTAACTGCTAACAAACTGTAGAGGAGGAAGTGCTACAAGAAGTTAGGTGTCAGAGGTGTCGCAAGGAAGTGGAAACACCAGAACATGTTGTATTCCAATGCAAGGCATCTAGAGCTTGTTGGAATCACTCTCAATTTGAAATTTTTATCTTGGTCGGAGGCAATGTGGGACTGTCTGTTATATTATTAGAATTATTCAATGAGCACGCCAACAATGCAGTGGAGGAATTTGTTGGGATCATGTGGGCTATTTGGACAGGGAGAAATAATTCCATCTTTAAAGGCCAAGTGATGGATTGGAGACACATCCTATCAAATGCTGAAGCTGCACACAGCTCCTATGAGGTAGTCAAGAGTTCAGATGTGACTTTGAAGACACAGCTCCTATGAGGTAGTCAAGAGTTCGGATGTGACTTTGAAGACTCAAGTTCAGGAAATGAATGCGCAAAGATGGGCCCCTCTCCCTGAAAATTAGTTAAAAGTTAATGTGGACACCGCTTTCAGCAAATATATGACGAAATTGGGTTTGGGTGTGGTCATTCAGGACCACAACCAATCAATGAATACAACTGATGCATGAGAGAAAATTTTCAACGTTGTATTATGTGATGTTGGATTAATATATTTTCCATCTTTCAAAAGGGGAGGGGAAAAAAAACTCAACGTTTCATTGAGTGGACTTAGGATAAAATAAGGAAATAAGAAAAAGCGTACAAAAAGAAAAAATGTGGAGCAAGTGTGGTGTTTGGACTTTGGATAAAGAAGATACTTGTTGTTGACAGGTGATTTTCGTTTCAGGTAGGGGTGTTCATAGGGTCGGGTCAACCCGCGACCCGATCCGACCCGACCCTCGCGAGTCCAAATTTTTTTTTGTAAATTTTCAACCCAACCCGACCCGAAATTGTCGGGTTGGGCAACGGGTTTGATACTAAAACCCGACCGACCCTATAGTATTTATATTATTTTTCTAAAAATTTTATTATTTTTCTAAAAATTTTATTATTATTCTAAAAATTTTATTATTATTTTTAAAGTTTTACTGTTATTTCATTTGTTTATTATTTTTGTTGTATTAAAACTTTATATTTATGATAATTTTTTAGACATAAAATAACAAATATTTGTATTTCAAAATAATTAATTCATTAAAAAATATATGCCGACCCGACCCGAACTCGATCGGGTTCCACCTTCGCGTGACCCGACCCGTGACCCGAACTTCTCGTGACCCGACCCGATTGGGTCTCACAAAATTTCAAAAAACTCGACCCGACCCGTGAACACCCCTAGTTCCAGAGGCAATTTCGGGATAACGCTCCCGGGACAATCCTCCTCCAATCGTGAATTTATTTGGTTATGGGGGACCAAAATCAAATTTAGCGAAAGACAAGATAAACACAAAATCGACGAGAGGGTTTACGTGGTTCGGCGGAATAAATTCAACCTATGTCCAATGGAACAAATTAGAGTGTTGATTTTATTATCAAACCGAGCTCGGCCGACCTGTTTTCAAGGGGTGGTCTAATGTAACCGAGCTGTTTGTCTTTTGTAGTGTTTTTACAAGTAATGCTTTTTATGAGACTTATATCAACCAACTTATACAAATGAGACTACCCTCCCTTTATATACTAAGAGAAATACAATATTGTTCTCATATCTTTATGACGTCAACCACGTGGATCTCCGGCTGATTGACAGGCTCTCTGCTCCAACTGCCTCGCCGAAAGTAAGCCTGCCATCTGACTCCCTGTCACATCACTCTATTTTCTACACTGCCACACTTCACCATTATGATGCCATCCTGTAAAGTTCTCTCATACGGTGGTACATGTCAGAGGGAAAAGTCCAAACAGTCCCAATCACACGTCGGGTGTCATGAGGACGGCCAGATAATGAGCCGCACTACTCTTACTACTCCCGACCTGACCTAAAATATCTGAGCTCATCATCCCGATCCAGGAGGAAAAGTAGAACTTAACTGAGCTACCGGGCTGAAGTGGTCGGTCTAGGTTCTAATGTGGTCGCCTTCTGAAAACTGCACCATGTTGTGTCTTCTGGTCGGTCATATTTGGGGTGTCGGGTCCGACCTCCAAACATGGTCGAAGAGTGACCTATACCCTCAGATCCTTCGTCTTTCTCAAAGGAGAAATCCCATCTCTGTCATTTCCGTATTGTTCAAATACTTAGTGACAAAAATCACCACCAACACTTATCATCCAAGTACTTAGAATGGTTTATCTTGTAATCTTTTATGAATTGATAGTGATATTTGATATTGAGCCCCTTGATTTTTATAGTTAGAAATGCAGAATCTACCACAAATTTTTATATACCAAAAACATTGGCACCCTGTGATGGGAAATTAAGATTGCCTAAACCTACTTCCATGACCCACACGTGACACATGTATTATCGAATAGAAAAGAGGATTTGTTTGGTGAGTCCAACTTAGTAAGTAAAGTATGTAAGATCAAACTTAAGTTCATGTGATTCTTCCTTATAATTTGAAGCTCTTATATAAACCTCCATATATAACATGCTGGCTAGATTATGCATAAAATATTTAAAAAAAAAACAAGGCATAATTAAGTTTCTCCATTGGTGATATACCCTTCTCAGTCAACTTACAGTATCAGTTTTATTATATGTGGTATGTAAATTCAACTTATCTTGCAGGGAGGGTAACTCTTTTTAATCAAGCAATCGCGGCTATGAACTGTTAGCTGATGAATAAAATTGATCAGCATGCCATCTCGAGTATTGGGTTCAATAAATTGGTCAAAGTCAGTAAAAATCGGTGAATCGGATTGAACTGGTTCATTTTTTTATTTTTTAAAATTAAAAATTAAAAATTATTTTTTTAAATTTTTAATTAAATAAAATCATTTATGACGACAGTAAATTTTGTCGATTTTTCTGAAATGATTCAATTGATTAAATCAATGATACATTGAATATTTTAAATCACAAATTTGTAGCATTTAAATTTGTTTGATTGCAATTTGCAAAACTGTAAAACATTTGTTTTCAATATTATAAAAGTCATTACAAATTTAAAACATAAATGTCAATATATCTTAACAATTTATATATATATATATATATATATATATATCTATCTGTGTGTATGTAAATCTGATTTGTCTGCGGTTCCTATTTGGTGGGCTATTTATTATGTTAGTTGTGCAGATGTCATGCTTCACGTTCTACAATAAAAAGCACCTTAAATAAGCGGATAATAATATCATAAATAAAACAAAAATAAAAGGTAGAGAAGCTTCTTCATATGCATGAGCATGCCACTACATACTTCTAGACGTTTTCTTACTTTGAACTAGGGGTGGGCAAAAAAATCGATCGAACCAAACCAAACCGCAAACCGAATCAAACCGGACCGAATTTATGGTTTTTTTTCTAACGGTTCGGTTTGCGGTTCGGATTGGCCCATCCCAAACGGTTTACGGTTCGGTTCAGGAGCTAATCCGAACCGCACCTGTTAAACCGAACCGAAGCGTTATAATAATAAAAAATAATATATTTTTATAAAAAAAATTATATTTTTCTTTTAATTTTATTCTATGTTTTCTTTTTTATTCTTATATTTTTATTAATATATTTATTTGTTAATATTTTTATTCTTCAATTTATTTGTTAATATTTTTATTCTTAAATTTTTTATTTTATGGTAGTATCATTATTCTTGAAAGTAAGATGTTGAATTTTTCTCTTAATTAGAATGATAGTAGCATCATTATTCAAGGTAATTTTTAAAAAATACAAGAATTATTTGTGCCTCATTTTTCAATCCTTAATGGAGTGCATGTGTTCCTTGGAGTCACAGCTTACACTCTAGCACTTCATACTATTTGTTGGATGTACTATTTTTTTTTTAATCTTCACTTAAGTGGATGAAAATTTATTTTAAATATAATAATCCGTAAACCGAACCGAACTAATTCGTAAACCGCTGGTTTAAAAAATTTTCAATCCGAACCAAACCGAACCGCGCCCACCCATACTTTGAACCCGAAAGTTATATATTTCTTTGGGAAATTTGTGGGAAATACATTGGTCTATTAATATATTAATACAAATATATATATTAAATTTTAAATTAATTAATAATAATAATAATAATAATAATAATTTATTAGTACATATTATATATTTATTAACTAAATATATTAAATTTTTTCTATATAAATTTCTCCGATATTTCAATTAGCTGCGTTAGGCATAAACTAATTTAACAAGAAGATAGTTATTGGGTTTGTATTCAGGGTACCAATAAAACTAACCAAAATGACAGTTTCAGCTATCTATTCAAAAACAAAGTTTTATTGGCATAATAAATTTGAAAATTATTCACATATTGAATACGTTTTGAAAATGTAATAGTTTTAGTGAACGCCTGTATTACCTATTCACAATTATATACATGTGCTGTGACAATTATCAATATATATATTATATATATATATATATATATATATATATATATATCTTTAGTTTATTTATATAAAATAAAATAATTTAATTGGCCGGTTCTCCGTTTGTATACCCAACCACGTGTTAGATGATCGTGGGCTGAAACTGGCATGCAAGTAAAGTGAAATTGAGAATAATGGTTAGTTCAGGAGGTTTTGTCTACCATATAACAATATAATAATAATTAGGAGGCTTAGCCTACCATAAATATCAACAATAAAATAAAGCAACGAGACACAGATTTAACGTGGTAAAACCCTCAATGTGAGAGAAATATCTACATGCAAATATAGAAGGATTTCACTATAGTAGAAAGAATTTTACAACATCTCTCTAAACACAATGAGTGAACAATCCCACACTCTCTTAGAATAGGAGAATTACAACTCTCTCAAACTCTTAAGAAGAAACTATATTTTCTCTCTTAGAATACAAATGATTTGGTTGAGAATGGAATGAAGAAAATAATGAAATGAAGCCTCTATTTATAGACATGAGATTCACTGTGCAAATAGTGAATTCTAATTTTTTATTATTTTCTTTTTAAGCATGTGGGACCCACCCACAATAATTTTTCCAATTATTGCTTGCTTTCGGTGGGTTGATTTTAACAATTCTCCTACTTGGAAACTTGATTAAGAACTAATAAGTTTCCACACCATCCGTTCTACTTTGCCGTCTTCAAGCTGCTTATGTTTCTGCTAAGCCATAAGAGGATTTACACCATACAAACTTGTCTATATTGATAGGTTTGGTCATTACATCTGCAAGGTTCTCATTGGTGTGTATCTTTAACAAGTCCACACTGCCTTCTTCCACCACTTCACGAACAAAGTGGTATTGCACCCCTCTTGAATGAAAAGCTGGATTCTTTGCAATGTACAAAGCACTCTGACTGTCATAAAACAAAGGAATTTTCTCTTGTTTGTGCCCGAGCTCCTCCAATAACCTTTGAAACCAAATAGCTTCCTTGCAAGCTTGTGTAGCTGCCATATACTCAGCTTCTGTTGTAGAAAAGCCACAACACTCTGTAACTTGGATACCCAGCTCACTGCTTCTCCTGCAAGTACAAACACATAACTCGTGGTGGATTTTCTTTTGTTAAGATCTCCTGTAAAATCTGAATCCACGTAGCCTCTGACAACTAATTCTGATCCTCCATAACATAATGCAGCATCTGAGGTTCCTTTGTATATCTAAGGATCCTTTTAGCAACATTCCAATGTTTTCTACCAGGATTCGCTATAAAACGACTAACCACTCTCACTGTTTGTACAATGTCTGGTCTTGTACAAATCATAGCGTACATTAAGCTTCTCACTGCTTACGGTACTCGAGACATCTCATTCCTCTAAGCTTCTTTGCAAGGACACATAAAAGAAGATAAATTGAAATTAACAGGAAGTGGGATAGAAATTGGCTTACAATCTTTCATGTCGAACCACCGTAAGATTTTCTTCAAGTAATTTTTCCGAGAAAGCCAAATCTTCATGTTATTTCTGTCTCAGTGTATTTGCATCCCTAAAATCTTATTTGCTGGTCCCATATCATTCATGTCAAACTCCCTAGCTAACTGTGCCTTTAATTCTTGGACTCGATCTTTGTTAGGGTCTGCTATTAACATGTCGTTCACATACAACGGTAAAATTATAAAGTCATTATTTCCAAACCTCTTGTAATATGTACAATGGTCTGAACTGAGTCTGTTATACCCAAGGAAAATAATGAAGGAATCAAATCTCTTATACCAACATCTCGGGGCCTGTTTAAGACCATATAGAGATTTGTTCAACCTACAAACCAAGTTCTCCTTGCCTATTTTAGCAAAACCTTCTGGTTGGAGCATATAAATTTCTTCAAATTCTCCATGAAGAAATACAGTTTTTACATCCAACTGTTCCAGATGTAGGTCAAATGTAGCACACATAGCCATGACTACTCTGACTGTTGTAAGTCAAACAACCGGAGAAAATATCTCATTGAAATCAATCCTTTCTTTTTGAGCATATCATTTCACCACCAATCATGCACGATAACGTTCCATTTGATCATTGCTATCTCGCTTGATCTTGTAGACCCATTTATTATCAATGGCTTTTCTTCCACGTGGTAATGGTACTAGATCCCATGTATTGTTTCTGTACAAAACTTATATTTCTTCTTGCATTGCTCCCATCCACAAAGTGTTGGGTTTTCTAGGTCAAACCAAGATCAATTAAGCATATAAACGTGCGAATATAACAAAGTAAAGTAGCGGAAATACTCACTTTGATCGGCTTTTGCGATGTGAAGACAACAAAAAATTTCTTCCTTGAAGTTTCGGCCAAGCCTCCATGGTTGTCCTCCTTGTGTTGTTCGGCCAAGCTCATTTGCTTTGATCTTCAAGCTCCAAGCCTTGTGTGTTGATTCCATGCTCAAGAGTTGGTTTCCCTATCACATTTGAATGACTCCTTCAGTGTGATAGCACCATGAAAAATTTGCTACAAATCTTCCATTTGCTTCTTTTGTCTCTCGGCCAAGGAGAGAAAAATGGCTTCCAAGCCTTGAGATGAGGGAGAGAAAAAAATGGTTCAAAACCGTGTGAGGAGAGAAAGGAAGAAGATGAAGTGTGTTGTGTATTTGTTTTCAAAAAACAAAAATCAATTACCAAGTTTCAAAATTTGGTACAAGACTTTAAAGTCTTCAACAACTCCCATCAATCACAAAAGTGACATGCATCACATCACTAAAAGTTGATGTGACTTCCATCACAAGAATGACTAATGATGTGACACGTGATGTGACTTGTGGGCCCCACTTGATTCAAAATGTGAGTGGTCCCGCAAACACTCCCGGGCTCGGATTCGCTAATTCCGAATTAACGAATTTTACGTTGCGACGTAATTAAATCAAATTTACTTAAATAATTATGCCTAGCAAAATTACTATTCACGTCGCTAGCGAATTAATTCTAAATTATCTCGTTCGCCCGAATTAAAATCCAATTTTAATTCCGCGTCGAAATCTAATTTCGTTTAATATATCGAATATATTATTTTATCGATTAATTCTGAATTAATCGTTCTCTATCTTTAAATAGTATTTTATCCCAGATAAAATATCTCCGCAATTAATCCTAGATTAATTTTCTCTCTCTTATAAATAATTCGAGATTAATTATGTCCGAGTCATACGTCATCGGTGAATCTTCGGGAAGCGACCCATGAGATCCCTGGATATGTTGGCAGTAAATCCGGTCGTTGGACTATCTGAACTGTACGTACCTAGTACTACGTTTTTACCGATTTACAAGACATGATTGGCTTCTAGCAAAGCACAATGCCTACCCAATTCTCCAGAAATATTATTAAAGGAATATGTAATCTATATCAGACGTAGTATACACAATATTGCGTATTGCGATCCAGTATCGGATGTCACATGCAAGGCCTGGGGCTGGAATTGTGTCTGCCCCGTACGAAGCATATATCAGATCTCTGGTAACTAGTCTCTATAATCGGATAAACATGACCTAGTCATATTATCCCGATAGCTGCAGCATATAAGAGCACTCGTTCCGTATCCTACGTGACCATCATCTTCATATGACTGAAGTGATACTTCCATCTTGACATCACACCCAATACACTACGATTCTCAATATACCTAGAAGTGGCGTACACAGAACCTGTTAAAGCCTTGGACGACCAAAACCAAAGTATATTGATTGTCGCAAGTATTAGCGATGCAAGTCTCAAGTTAAGACCAAATACACCTACCCTGATTCAGACTTCCATATACACATAGTCATACTACCAATGGAATTCCAAGGGGTCTATCCAGAGTGAAGCTGTTTCTGTACATCGGTAAACACAACCTCCTATTACACTTGTATAAGTATCCAATACTTAAATAAATGAGAACTATGCCGTTATGCTCCCACAACGCGCACAAGTGCAATACTAGTCTATTCCGCATTATCGATGTCCAATCTCGATAATACTATGACTATGGATGTTTTAATGATTAAACCTTAGTGGATTAATACTGTCTCATATCTTATTAATCCGGAACTAATCATATGGACTTTTATCATTTATACATCCCGGTAATCCAATTACAAATGATAAAAGAGCAATTTCTTTTGTCACATAGTTAATTTGTACAACAACACAATTATCTGTACAAATAGTGATGATATGGGTCATAATTGTCCAACACAAAGATGCATTTACATCTTTTGTAGCTTTAGGGAAAGTTGATGGCTCTACATCCACTGTTAGAAGACAGTATGCAATGTTACTCTCCGTATCATACTCTGAGTGCCAACCTGGAGGTCTTCTCTGTTAGTTGATCGGCGAACTTCAGAAGCTTCAAACTCGATTAGTTCTTATGCCTCGTGCTCTGGTGCTGCTTCAGAAGAATCTGAATTTTCTTGTTCTGGATTATTTTCCACTAATATTGTTGCAGTTTCTGTACTTTCTTTTGAAGTGCTATCATTTCCTTCTTTCTGCATTTGTTCTTATGTAAATATCACATATCTGCTGATGATGATCTTGTGGGTAATGAGATCTCACAAGCGATACCCCTTTACCCCATCAACATAACCCAAGAAAATATATTTTCTAGATTTTGGATCTAACTTTATTCTTTCTTGAGCGTTGTACATCACGTACACATGACAACCAAAAATGTGAAGAGATGAGTAATCAATTGGCTTTCCGCTCCACATCTCCATCAGTGTCTTCAAATCATTTGTTGTTGATGGAGATCTATTTACAACATAGCATGATGTATGAACTACTTCTGCCCAAAAGCACTTTGGTAGACTAGTTGTTCTGAGCATAACTCTTACTCTTTCCAGCAGCGTTCTATTCATCATTTCTGCCACACCATTTTGTTGATGAGTGTATGGTGTAGTAGTTTTCCTTTTGATGTCTTCTTGCTGACAATATGCATCAAAATCTTTGCTGTAATATTCTCCTCCATTATCTGTCTTTAAACACTTGATTCTCCTTCCAGTTTCAACTTCAATTTATGCTTTGAAATTTTTAAAAACTGTGACTTATTTTTAATTGGGTACACCTAACATCCTCTAGAAAAGTCGTCAATAAATGATACAAAATACTTTACTTTCCCCATAGATTAAACCGGTGCTTCCCAAACATCAGAGTGAATCAATTCTAAAATGATTTTACTTTGGGACATGACTTGCTGAATTTTAATCTGTTTTGCTTACTTAAAACATAATGCTCACAAAACGGTAGACTAACTGCTTTCAAGCCTGAAAGTAGCTTTTGATTGACGAGAATCTGCATTCCCTGTTCTGACCGGTGGCATAGTTTCTGGTGCCACAATATAGAAGCTTCCTCTCCAGAATCCAATGATGCTACTGATGCAATTGCTTCCTGAATCGATTTTCCCAATAGCATATACAAGTTTGTTGAGATTTTTTTCAGCTTTCAAGACAGTAAGTGCTCCTTTCACCATTTTTAATACCCCATCTTCAACAATAGTCTTGTATCCGAGGTCATCTAACTATCTAACTGACAAAAGATTTTTCTTCATTCCCACAACATGTCGAACATCTTGTACAGTGCAGATTGTGGGGTTTTTAGGGGGCAAATCCAAGGTAACGCAGCGGAACGCGAAAATCAAAATTTTCTGATTTCAATAATTTTTCTTGGGCAATTAAAATAAATTTATTTATTATAATTACTCAATACTTAAAAATTGAAATTTTTACCAAAAATCAGATTTTAACATATTTACCGTTTGACACCCCAAACTTTTACATTTTGATCATTTTAGTCCTCAAATTGTCAAATATAATTTTAAGTGATTCCAAATCAATCCCAACATGATTTATACATGTCCAATACATCAAAATATAAATTACAACTTAAATCCCATAAAATGCCAAAATTACCGAGAAGGACACAAACTTTCCAACTTGTGCATTTTGGTCCAATCTTGTTCAAAACAAGTCAAGATGAAATCCAATCATCACCAAATTTTATATACATCATTACACAACACATATATGAAAAGCCCCAAATTTGGAAAGGGTATAAACCCTACTTTTATAAATTCTTCAAATTAAACAAATCCAACATTTCAATCAAGTCTCTACCACACCAAACAAGTCTCACCACTTGGAAACAACACAAGAATAATTCTAGGTCATCAATGAGTGGCCTAAAAACTCTAGAATGACAACATGATTATCAAATAACCAAAAGAGAGCTTAATAACCATTTATAAGCTCACTTTAATTAACATACATGCTATCATCTTTCTTTCAAGTTTCCAACCATTTTATTACATGCTTAAAGAGTAGAGAAAATTCCAAGCAATACATGTTGAAGCCAAGAATCATAGAAGTAATTTTCTAGTTGAAGAAAGTTAGAAAAAACTTACGAAATTCCAAATTTTTCTTAATGTTTTCCTTTGTTCTTCAACTTTTCTCTCAAACTTTCTTTGTAATATGTTTTGGTGGCTTAACCTAATGAAAGAAAGAATGAAACAAAATAATATATACTTCCCCTACACTTGGCCGAATTTGGGGAAATAACAAATATCTAGTTTTTTGTTTTGTTTTGTTTCATTTTATCAAGCTTTAGTTTACTTGTTGTAATTGATCACTACAACATTTAATGTATTACAATAAGTCAAACCAATCAAATAAAGCCATTTCCTAACTTAATCATAACATAAGTGATAAGTGCACAAAAATGTACTTTGAACATCGCTAACGCGACTTAATTATCTTGTATTTAATCTTAATTAGAGTTTATTTTGTGCTTTATTATTAGGAAGCAATGGAACATGAAGATTCGAGCAATTACACATGTTTCGGGACCTTACGGACACACCGGAAGCACGCGAGAGGAGATGAAACGAAGAAAGCACAAGACCAGGAATTCACCACGCGTCACGACGTGCCAATTCCATGCGTCGTGACGCACCCCAGTTTCACTCTCCATGCATTTTCCAGCAGCTTTGGCGCCCCAACGCCCAAACACCAGCGCCGCAGAATGCCCCAAAACCCTAATTTTGACTTGTTTGATGCACATAATGACTCCAGAACTTTTCTATATAAAGCCAACTTCGTCCAAACCCTAGAGGAGGAGAAAAATAGAGAAAAACAAGAGAGAAACATACAACAAAGAGCCACAAACACAAAATCAAGAGAGAAGAACGAAGAAATTCAAGGAAACATGACGACTCTCCAATCTATCAATGTTGTATCTCTTTCTCCCATGGAGAGCTAATCTCCTAGGAAAAACTAAGTATGAACTTTTATATTTAAATTCTTATTTTCATGTTGTTGATTCTTAAAGTACCTTTTAATGTTTAATACAATTGATGTTTCTTGTTCTTTATTATATTTCGCTTTATAATCCAGAAACTTATTTTGTCAACTCCCATATAGATCCAGACATGCTTCTTTTATGTGCGATTTGTGAAACCAGTTGGTAAAGTTGTTTTATGTGTTAGTCTTCTGTTGCAGTATTTCCCCAGGGTATATTACCGACGTTAGATAGCTCGTAATGATAACTTTTATGTGCTGCTAAAATAGAGAAAATAATCATTGATTACCTTAGAATTTGACATGTGTACAATTGAATATCTTCCGGTTGTTGGTTTGGGATGTGAAACCTTCAACTGAGTAATAACATGAATCAATAACTGAACATATGAGTTTAATACAAGAGGGATTCCCAATTCTTTGCCATCTTTCTCTATTGATATTCTTAAGTACTTTTATATAGTTTTTATCTTACATTATCAATTCATTCTTTCTATTTAATTTAGTTACTGCTAACGTTTTGTTTGAGTAAACCAGTTCTTTGTAACCATCTCTCTGAGGAATCGACACCCTAACTATATTGTGATAACCGCAAGTAACCGCAAGTACTTTTTGGGCGTAATCAATAAGATATTTATATTTTTAATTACTTTAATTATTTAACAATTAAATAATTATTTAAATACAAATATTTTAAATATATGTATTATATTTACTTTAAATAATCCAAATACATATATTAATGATATATGTCAAATATCACAATTTGACATTTAATTAATGTGTATTTAATAAAATCATTCATTAAATACAAATACACATTAATTAGGAAATGACCATTAGGTCCCTTTTCATGTATTTTCGTTTAACCATTAAAAGTTTTATAAATAATCAATATTATTCACAAAAGTTGCCCTAGTGCTCTACGAGTATGTTTCATTAGTGAGACTCTCTAGGTTCAGGCATATCTGTCACGAAATCCAATTTCGTATCCATAATCTACCCATTTGTAAATTATGACCAACATGGATAAAATCACTGAACCATACAAGTCGAGGTCATTACATACGTATAAACCATCTGTCACAGGTATCCAGATTATTCTAGAGATATAGATATAAACGTCAAATCTCTATAGATATAATCACGTCGCCGTTTCTATTAGCAATCTCTTAATAACACTTAGAACTCGCTTCTACAGTGTACCACAGGCCAATGGATTTAACAGATTGCTAATTCCATATTAAATATCTATACTCTGTACACAGAACTGACAGATCCTTTCTTGACACACACAAGATATCTTGAGCATCAGTCCACACCCAACGAACATGCGAAGGTCTGATCTAAATAGATCAGTGACGTGACTGCCATCAAAGTATAAATGATAACTGATGACCAGAAAATATATCAATATTTACCTACCCTTTGACCTAATATTTTGTTTAGTTTCTCGGGCTTTATGAATGTTTTGATGTGTTTTTGTTTGTTTTGCAGATAAATAAATTTTTGGGACTCAATGAAATCAACTTAGGAGAAACATTAATAGTTCAGGAGCCCGAACAAACAGAATATCAACTTGATCTAGATCATCCTTCGGTCTCTGAAGAGAAACAAGTAGCAAAGCTTTCTGTATCAACCACACCAACAAATGAGGATGAAACTCTGCATCCTCAAAATGAAGATCTTGGAGCATGCATTGCACATATGACAAATGAAGAGCTAAACGAGGAATTGCTAAAATACATAAGTGAAGAAAAAATGGAACAAAATGAAGGACAAAGGAAAGAGAAAATGTCTGACCATATTGAAAATGTCATGACTTAGGAGAAACATTACCGTATTGGGGAGTACACATCGAGGACACCGCCCAGAAGCTTGACAGAATGGAACAACCATTCAAAGTCAAGTACGATACGAGACCTACTGATTTATTTTCATTTCTTTTGCAAACCACTGGAGCGATAAAGTTTAAGAATGTGGCTCAAGCACTGAATGAGACAAAATTCTTTCGGTCACCTCATTGTTGGAAGAGACCCTTCAAAAGCAACGCTCATGGGATTGTCCTCAATCGGACGTCTAAAACCATGCTGAAACCTCTTTGATGGATGGACTTCAGTCACGTCTGGCTGAAGACGATAAATTTAGCGCTAGCAGGGAAGCAACCCATGCAAAAAAAATTATTTTTATTTAAATTTTTATTTATGTATTTTGTGTATATATGTTGTAGCAATTTTAATTTTGTGTGTTATTTTTATAGGGAAAACACAGACGGAGCATTTAAGGCAAAGCAAGCCAAGTAAAAATGGGGATATCACAGAATAAAGTTTGACAAAATCGTGAAGATAAAAATTCTATTCATCAGAGATGGCAGAGTAAGGAATCAACGCTTGAAACGCATCTTAGTGGATATGTTTGAAGGATTCGCATTTTTTCCCAAAAAAATACATAATTAAATAAATAAAAATAAAAAGGAAAACTATCATGCTCTCACTCACTTTCTTATAAACACAAGGTTCTTCCTCGTTCTTGATGAATCCTGATAATCTAATTATCTCATCAAAATGACGATTCCAGCTTCGGGATGTCTGTTTAAGTCAATAAATAAACTTTTGGAGCTTACAAACCAAGTTTGAAGTCTCACTGGATACGAAACCCTCTGGTTGTTCCATATAGATATCATTCTCGAGAAATCCATTTAGGAAATCGATTTTCACATAAATCTTCCATATCTCATAGTCGTGATATGCAGCAATGGCTAAAAGAATCATAATAGATTTTAGCATAACTACTGGTGAAAATTTTTCCTCATAGTCAATCCCAGGACGTTGAGTGTAACCTTTTGCTACCAGTCGGGCCTTAAAGATTTCCACATTTCCATTGGGCCCTCGCTTCATTTTGTAAACCCAGACTTGATTGTCATGCATAGAATCCATTTCAGATTTCATAGCTTCCTACCATTTTCCTGAATCGATATCTAATATCGCTTATTTATACGTAGTCAAATCTGTTTAATCCAAGATGAGAACATCAAGACTCACATCAGATGTTAAAAACAATCTCTCAAGGGGCTTCAATATTCTATTCGACTTACATAGAAACGGTGTTGTAGGTCATTCACCTAGTTAGATCTCTGGTTCCATCTCAGATTCCTTACTATTGGGATTAAACTCATCAAGTTCAATATTTCTACAATTCCCACTTTCTCTCAAAAATTCCTTTTCAAGAAAAGTGGTAAAGCGATCAACAAATACATTTCGTTGCTCAAAATAATAGAATTGATATCCCAAAGAATTTTCAGGATATCTAATAAACCTATATTTATACCCCATGGGTGCTAGTTTATCCCGTTGCGTAAATCTAACATATGCAGGAAAACTTTAAATCCTTAAGTATCTAAGACATGGATTTCTACCGAACCATATCTGATAGAGGGTCGTAGAAACAGCTTTCAATGGAACCTTATTAAGTATGTGCACAGCAGTAAGTAAAGCGTAACCCCAAAGGTAATATGGAAGATCTTTATAGCTCATCATGGTTCGTACCATAGCCAATAAAGTATGATTTCTACGCTCAAACACAACATTGTGTTGAGGTGTTCATGCTGGGCTAGAATTCCCTTCTCTCTTAAATAATTTCTGAATTCGTCACTCATGTAATCACCGCCTCTATCTGATCTAAGGCATTTGATGAATTTACTGGTTTATTTTTCGACTTCGTTTCAGAATATTTTGAACTTGTCAAATGTTTCCGATTTATGTCTCATCAAATAGACATATCCATATCTTGACTTATCATCCGTGAAAGTCACGGAGTATGTTGAACCATCATAAACGGCATGATTTAATGGACCACACACATCATTGTGTAGTAGTTCCAATAAGTCTCCAGCACGGTGTCCAACACCAAGAAATGGGGCATTTGTCATCTTTCCTTGGATAAATGACTCACAAATCGGATAAGGATCTAAGGTAAGATTTTCAATCAAATCATTCTTTACCAATTTGGATAGATTTCTAACACCTATATGGCCCAATATCATATGCCATAATTCAATATTATTTAATTCAGATTTCCTACTTGTATTTTCCTCTACATTAAAGACATCTCTATATGTTTCTAAAACATAGTGACTGTTAGATAAAGAACATTCGCATATTAGATTGTTGTCTTTATCATATAAACATAAAGCATTATCTTTAATGTTTATTTTGTATCCCTCTTTGTCTAATATCAGTAAAGATATTATTTTTCTGATAAAGAAGGGTACATAATACCAGTCAAGTAACTCTAATTTACATCCATTAGGGAGATCTAGAACAATTGTTCCTATGGCCTTGACATCCAATGTCTCGCCATTGCCAACTCTAAGATGGATCTCCCTTTTTTTCAACATTCTTTTAACCCTCATGACCTGCATGGAGTTGCAAATATGAGTAGAACTGCCGGTGTCTAACACTCATCCACTATTTTTATCTAAGGCTAATGAGATATCAATAATAGGAAAAATACAAAGCATACCTGAGGGTCCTACTTTTCCTTTCAGTTATGGACAATCCTTCTTCCAGTGTCCAGACTTTTTTCATTGTAGACATTGATCACAAGCTACATGCGGTCTTGCAGCTTTACGTTTCTTGGAGTTTTTCTTTGAAATCTTCTTCTTTCCCATTTTGATTTTCTTAGATTTCTTAGAAGTCATTGAAGAGCTTACTTCACCATGGAGGTATAAAATATGATTGCCCTTCTTCAAGTCATGCTCCTAGCTTGCATCGAATGTATATGGAAATTTAATGCAAAACCAACATAAGTACCATGTAAAAAAGACAGAATCAAATTACGGCCTAGCTGTTCATCAATCACAATGCCATGTCATTCCAAATATCGGATTTGGTCGATCATGTTCAAAACATGAATGTTGACAGCTCATCCATCCTTGAGTTCAGCACTGAACCATTCCTTATACCTATGATATATTTCAATTTCTTGATTTGCCTCGAACAACTCTTTGAGTGTTCACATAATACTCCAAGCATTCGGTACTTCTATGTACTGTCTGAGCAAATTTAGAACCACCAATCCTGAAATGTAGGATTTCACCTTCAGGTTATCATTCTTCTATTTTGCAAAAGTTTCTCGCTCTCCATGAGTGGAGTCGGGATCTATTTCAACATGCAATGGATTGATAGTTACATATGTCAACTTTTCAAACTTCAGGACAAGGCGGATGTTCATTTCCCATTCGAAATAGTTTTCGGCTCCTTTCAATTTATTGGAATCCAATAGTCACATCAATGGATTTACGGCAGCCATCTACAAGACAACAATTAAACACTAGCATAATATTTTTCATTTCAAAATAAAAAACACCAATTGATTATTGAATTTTAAATCTATTAGTGCCCTCCCACTACTTTACGTAATTATATAATCTCCCTTAACGGAAAAATAGAATTTGATTATCAAAATTTTCATAGTGGGAAGTGGATCGCATGACATTTACTCCAGCCTCACACTATCAATGGTTTTAGGCTTCATAAACTCATCAGGTAAACCTCCAAGGTCAATCACATTCATATGACTCATAGTTTGGTCCTGAACCGTTTCTTATCCTCACAATAATGACGGTATTGGATTAAAACTTATTCTAGGTGTATACTTGTCAATGTTGACTAATGAGCTTCGTATGTACACCCTCAAAATAATGACGGTATTGGGAGACTGCGTTAACTCATCACGCTAAATCTAATATTTTACCGCAGCGACCTAAGTTTCGAGCACTTATACCCTAATAATAACGACGGTCTTGGGCATAAGTATTAAGAACTCATTCATCTCCGTATTGAAAAGACAGACCTTCCAATGATACTGCAATATTATTAATATTTATTACTTAAAAGTAATCACCTAATCATGGGAGATTTATGACAATCAAGTCAAATTAAAATTTTAATTTAAAACATGCAATACATATCCAATATGACTTATACATAACTAAATTAAAATTATTGTGGCATAGATTCAAAACATGTGTTGTGTGGTATGATCTGCTCTGATATCATTCTGTTGGGGCAGATGTGGAACCTCTAGGGTTGGATCGGAGGCCCACGCAGCGGAAGTGGGTCTAACCCATAGATATCAGGTATGGGTGTAATTTTACAATATTTAATGGATACAATATTTCATTTCTAGTGTTTAGGAAAAAAATCGGAATCCGAAAAAACCAAAATGGGATAAAAATCGGAGGAGAAAATTTTTTCCGAACCACGCGCATTTAGTGTGCATGCAGCAGCAACGCTGCCCTCTCGGGAAACAACAAAAATTTTTTTTTAAAAAAAAAATTTCTAAAAACCTTAAACACTTTTAAAATCATCCAAAATAATTTTAATTTCAAAACCAACCACAACATATATTATGCAATAAACACACACACACACACACACACATATATATTCTAAATATATAAATATTTCTTTGAATCAAAATACAACCCAAAATAGAATCCCACAATGAAATGACTCATGAACAATTCTATGTCACCCAAAGGTGGTCAAGTGATTCTAGAATGGTAGCTATAGCTCCAAGCTATTATCTAGAGTTTCAAACTCAAATTTTATTCATTGTTCCATGTCTAACATTAACATCATTGACCAAATACAACCATATTATGTTTATACTTCCAAAGCATCCTAACTTGTTGCGATATTTTATATCGTACCGCAAGTGTACGGTGTCAAGTTTTAGTAAAGATGAGTGAAAGGGTGTTGAACCCACAGGGATTGTATTTAATTCACACTAAGTACTACAATTAATAATCCTTAACTTTATTTAGAAAAAAACTAAATTTAGAATAATATGAATTTTAAACTAAAAGATAAATAAATAAGATATGAGAAGAAACCAAGATACGAGAGATTCTAGAGTCTGATTTCACCTAGCTATCCCCTATGTATTTGTCATGCCATTCAATTCTTATTCAATTACATTGTTTATAAGTCAATAATCCTAAGGTATTCCACTTATTCTCTCGAGCAATAGTGAAAAGATTATCAATTAAAGACTTTTATATCCCTATAAAAATCTAGTAATCAATAATTCATTACGTTCTGTGATTCTTTGTTAGTGACTTCAAAGGGATTATGGATTCTCCTGAACTCTACAAATCTTCTAGGTTATATTCTCTAGATCCTATTCAAAATCACTCTCTCCCGAGCGATAGATTCTAAACATTCATCATCTCAATTTGTGGCCAGCAAACAAGAAGCATTAAACGTAAGAGAATACAAATAAACTGAAATATAACTTCATAAAACTCAAATTGACAAACAATACATAGGTTCAAGTATTGGCTACATCATCCTCTAAAATTATGGAGTTATTTCATGACTAAAGATAAAAACAATGAAAATAGGGTCATGAACATAATGAACATCATTAGAGTTTAAAGAAAGAAACTAGATGATAAAACCCGAATTGAATCTGTTCCTCTTCGGACGTCACCGCTTTCTTCTCCTCTTTTCGCTCTTCAATCCTCCTCCACGGATCTCTCTAAAATATTTATTTAGCACTATTGGCTGTGTACTTTTCTCCTCTCCTAGGGTTTTGGACGAGCTTATATATTTATAAGAAATTCTTGGAGTCATTATGCATGTAAAACCCTAAAAATTGATGTTTATGGGAGTCTGCGCAGTGCCATGGTGCCAGAAAGTGGTGCCGCGGTGCCAAACTCATGGGATTTTATATGTCTATTGTTGAAGGGGCACCGCGGCGTCAGAAGTTGGGCGCCGCAGCGCCAGTCACTTTTCTGGCGTGCTGATTTCTACGATTTTCACTCTTCCCGTGTGCTTCTGATGCGTCTATAGGGTCCCAAAAAAAGTACAAATGCCCCAAGATCCATATTCCAATGTTTCCTATAAATAAAACATAAAAGAAAGTACAAATACATTAAATGATACCGAATCTAACAAAATAGTAAGCTAAGAATGCATGAATAAGTTGGCATAAACCGTAGTTATCAAACACCCCCCAAACTTAAGATTTTGCTAGTCCCGAGCAAAAGAAAAAATAAAAACTAAATAAGAAAAAATAACAAAATTAACTAGGCCACTTTCGTGGGGCGCTTGTTGCATTTAGCGTATGTAACAAGCCTTTAAACCCCTAGACGACCCTAGTGGACGAGTTATAGTCTCGTGAGGGCTTACAATGACGATATCCACAAACTTCATTCACAAATATGCAATCATACAAAAATATAATAATAATAAAAGCAAAGAAATTAGTCCCGATAGTTATACATAATGTTGTCCTCAAAGAATACCTACCAATGAATTCAGAAAACCTTTAAAGTACTCAATGCAACTTAAATCCAAGTTCTTGAATAAAGTATCAAAGTCAGACTCACAATGTATGTGTGTGTAAAGGTTTGGTCACAGCTCGACACCTAAGTAAACCAACTCAATGATTTCGTCCCAAAATTTGAGGTCCAATGGGTCAAATCAACCTAAATATCTCAAAAGTATCTCGTAATTGCCTTTTTTTTTTTCTCATTATGGTATGATTTTATTTTCTTCTTTTTCCTTTTTTTTTAATTTTTTTCAACACACCTACCATTTAAGGTAACATTTCTTCTTATGGTGGTCCTAACACTCGTCCATAGGTAGCTTCACGTTTATCGGTTATAGGTGGTTTAACTCTTTCTTTTCAATTTTTTTTCTTTCAAAATTTTTTTCATTTTCTTTTGTTTTTAACCATACCATACATCATAACACTAGCAAATCGAGATAGACATCTAAGCAAACAGTCATTCACCGGCATGTAATTTCTTCAACTAGTTACTTTGTCAATTACTTAGGTCCTTACTGCTAAAAACCTATTGTTAAGTGCTTATGAGTCTAACCTAAATCACCTACTCAAGGCATCAGATAAAATTCAATTGGGAACTTATCATTTCTAAGATTTCATCTAAAGCAAACAAAATTCATCATTAGACTTATGTTTTACTATCTATGACTAAAAATAAAAAATAATTTTTTTTATTAGCAGGAACTATATCACTACATGTACACACCCTCAAACTTAAAACTTGCATTGTCCTCAATATAAGATAAATATAAAGAAACAAAAGTAAGAAACAACACTATCGTGCATGGAGTTGATCAGGCTCATGCTGGTCAGAATTTGGTTGTGCGGGCTTTGTGTGTTTCGTGTTAATACCTGCATAAATAACATGCAACTAATAAACAAACAAATAGCACACAATAAAATAAAATAAAATAAAATAGTAATAAAATAAATATAAGAGTTGTCTCCCCGCTAGCGCTAAGTTTAACGTCTTTAGCCAGATGCACCCACCCAATTGGTCATGGTGGCTTTAATGTAGCGGACCGAGTAATCTCATGTGCTTTCTTCTTTTGTATCCATCGGTTGTTATGACATGAAAAAAATTACTTGGCGCTGCTCTTTAGGGTTGGTCTCAGTATTACTAGGAAATGCTCATTGCTATTGATTGGTCATGGAGGAAGCAATCTGCCCAATCTATACTTCTAAAGACTTCATTATTGCCCCTATATTTCCCATGTGTGTCTCAATGTTATTTAGCCTTGACTCATTATTCTCAAACATTTCTGAAGTATTAGCAACAAACGTGCTCATGAGATCTTCTAAGGAATGTTTCTGCTCAGCTCTTTGATAGTTGAAGCCAGATGAAAGTTGCAAGGCATTCTCTGTATTAGCATATGATAGGTTCAGATGAGTGTAGTTAGGCATAGGATTGCCTCTATAGTTTTTGAAGTTCCGGTTGTTCACATACTGGACTATATCCTCCGTCAGGAAAGATCATTTTATTTACAGTAGCAGCTTCAATAGATGGTTGGCCTTGTTGATTGGTCACTGTTGCTAGATGAGTCGTGAGGGATGATATTTGAGCTGTAAGTGCAACAATATGATCCACCTCATATCTACCAGCCACCTTAGTCACAGTAAGGCGTTTTTATGGCCATTGATAGTTATTGATGCCCATCTCCTCTAATAAAGCATATGCGTCTTCAGTAGATTTCTTGAATAAAATTCCTGCAGCAACTGCATCGGTCGTGGTTCTATTAGGACAATTCAACCTTGTAGAATAACTGAATCTGAACTCAGTCTTTGAAATTATGTCATGGGCATCTCCTGAGTAGATCTTTAAAGCGCTCACAGGCCTCATACAAATTCTCAGTCTTCAACTGCCTAAATATACTAATTTCTGATCTCAGTTTGGCTGATTTAGCTAATGGAAAGAACCTCGTAAGAAATTTAGTAGCCACGTCCTCCTATGTCAGGATGCTTCCCATTGGTATTGATTGTAGCCAACCCAATGCTTTATCCCTTAAAGATAATGGGAATAAGCATAGCCTGATGGCCTCTTTAGTCACGCCATTCATTTTTATGTTATCCGCCATCTCCAAGAACATCCTTAAATGCATGTTCAGATCCTCTACGGCTGAACCCCCAAACTGCTTCTTTCATACCAAGTTGATCAATGTAGGTTTCAGCTCAAAGTTATTGGCATTGATTGCGGGTGCGCAATCCCAAAATAGTTATCATCTACGACCGGCTTGAAATGATCTCTGATTTTCACCTGGCGTGGGTTGTTCTCTTTGTTTTCAGCCGCCATTGCTTCTTTTCAAGTTCCTTCTCTTTCTTTAGTCTCATCGTTGTTCCTTATATTTTAGGATCAAACATGAGAGAGTTAAGACTTGTGGATCTTCGCATTCACTGAAGCACAAAAAGACAAAAAAAAATCAATAATCAAATAAAAACAAAACAAAAATAAACTTAAAACCCAAATAAATTACAAATAAAATTCAAATTCAAATTGAAGCTAAGGTTACTTGGTAATAGTATTAATGTGAATTAAATTAACAATCCCCGACAACGGCGCCAAAAACTTGATGTGATATTTATATCGTACCGCAAGTGTACAATGTCAAGTTTTATTAAAGATGAGCGAAAGAGTGTCGAACCCACATGGATTGTATTCAACTCACACTAAGTACTATAATTAATAATCCTAACTTTATTTAGAAGAAACTAAATTTAGAATAATTGGAATTTAAAAACTAAAAGATAAATAAATAAGATATGAGGAGAAACCAAGATACGAGAGATTCTAGAGTCTGATTTCACCTAGCTATCCCCTATGTATTTGTCATGCCATTCAATCCTTATTTAATTACATTGTTTATAAGTCAATAATCCTAAGGTATTTCATTCCCTCTCCCGAGCAATAGTGAAAAGATTATCAATTACAGACTTCGATATCCCTATAAAAATCTAGTAATCAACAATTCATTACGTTCTGTGATTCTTTGTTAATGACTTCAAAGGATTTATAGATTCTTCCGAACTCTATAAATATCCTAGGTTATATTCTCTAGATCCTATTCAAAATCCCTCTCTCCCGAGCTATAGATTCTAAACATTCATCATCTCAATTTGTGGCCAGAAAACAAGACGCATTAAACGTAAGAGAACACAAATAAACTGAAATATAACTTCATAAAACTCAAATTAACAAAAAATACATAGGTTCAAGCATTGGCTACATCATCCTCTAGAATTATGGAGTTATTTCATGACTAAAGCTAAAAACAATGAAAATAGGGTCATGAACATAATGTACATCATTAGAGTTTAAAGAAAGAAACTAGATGATAAAACCCGAATTGAATCCCTTCCTCTTCAGACGTCACCACATTCGTCCCCCCTTGTCGCTCTTCAATCCTCCTCCATGGATCTCTCTAAAATATGTGTTTAGCACTATTGGCTGTGTATTTTTCTCCGCTCATAGGGTTTTGGACGAGCTTATGTATTTATAAGAAAGTCTTGGAGTCCTTGTGCATGTAAAACCCTAAAAATTGATGTTTTTGGGAGTCTGCGTAGCGTCGCGGCGCCGGAAAGTAGAGCTGCGGTGCCAAACTCGCGGGATTTTGTATGTTTGTTGCTGAAGGGGCGCCGCGGTGCCAGAAGTTGGGCACGGTGGCGCCAATCACTTTTCTGGCGTGCTGAGTTTTGCGCTTTTCGCTCTTCCCATCTGCTTCGGATGTGTCCGTAGGGTCCCAAAACACGTACAAATGCCTTAAGAACCATATTCCAATGCTTCCTATCAATAAAACATGAAAGAAACTACAAATACATTAAATGATACAGAATCTAACAAAGTAGTAAGCTAAGAATGCAGGAATAAGTGGGTATAAACCACACTTATCACTCCAAGCTATTATCTAGAGTTTCAAACTCTAATTTTATTAATTGTTTGATTTCTAACACGAACATCTTTGACCAAATTACAAGCATATTATGTTTATACTTCCAAAACATCTTAACACAATTAATTTGCCTAATTTCAACATTTAAATTATGTAATCATGCATCCAGTACATAATTCATCACTATATGTCTCACTAATGAAAACTCACTAATGAAAAACATAACTTATGCGAAGATCAAACATTATCTAGTAAGCTTGATACAAAGATCCAATCTCCTTATTCTTGTTGAAATGGTTGGAGAACTTCCAAGGTTTGCAAGCTTGACTCCAAGATCCAATCCTGATTCCAATGCTAGCAAGCTTCACTCCAAGATCCAATCTTGATTTCT
This sequence comes from Zanthoxylum bungeanum, assembly GCA_019454045.1. NCBI lineage: Eukaryota > Viridiplantae > Streptophyta > Magnoliopsida > Sapindales > Rutaceae > Zanthoxylum > Zanthoxylum bungeanum. The sequence goes on from SKCR01021646.1 coordinate 208,866, forward strand.
GCTAAATGAAATATTATTGAGACCTCACAAAGCTTCTCAAAACACCTCTCTCACTTAGGCTAATTTCTCCAAGAATTGCTTGTATTTAGCTTTCTCAAGCTTGATTAAAACCTTTGCTCAAGCTAGCTATTTATAAAAAAACTTAGGCAATTTTTATTTAATAAAAGTTCTAATCAACTTTTATGTGGGCTTAATCTAATTTGTCAAAATATGTATCATTAGGTGTGACTAATCACCTTTGTTTATCTTTTTTATTTAATCCAATTAAATCAAGATAAAGTTTAATTAATGGATTAGTTACATGTCTTCCACTTTGATTTAATCCAATTAAATCAAGCCAAAAATACCTATAATTACATACTTGCAATTACCATAATATCCTCAAATGGTAGAGATAATTATGAAATTACAACAAAAACCCTTGTGTAAATATTGAATTAATCCAATTAATCCAATTAGGTCAAAGTTAATAATCAATATTATCCAAATAATATTTTATTATCTTAATTGATAATTATAATATCGAATATTATCTTTTATCAAAATTAATCGGTTACCCAAGTGCTCAATGAGTACACTTCATATTGTGGGATTCTCTATGTCCAGACACGTTCGTCATATAAGTATAGTTAATATGTACGCAATTCGGCCACCTCTGAATTCACGAAGAACACGAACAACCTTTATAAACTATAAGAGTCGAGGTCCTCACATATGTTTATCAATTCCTCTATCGTAGGCTATCCGAGTTGTGCTTAGGAAATATAGAATACACCGTCAAGTTTCCGAGGCGCACATCTCATGTCGACATGTCCACGATTCTTTACAACTGATGCAATCCACCATAGGTGATCGGCTTTGGCCAAAGTCTTAAGAATCAGGACTTACTCTCATGGATACCTAAACCCCTTATAGTACACATACGATCCGACAAATCCTATCTTGATTCGCACTTGATTAACGAGTGCATTGGTCCACACGCAACGAACATCTAGAGGCCAGACCATGAAAGGTTTCTGACATACATGGTATCAAAGTGTGGAGGATCTCACAAAAAAATCAATGTTATCCTGTAGTCAAAGGATTACATATGCTACTCGACTCGATGAGATTCCTATTGACGGTGTTGTGTACTTCGAACTATTAGGAATTACCTGTGAGTCATTCAGTATTCAGTCTAACCAATACCCACACGTCTATACGAGCTTCCAAAGCTCATGGTACATCGGGTTAAACCATTGGAACTCCAATTCCAATATATGACATGTGCTAGTCTTCTAGGTTATAGGTATTCAATCGTATTCCAAAACCAACGACTATGGGTATATATTATTTAAGAATAGTTTATAATAGTAATACTATCCCAATGTCGGACCACCTAGTGTCCAGTATTACTACAAGACTATTCTAAGGTCGATGTTATTCTTAGCATATTTATACATCTATATAATATGCATAATGACATACCATTAATAAGGTTTAGAAATGAAAATATAGTTATTTTATTAATAAATAACAAAATATACAATATATTATTCGGATTGGCGCTTTAAGCACCAACTCCAACAATGGCTATAATGATGAGTAAAAGACATGGGATGATGTCAGAGACGGTGAAATAGTGAATTTGGAAGCCTATATAAATGGGTTGAAGTATCAGATTCAAGGGTTAGTATTTTTACATCTCACAACTTGTAAAAGCAAGAACTCAAGAACTGGTGATAGAGAGGGAAAGCCGGTCAGTTACCCAATCATATGAGAGAATTGTACCGCACTTGTATAAGACTCATGGTGTTAAATCACTTTGTGAGTTCATTTCTCCCATTTGTAGTTCCGGTCCGTCTTGAACCCGAACAATAATAAAATATCTTCATTTCTCTCGTGGACATAGGTATGAGTCACTCTCTGTTGAACCACGTAAACTCTGTGTTAATCATGTCTGCTTGTTAAGTTTGTTTTGATTCCCTACTAACCAAATAAATTCATTGCTGAGAGAGGTTTGTTCGAGAGGTTAATTTTTCATATTGCCCTTGAAATGAAAAACAACCATCAACATATATATGTATATATAGGCCCTACTATATATAAGGATAAGCAAAGGCAACGGTAGAATTAAGAATGGCAATGGTCGGATGTCTGGCCGTTTTGGGCATATCTGAAATCGAATAATATCCAATATCTATTCATAACCAAAAAAAATCATAATTGATATCCATACCTGAAATCGACCGAAAAAACCAAAATTTTAAAAAAATGAAAAAAAATTAAGATATAACTCAGAAAATTAAAAAAACTAATTTATTGTTTATTTAAAATATTAATTTTGATTTTATAATTAATATTATTTTATTATTTTATTTATTTTTGGTCGGATATTGGATATCTGATATCCAAAATTATAGGTGCGTAATTTTAGTCATACTTTATTAGTTACACGTCTCTAAATGAATCTTTTTATGAATAATATTAGTAGACAAGAAAAGTCTAGAAGATCTTCAAAACTCCCGAAACTATCGAGGAAAGTTGGATATTAAGCTAACGAACATGGGTGATAAAAGCCATTCCGGGATAATATCAGCCATTCCGGGGTGATGTCAGCCATTCCGGGGTGATACCAGCCATTTTGGGGTGATGTCTGCCATTTCGGGGTGATATCAATCATTTTAGTGTGATGTTGTAGGAAACGCTTTTCCTTATATGCAACGGAATTACTTTAAGATCTGGGATCAACCTTGAAAAATTTCTTGCCTTCTCTCTTTGTTGAATGCCGAATTCTACCAACTCTTGGTGATTGAATTGCTCATTATTGTGAATAAGTTTTCTTGAGATCTGATGCTTGAATCTACCACCCGATCTTCCGAACTATATCTCGAAACCAACAAACCGAAGTGTGGGCTTCACTCACAAAGTTTATTCTCTAAACTTTTTAAAGATGATAGTTGTCACAAATTGTTTCTTTTAAATCTTTCAACTCTTGATAGAATTTAGAAGAAACACTCTCACTTAAATTTTTGGCTTTCAAAGAATGAATGAAGAAGATGATGTTCTTCTTCACTCTCTTTTCTTTCTACTCTTTTCTTAACACTTAAAAAAAATTAGAAGTTTCACTCAACACTTGAGAAGATCTCTACAAAACCCATTCACTCTCTTACCCAACAATTCAGATAAAATTGTAGCATTTTTTTTTATTCTTTTCAAAACCAACCACCATAATCCTCATATGCCATTCAATTGTAATGACAAATAAAATGAAGTGGAATACCAACCAAAGGCATATGAAGTGGACCGAGATTAGGTAATTAGGTCATACCTAATTTTAGACAAAATGCTTGGACATTATGGCAAGTCATAATGATTTGTCTAGATAATGCTTATACCATTATCATAATAATGACATCATAATTATCTCATAATTTAGCATCATCATTAATGATGTAATAATTATCTCATAATTATAATTTGATTATCTCATAATCAAATAATTCTAGAAAAATTTATATTAAACTAATTTAATATAGTTTTAATTTGTGACATATTATATTATTAATCATATTAATCATATATAAATATATACATGTGAGCTGATCGGTGAAATCACTCATGTTACTCAAGCGCACGTATCGTTCAAGTAGTATAAAATGTATCGATCCCACGAGGACTTATTACTTATGCTATTAATTTACGAAGTTAAATTTATACAAGTATCTAATTGAATTGAGTGTTGGTTGGATGGTGATTTTATCTAAAACAAGTAAATAAAACAATGCAAAGGTAAATTCTAAAAGTTATCAATAATATAAAACTATCTATGGTTGTGAATCCTTCCAATATCCTTCTAAAGATGAAGTGATTATCTTATGCTTGGGTAATATATTAGTTTACTAACCTGGAACACGAAGATATGCAAAAGCCTTTATCGATGATCAGATGCAAACACCTAAAGTAACCTGATAAGCGGGGAAATATATCTATATTTACCGCCCATTTACTTAATATTTTGTATAGTTTCCTCGAGTTTTGTGAATATTTTGATGTGTTTTGTGTTATTTTATAGATAAATAAGATTTCAGGACTCAATGGAATCAAATCGGGGCCAAAACGGATGAAAAATGGCAAATTGGGAAATTCATTATTCACGCATCGTGACGCGCAATCCCTTTGCGTCACGACGCCCCTCAATTATTGAGCTATCGACACGCGTCATCGCCACATCATCATCACGTCATCATGACGTCAGCCAATAATTCAGCTTACCGACATGTCATCACTTACGTCATCATGACGTCAGCACAATAATTTAGTCTACCGACACACGTCATCACTTGCATCATGATGACGTCAGCATCGCGACGTCAAGCCTTCACGTGTCGCAACATCGAGCCAATAATTGAGTTCGCTGATAGCCACCATCCACTGTAGCGCGCGTCGCGACGCCAAACAATCACGCGTAGCGACGCGGCTCGTTTTCGGGGCCTATAAATAGAGGCTGAAATCAAATGAATTCTTCATACTTTCTTCTAGGGAATTTCCTTAGAATACTAAGAAGGTAGTATCATCTTTTTTTTTTTTTAATTTCAATTTTCTTATATTTAAGTTTTATTTTAAGCAATAAATCTTTCTTTGTTTTATTTAAAAGTATGAGTAGGTAACTTTCTTCTGCAGGGGTGAAATGTAAAGCTTTTATTACAATAATTTAGATTAATCTCCCTTAGTTATAATATATAAATTATCTTAAAACCTGACTTAATTGGATACCGCCTTATTGGTCAGTTGGACTTAATTAAATTAATTTTAACTTGACTTAATTGGATACCGCCTTTTTGGTCGGTTAGAATTAATTAAAAATCTGACTTAATCAGGATACCGCCTATATGGTCGGTTGGTAATATAACGCAAATTTATATATTATAATAAGAGAGATTTCTAAATTTGAAATAATAAAAGTGGATCCTTAAACCCCAATATTTTATTTCATTGTTATAATTTTACCTTTTTAGTTTAGTGAACAGTGAATTTTCCAATTTGCCATTTTTCATTAGTTTTTCGTCGTTTTGGCCTCGATTTGATTCCATTGAGTCCTGAAATCTTATTTATCTACAAAATAATACAAAACACATCAAAATATTCACAAAACTCTAGAATCTATACAAAATATTAAGTAAAAGAGGCGGTAAATATTGATATATTTTTCGCTTATCATAACCCAATTAACTATATGTCTATGTCAACCAAGAAACTTTGAATTCATTAAGATTAAGTTCCAATTATGGCTACCCACGCCCGACAGGTATATGTCCATCCTGGAAGGAAATCTCTAAGGTGAGATCGTGAGCTATTGAGTCTAAGGTTGAAACCTAAAATCTTTTCGTCAAGTTCATTTTAAGTTTACCACATCAATCTTATTGTTGGCCAATCAACAAGCAGCATTAAGATTAAGACTCAATAAATAAACCAAAACATCACACAAGACATAAAATAAATCAACTTATAAAATCATTGATATTGGAATTTACCACAACCCTAGATAATGTATTTAGTTACAACACATCCCTAGGACTACTAAAGAAATAAATAAATAAAACATCATGCAATAATAAGAAAACTAAAAAGTTAAAATAAAATAATTAAATAAAATGTTGGAGTTATGGGATCCACTTTTAATATTTCAAATGTAGAAATCTCACTTTATTATAATATAAAAATTATCAGTGTTATCCGATTAATTAAGTCCATAAACCAGCCATAAAGACGGTGTTATTATTTGTCCATAAACCAGCCATATAGACGGTAATCATCTGTCACCTAAAGACCGACCATATAGGTGGTATCTAATTATTTCAAATAAGTAAAACCAGTCATGTAAGCGGTATCAACATTAATCAATATTATTAAATTATAATTTTTATATTATAAAATAAGTGAGATTAACCTACCTTATCATATTAAAAGCTTCACCCTTTACTTCAGCAGAAAGAAATTACATACTCATGCTTGAATAAAAACTAACAGAATTTTATTACTAAAATAAAAAGAAAATACAAGAAAACTGAAAATAAAAATACAATATACTTTCTTCTAAGTTTTACTGAGAAACCCTAAAAGAAAGCATGAGTTTTACATCAAATTTGGTTTGCTATTTATAGGAAAATATAAAGGCTTCCACCAATTTCTCAACCAAACACTCCACCAAACATGCCACCAAATCCTCCACCAAATATACAAGCATGTTTGGTGGAAGTTTTACAATTGCAAATTGTCATTTTCCATTTTTTTTGTTTTTGATAATGACTTTAATAAATACACATAACACACTTTGGATTTTTCATCAATTTCGATCTTGAAAACTTCAGAATTCGAAAATCTTATGAACATCAAAGTTGTAGATCTTTGAGTCTTTTTTCATCTGGAGCTTGAATCACCGCAATCTGATATTAGAGTAAAAATTTATGGCCAAAATACAAAAATTACGCAAAGTTAAAATTTCCGAAATTGTACTTCGTTAGAACGCCATTTAAAGTTTCCACCCTACAAAATCCAAATGTCAAGTCCAGTTTTGCCATTATTTGTTCCACATTTCGTCCTGATTAATTCCATTGAGTCCCGATTTTATTTTATTTGTAAAATAAATAAAAACACATCAAAACGTTCATAAAACTCAAGAAACTATACAAAATATTAAGTAAAAGGGCGGTAAATATTGATATATTTTCCGCTCATCACACCCTCCAACCTAAGATTTTGCTAATCCTCGAGCAAATAAACAAAGCAAAATGAAATAAATAACTTTAAAATAAATTAACCTAAGCCACTTTCGTAGGATCACGGTGTTAGGGATATGCCCTATACCCAACTTGTGGATGGGCTATATGTACATGTATTTGTAATATTTTCATTAATTAATAAAATGGCAATCTTTATTATACATGTCTTACATAACTTATATGAATCATCAAACACTGTAATAAAGCCCTTGGAGTAATAAGATGATGGCTTCCACGCCTTATGAGAATCATTACTGTTAAATGTTCATAGTCATAGTTTTGTGAATAATCTGGGCGTTCACAAAGCGGAGAGACTAGCATGATGATATGATATGCCCTTATGTGGGGTAGCCGATATCATAGGCTACTAGCGGAGATCCGTCCGCTTGGTGTATCACATGGATGCATGAGTTGCTTGTGTCCATCGAACTGACCGCCAAAAGTTTTCACATGGAGTGTTTATCCCATGTGTATGTGAGAACTTTCATGTATCGATTGTATGACTAGTCCTTAGACTTGAGGTCTTTACAATCTTATGTGTGGATCAAATAACTTTGACAATCTCCTTCTCTGGTTCAAAAGATCCAGTCATAAGGGTATGATTGGGTCATTTGTTGAAACACATGAAGTTTGTAAAGATACAACAGAGAATCGCCACTCTCTCGGATAATATTTTCTTATAAGAGTAGTATTCCAGTTTCGCGGGTTGATATGTGTAATCAGTGCTTGAGACTGTGGCCGCAGTGGAAGAATCATGTGAGATTCTTGGGTTAGCACGATTCATAACACTATCAACATCATACATTTGACTATATGGGTAGACACTTTCCATACCCTAAGTCAAACGGTGGGGATACAGTGAGGCGATGGACCGTATCATATGTAAATCACATACATAATGGGTATATATCTTTCCTTCTCATTTGGGGGCCTTGGCATGTTGCTAAATGTCAACCCTGGTCATTGAAATCGAACGACCATCTGATCGGAGGATAATTTATATTCGATTAAATTATCACGATTCATTTCATGTCCAACTTGAGTGGAACCCAAAAGGTCACACACAACAAAGTCGAAATCAATGGTTAACAGTGCACAATACAAATTTAACAGCATATATGATTGCTGTAGGAATTGTTCATAAATGGTTCAATGTGTTTAATTATTGAACAGATCATTTATGAGGTTCCACAGTCGCTTAGGGATTGGTGAATGACGATAGGGGCACTTTAGGAATTGGAATAAATAAATAAATAAATATGAATAGTAATGTGAATAGTAACATGAATAGTAAAAAAATTTATTTGTTATTTGTTTTGAATTCCAATTCGGCCCAAACTCTTATTAGGGTTTTATAATCTCATTAAACCACTAAATTAAGATCTAATGGCTAAGATTAAATTAGCTTTTATCCCACATCAGATTCTTAATTAATTTTGTTGTCTTTGGAGCACCTATATAAACACAAAGAATTCTTTACAAATTTTTGCACCAAACCTTTCATATATTGGGTTTATATAAGTGAGCAACTCTAAAGTTTAAGAGTAAGCCATTGATTTTGAGGATCCTTAAGTCTAATTGACTAGAGGAACCTCGAGTTAAAAGTTTTGAGGTATTTGCCTAGGCTAGCAGTAAGGGCAAAATACCCGTGCACTCAAGGCGTAGTCTTGCCGTTGAGTTTTGGCTTTGGTGTGTGCACCTTTGGAGGCCACACACTTGGGTGGCTCTTTGGAACGTGGAAGATTTTTCTGAGTTCGAGAAAAGCTTTGGAGGGAGGACTGGAGGAGTCTTCGGTTCAAGTAAGTCTTTTTCTTTCTTTATTTTAATTAGAGTTCTTATGATAGTTAGCATGTTTAGGTTTATGTTTTTTGCATGTTTTATGAGTTTTTATGCTTAGAATATATAGTAACATGCCTAGGCTTGTAGAATAATCAAAACAAATGGGTCTTGGTCAAAGGGATAGCGGCATCATAATTTGATTTATTTAATTTTCCGCTGCGAACTCGCGGCCGCTTCCCAACAGTGGTATCAGTGCGCCGTTTTTGTTTTGATTAGTTCTCTCTCATTTGAACTCGAAATTGGGTGTGTAAAAGCTCGTTGGAAAGATAACTCCTTGAAATTACTTTTAGGTAAAAGTTTTGCATGATTTGGTTAAGATTTGAATTATGAAATTTCATTTAAAGTTCACGCATCTGTAAAAAATGTGAATAGTAAATTTATTTGATTAAAATAAAATGCAATATCATAATTAAATATTAATCAAAGTTATTTAATGCTTAAAATAATTCCAATATATTAAAACTCATATGCTTGATGATTCTATGTATGATTAGAATTGGCATGATTATTTTAGAGTGCAAGCATCTAGAGACTTTATAAGGAAATAAAGAGTGTATTGCTTATCCCTTAGCTAAGTAATTATTCTGTGATGAACTTAGAGATTTATTACTTTTAAGGCTAATAAATATAAATCACTTGTTTATAATAAAAGACATTATAAAAGATACAAGTGGGGTGGGACCAAGGCGTTAATAAAACTTTCTAAACTAAAGTTAATTTAACCAAAGGTATTACTAGAGTTAGATAATGATTTGGTGTCTTCCTTCACTCAATACCTTTTTATAGCCAAAAAGAAAAGCTGTGAAGACATCTAGATAATCATTTACTCAAAGCTTACCTTAAATCATATTTAAAGTGTTGGACTAGTTTGGAGGATCTATTGTTTATTCCTGTCACCAAGGCAATGAGAGCCTAAGAGGTAATGGTATTTAAGAGAGTTCGCTTCACCCTCCCTCTCGGGAATTTTCAATGGAGGAATCCATTTGACAATTATTCACTTAAACTTGCTAAAATCCTCAATAATAATTTAAGTCTAAAATTTGCCTCCCATTGTAAAGTATAGACCCAAAGGGCTTAAACCGTATTGGCAGGACTAGGCTTTACCAAACTGACCAATACCAATTTGTCCCTATATCATACTATTGACAATGCTTTGACTTTTCTGAGTTATAAGACGCAGTGACCCTTAGGCGTGGTCTTATAACTTAGTGGTAAAGATTGGGTGTCCACAAGGACTAGCATAAGCTATGGCATGTTTGATTGCCCAACCCAATGATCAAGGAATTGTGATTTATATCATAAATTGGTTGGGACCCTACCTAATTATCATATTTTATAACGACCGGCCCTAGTCGGAGTTTTGAAATGATGATAATGGGATCCTTGCCCACAAGAATCCATCATATTGGGGTTGATGCGATTTGCTTAAAATTTTAAAATAATTGAGTGGGAGCAACTTCATAATATTAAAAGCCCATGTTATTATGAAACAATAATGAAAACATATTCCTAATTTTAACATTCTCTCTTAACATGGGGGTTAAAATATTTCACAAACATTCAAATGGCAAACAGAATATCACTTTGTTCCATCCTTGATGAGCATAAGCTCAAAGAGGACAACTACAATGACTGGTTTAGAAACCTTAAAATTGTCTTACGACAAGAAAAGATTTTCTATGTTCTTGAAAGACCATTTCCCTCTGAACCTGCAGAAGATGCTGACCAAAATACATTTGATGCTTGGAAGAAACACGTCGATGATGATGAGCAAGCAGTTTGCATAATGCTTGGCTCTATGTCGGACGAACTTCAGAAAGTTCACGAAGATATGGATGCTCAAACCATCATCTTTCACTTGAAGGAGTTGTATGCAACTTCCGTTCATACCGATAGATTCCAAGTGTCATGTGCCTTACTCCAAACAAGGTATAAGGAAGGATCTGTTAGTGGACATGTGCTTAAGATGATTGGCCACATTGAAAAATTGGCCAACCTCGGGTTCATCATGGATCATGAGATAGGTCACGATCTAATTCTTCAATCCTTACCAAAAGACTTCTCTAACTTTATTATGCAGTTTCATCTATCTGATAAAGAAGCTACTTTAGCAGAATTGCACAATCTGATAAAGCAAGCAGATAAGGACTTGAAACCGGAGCTTAAAACCTCCGTCATTCTTACGGGTACGGACCTGAAGCCACGAGGCCCAAAGAAAAATAAGGGAAAGGCCAAGGCTCCAGATCACTTAAATGTTGGACAATTATGACCCATAGCATCACTATTTGTACAAAATATGGTGTTGTTGAACAAATTAACTATGTGACAAAGGAAATTGCTATTTTATCATTTACAATTGGATTACCTGGATATATAAATGATAAAAGTCCTTATGATTAGTTCCGAATTAATAAGATATGAGACAATATTAATCCACTAAGGTTTAATAATTAAATATCCCTAGTCGTAGTATTATCGAGATTGGACATCGATAATGCGGAATATGCTAGTATTACACTTGTGCGTGTTATGGAAGCTTAACATCATAGTTCTCATATATTTGGGTATTGGATACTCATTCAAGTGTAAAAGGAGGTTGTGTTTACCGATGGTATGGAAACAGCTTCGCTCTGGATAGACCCCTCGGAATCCCATTGGTAGTATGACTATGTGTCTATGGGAGTCCGAATCAGGGTAGGTGTATTTGGTCTTAACCTGAGACTTGCATCGTTAATACTTGCGACAATCAGTATACTTTGGTTTTGGTCGTCCGGGGCTTTAACAGGTTTTGTGTACGCCTCTTATGGGTATACTGAGAATCGTAGTGTATTGGGTGTGATGTCAAGATGGAAGTATCACTTCAGTCATATGGAGATGATGATCATACAGGGATACAGAACTGGTACTCTAAGTGCTATAGCCATCGAGGAAGTATGACTAGGTCATGACTTTCCGATCATAAAGAGACTAGTTACTTGTGATCGGATATATGATTCGTACGGGGCAGACACCACTCCAGCCTCAGGCCTAGCACGTGACATCCGATACTGGATCGTAATGCGCAATACTACGTATACTACGCCTGACAAAGATCATGTATTCCGTAGAAGAATATTTCTGGAGAATTGGGTAGGAACGGTGCTTTGCTAGAAGCCAACCATGTCTTGTAAATCGGTAAATATGTGGTACCGGGTACGCACGTGTTCGGATTGTCCGATGATCGTATTTACTGCCAACATATCCAGGGATCTCTTGGGTCGCATCCCAAAGATTCACCGATGATGTTTGACTGGAACAATATTAATCTGGGATTAATAAAGAGAGAGAATATTAATCTGAGATTAATAAAGAGAGAAAATTAATCTGGGATTAATTATGGCAAGAATTAATCTGGGATTAATTATCAGAGAAATAATTAATCTGTGATTAATTACGTCGAGAATTTATCTGGGATTAAATTCGTCGAGAGGAGAGAACGCGATTAATTTGGAATTAATCGGTAAAATAAATTTAATAGTTAAACTAGATTTTACTATTTAATTTATTTAATTGGGCTAAATAATATATTAGATATATTAATTGAAATTGGATTTCAACGGGAAATTAAATTGGATTTTAATTTTAGCGAACGAATTAATTTGGAATTAATTCACGAGTGATTTTCGTAATAATTTTACTAGGTATTATTATTTAATTAAATCAGATTTAATTAAGCCCCGAAGTGTGTTGAGCAATCCCACTTGAATTTTGAATTTAAAGTGGGGCCCACTTCACTTACATCATTAGTCACCTTTGATGATTGATATGGATGATGAGTTTTGGTGGAAACTTGAAAAACATTCAACACATTTAATTTTGGAAATTGATCTCTCTCCCTGACATTAAGGCCAAATGGTCTATATTTGATTAAGGCCGAATGGCCTCGAGTGTGTGAAGGCCGAATGGCCTGCATATTGGTAGTTGTCCGATGGCCACTATATATAATGCCGAATTGAAAAAGAAAGGAGTGGGCTGCTGCTTGTCTTTTGGCTTTTAATTAATTGCCGAGAGAATTAAAAGCACTCTGACTTCTTTCAATTGCCCCTGACAATGCTTTAAAAGGCTGAAAAGAAACAGAAGAATATATGCTCTCTCTCTCTCTCTAAAGATGGCCGAATAACAGAGAGCAAATTGCTCTCTGGTTCATTTTTATTTTGGCCGAATTGGCCTTGCATTTCTTTTGGCCGAGAGGCAATCAGCCTCTGTTTTGGAAACAAAAGCAAATGGCCGATTGCTACCCTCTCTCTCTCGGGCAAATTTGTTTCTCCTTGGGAGATAAAATTTATTCCACTTATTCTTGCTAGCATATAAGGGAGTCAAATGAAGGTGATAAGGATACTCACCCATGAGCTTGGAAGCTTCAACATCCATGAAAAGTTTTGAACTCAACCGATCAATGTAAGTCCTCCGCAACTTATTTTTGATTTTATTCACACACGAATCACGCTTAGAGATCCTGTGGCATGTCTAGGACACTAACAATGGTATCAGAGCGAGATCTAAACATGATTTAATTTCTAGGGTTTATAGGCCTTATTTAGGGATTTTTGCTTGGAGCTTGTAAATGCCTAAATTGGTTGTTTGGACATGGTTGGATGATGAGGACTTGGAGTTATGCATGATTGATTTTGTGAAAAATGGATTAGATTATTTTTCCCTAAAATGTATACCTTGGCCGAATGCCCTAGGAATTGCTCATGGTAATTTTTTGAATTAAAAAATTGGATATGTTGATTCACATGAAATTGAATGTTAATTGTTGATTTAATTAGATTGAAATAAAAATTGGATGTTAATTTCATGTATTGCCATGAGTATGAAGCATGTTGGAATGGATTGATTGTGGTTTAATTTGTGTTGGACATAAATTAGATATTAAACATGATTAATTAGATTAATTAGTGTTTTGGAAATACTAGATTAATTAATTAATTGTGTTAATTACACTTTAATTGAATTAATATGTAATTTGGAATGATAATTTGTTGTATTTGGGCTAATGGGCTTGGTTGGGCCAAATTTTAGTCTTGGATTATATTTGGGCCTAAACCATTTCCATAAAGTCCAAAATATAACTATTGGGCCTTTAATAATTTAATTGCATATGGTGATTCCTAATGGGCCTAGGCATTATGGGTTAGATCCATTTTGGCCGAAAGCCCAAGCCTAAAGAATTAATTAAAAGCCCATTAGACTTTGATTGAATAGTATTGTATACTAATTGGGCCTTTGAGACCCATCAAGATTGGATTTGGAATCCAAGTCTTTAAGGCACATGAATAAGTGTAATCATTTAATTGGGAATTAAATATGAATTAGTATTGGATACAATTTAAATTGGATTTAAAATTGTAGTTCGATATAATTCAAGAATACTTACTTTGAGTATTTATTCTTAAACGAGTTTGACTCGAGCAAATCAAATCGTTGTATGAACATTGGATGGTCATTAATCAAAGATTAATTAATTGTGTTAGATTGATTGAATAACATGCTTTGTGTGAATACTTGGATGTATGTATGAATAATGTATATCGGATGGATATTAGAAGGGTGAAGGCAATTTTGGAAATTATTGTAATAAATTTAGAATTTATTAAATTGGACCTGCGTGTGCAGTCTATTACCTATTTTCTCATTGTAATTCTCTTCTCACCAATTCCCCTCAATATAAATGAGGTTTCTTTAGAAGTATCATGTAATTGGGTAGAAGTAAGAATAGTGCTAGCGGGAGAGAGGAAAGAGAGAGATTTGTTCTAGGAACAAAATTGTATTATATATTCATCTGCATATCATTATTATTTTATCGCGCCTTATTATGCTTTTAGAATGCATGCTTAAGGGTGTATGATGAGACCTAATCAAATATAATAAATTGGTTGCCAATTTACGCGAAAAACCCTCAACAAATATTAAGCGTTTTTCCTTCCATTGAGTGATTCATTCTAAAGATCCAAGATTGGCACTGGTTTGTTGGCCAAAGTCAAGACATTTGTCCATTGCAAATGTGTTTGAATCATGAAGGCTTTGTTCCATATCGCATGTCTTGTCCAAGTTGTAATTTGTTGGCCAAAGTCAAGATCACTTCTTGTCCATCGACATCGATTACGAAACTTTCCAAAGTCAATGGGTCCCGCTTAACTGGAATCATTAAGCTTGTTGTGCTAAAGCCAAGGCTTAGTTGATTCAGAGGAAAATGTTAGGCAATATATTGGATATATTGGCATATATCGGATATATGTTTCGGACTTGGATGTCCACCTACTGGATCTAGGAATTGGATGGGATCCAATTAATCTTAGAGATCTATCTAGTTAAGTTTCATACAACTTGTTGGCCAAAGTCAAGGTTGTGTGTTATTTAACGGGATCCTAGCCCACTAGGAAACTAGGTTTCCCGAGTACTCCACAGAGGGTTAGAGGCTCGCCGAAAAATAGTGGGAGGCAAGTATTAAATTTGCAATTTTGTTTAAATACTTGTCAATACGCGCTCATTTCATTTTTCGTAATTAATTATTAAATATATTAGTTGGACTAATATTCAATTGTTGTTTTAATTAAATAGTTGGACTGTATTCAAACTACTTCATTTGTAGTTGGTTATATAATTGGATTATAGTAATCAATACATCTGAATGTAACCGAATAATTGTAGTTGATTATATAGTTAGACTATAGTAATCATTGTATTTAATTGTACCCGAAATCGTTGATTGGATAGTTGGACTATAGCAATCGAGATGACTGAAAGATTATCGTTTAAAACATAGTCCTGGGTGAAAATGTACTTAAACAGCTTTAATTTTCAGATTGGGAATAGAACTTCAGGATAGTCCTGGGAGCTGAGAAGTTATTTTATTTGATAGAGAAACCTCTCAAGCATGAGCCCAGAGTTGAGAAAATAGTAGAGCATGAGCTTAGGAAGACTCAATGTGATGATAACTTTAGTGCTCAATCTGTTATGCATAGCTAGAGCTTCTTAAAATGACATATCCCAAGTTATCTGCCTAAACTGTGGCAAACGGGGTCACTAGAAGTGTGACTGCCGTATGGACAAGGTAGACATGAAGGAAGTGAAGGTGGGACAAGGTTCCGGCTTCAATAATGTTAGTTATAACATGTTCACTACTGGTTTTAAAATTGGATTTGTGATACTAGATGTGGTACATGAATATATGTACTGATGTGTGGGATCTACTGATAAGCAGAAAACTGACTTCAGATGAGATCGACCTACAAGTCGGAAACATGACGAGAGTCGCTGTTTTGGCCGTAGAAACCTAAGTTTTGGAACTGCCCGCTGGGCATGTACTTAAATTAGGAAACTGTTATATTGTACCTAGTTTGACTAGAAACATTATCGCTATATCTAGTTTAACCCGTAGCGGGTATACCTTTATATTCTAGAACACTAAGTGTTTTGTTTATGAAGATGATATTGAGATAAACACATTAGATGTGAATAACATTATTTATATTTAAAATATAAATTAATCTTATACATATAACATGACAAACAAGTAGCTCAAACTGAATTAATCAGATGAGACTTATTTGTGGCATTGTCATCTGGGACGCATTAACAAAACTCGTATATCCACACTTTCGAAGAGTGGATACTAGGACTGATTTGATTCTAATTCAAATGATGTCTACGAATCTAGTTTAATTGGGCAAAGTGCCTAAAACACCTTTTACTTGGTAAAAGTGCAAGTGCCACCGATCTGTTAGTCATCGTTCATGTTGACGTAAGTGGGCCCATGTCTAGCTAGGCTAGGGTGGATATGAATACTTCATAACCTTTACGGATGTGGCATCGCGTTACGGTTATGTGTATCTTATGAAACACAAGTCAGAAACTTTTGATAAATTCAAAAGGTTTCGACACGAAGTATGAAAACAGACCGGTAAAAGTATTAGAACATTGCGGTCAGACCATGATAGACAATACTTAAACATATGAGTCGCTCTGAGCTACCAATCTCCTTCTGAGGATACGTATTAAACAGTGCAATACTTATTTTGAATAAGGTTCCTTGAAAAACTGTTAGATAGACTTCATATTAGATATGAACAGGAAAGAAACCGGGTTTCTCATTCCTGAATATTTGGGAATGCTGGGCATACGTTTGGATGATACCAAACAAGAACTTAAATCGGATAAGTGCCTATTTGTAGGTTTTCCTAGGGAAACCAAAGTATAGTACTTATACAACTCACAAGAGAACAATGTAATTGTTGCTCTCCATGCGATTTTCCTAAGATGAATTCCTATATGCAGTGGTAAGTGGGAGGAAAGTAAATCTCGATGAAAAATCGGAGTAATAATATTCCAGGCACCGACTCCTTTACGGAACACAAACAATTCATCAATGATGAAACTGTACCAATAATCTTCGAATACACAAGAACTGCGTAGGTCGGAGAGAGTCAGAAAACAACCTGGGAGGTATGGGTTTTTGATCTCACCTCATATAGATATTAATCTTGTTGAGGAAGACGAACTGGCTACGTAAGAAGAAGTGATACAAGGTATCGACTCCTTTTATGGCAAAGTGCCATGAAGTCCGAAATGGATTCCATGTATATCAACCAAGTTTGGATACTGGTTGATGTACCAGAAGGCATTGTGCCTATTGGTACTATATGTGTCTTCAATGAAGACATACATGGATGGCAACATAAAAATGTACATAGCTAGGCTTGTACAGAAAGGGTATTGTCAACGACATAGTGTCGACTACGACGAAACTCTTTCACCTGTTGCATGACTAAATCCATTTGGATAATGCTTGCTACAACTGCATATTTCGTTTATGAAATATGACAACTGGACGCTAAAACCGCTTTCCTTAATGGAAACCGTTTGGAGGATGTTTGTATGCAACATTCGGACGGTTTTGTCGTGCCAAAACATGTAAATAAGGTTTGCAAGTTAAATCGATCCATTTATGGATTGAAGCAAGTATTGCGTTCCTGGAACCAGGGTTTTGATGTAATCATAATGGTATATGATTTAATTCAAAACGAAAATAATTCTTGTGTATATAAGAAGGTTAGTGGGAGCGCACTGACAATGAATGTCCTATAAGTTGATGATGTATTGCTTCTTAGCAATAACATTCCCATACTAAAATCGGTGAAAGCTTGGCTTTCATGAAAAATTCTCCATGGAATATCTGGGAGAAGCAGGCTTTATTGTAGGAATAAAGATCTACTGGGATAGATCTAGAAGCTGCTGACACTCTCTCAGTGTTTGTACATTTTGATATGTACATGACCTGATGTCTCATATGCTTTGAGCACATGTAGACGCAATTAGGCCAATCTAAGTGATGGTCACTAGATTGATGTAAAGAACATCATTGAGTATCTTGGACGAACTAAAGATGCTTTCTTAAAATATGAGGAAAGAATAACTTAAGGTAACTAGGTTCACCACTAGAAGTTTCCAAACCGATGAAAATGACTGTAAGTCGCCATAAGGGTACATATATAGTTTGAATAACGGAACAGTGAGCTGGAAATCTTCCAAGCAAGATACCGTTGCCGAATAAACAACAAGAGTGGAACATTGTTGTAGTTGATGCAGCAATAGAAGCATTTTGGATCTAAATAATTCCTAATTGGATTAGAAGTAGTTCTATTAGCAACTGAGCTAGGCTACAACACAGGCTAAAGAACCACGGTCTCATCAATGATCCAAGTATGTACTTCAACTAATTCATCTGATTCGTTTGATCATACATCGTGGCGATGTGATGATCGAATAAATCGCATCAGATGATAACCTTGTAAATCCGCTGACGAAAGCTGTTTCTCAGCAGAGGTTTTGAGCGACCCGTACATAGTTCAGATGTAGAACACCTGAGTGATTGGCTATAGGCCAAGTGGGAGATTGTTGGACAATTATGACCCATAGCGTCATTATTTGTACAGAACATGGTGTTGTTGTACAAATTAACTATGTGACAAAGGAAATTGCTCTTTTATCATTTGTAATTGGATTACCTGGATATATAAATGATAAAAGTCCTTATGATTAGTTCCGGATTAATAAGATATGAGACAATATTAATCAACTAAGGTTTAATCATTAAATATCCCTAGTCGTAGTATTATCGAGATTGGACATCGATAATGCGGAATAAGCTAGTATTACACTTGTGCGTGTTATGGAAGCGTAACAGCATAATTCTCATATATTTGGGTATTGGATACTCATGCAAGTGTAATAGGAGGTTGTGTTTACCGATGGTACGGAAACAGCTTCGCTCTGGATAGACCCCTCAGAATCCCATTGGTAGTATGACTATGTGTCTATGGGAGTCCGAATCAGGGTATGTGTATTTGGTCTTAACATGAGACTTGCATCGCTAATACTTGCGACAATCAGTATACTTTGGTTTTGGTCGTCCGAGGCTTTAACAGGTTTTGTGTACACCTCTTCTGGGTATACTGAGAATCGTAGTGTATTGGGTGTGATGTCAAGATGGAAGTATCACTTCAGTCATATGGAGATGATGATCACGCAGTGATACAGAACTGGTACTCCAAGTCCTATAGCCATCGAGGAAGTATGACTAGGTCATGACTTTCCGATCATGAAGAGACTAGTTGCTTGTGATCCGATATATGCTTCGTACGGGGCAGACACAACTCCAGCCTCAGGCCTAGCATGTGACATCCGATACTGGATCGTAATGCGCAACACTACATATACTACGCCTGACAAAGATCATGTATTTCGTAGAAGAATATTTCTGGAGAATTGGGTAGGCACAGTGCTTTCCTAGAAGCCAACCATGTCTTGTAAATCGGTAAATACGTGGTACCGGGTACGCACGTGTTCGGATAGTCCGATGACCATATTTACTGCCAACATATCCAGGGATCTCTTAGGTCGCATCCCAAAGATTCACCGATGATGTTTGACTGGAACAATATTAATCTGGGATTAATAAAGAGAGAGAATATTAATTTGGGATTAATAAAGAGAGAAAATTAATCTGGGATTAATTACAGCAAGAATTAATCTGGGATTAATTATCAGAGAAAGAATTAATCTGAGATTAATTGCGTCGAGAATTTATCTGGGATTAAATTCGTCGAGATGAGAGAACGCGATTAATTTGGAATTAATCAGTAAAATAAATTTAATAGTTAAATTAGATTTTACTATTTAATTTATTTAATTGGGCTAAATAATATATTACATATATTAATTGAAATTGGATTTCAACGGGAAATTAAATTGGATTTTAATTTTAGCGAACGAATTAATTTGGAATTAATTCGCGAGCGATTTTCGTAATAATTTTACTGGGTATTATTATTTAATTAAATCGTATTTAATTAAGCCGCGATGGAAAATTCGTTTAATCGGATTAAACGAATCCGAGCCCGAAGTGTGTTGAGCAAGCCCACTTGAATTTTGAATTTAAAATGGGGTACACTTCACTTACATCATTAGTCACCTTTGACGATTGATATGGATGATGGATTTTGATGGAAACTTAAAAAACACTCAACATATTTAATTTTGAAAATTGATCTCTCTCCCTGACATTAATGCCGAATGGTCTATATTTGATTAAGGCCGAATGGCCTTAGTGTGTGAAGGCCGAATGGCCTACATATTGGTAGCTGGCCGAATGGCCACTATATATAATGCCGAATTGAAAAAGAAAGGAGTGGGTTGCTGCTTGTCTTTTGACTTTTAATTAATTGCCGAGAGAATTAAAAGCACTCTGACTTCTTTCAATTGCCTCTGACACTTGCTTTAAAAAACTGAAAAGAAACAGAAGAATATATGCTCTCTCTCTCTTTAAAGATGGCCGAATAACAGAGAAAATTGCTCTCTGGTTCATTTTTATTTTGGCCGAATTGGCCTTGCATTTCTTTTGGCCGAGAGGCAATCAGCCTCTGTTTTGGAAACAGATGCCAAAAGCAAATGGCCGATTGCTACCCCTCTCTTTCTCGGGCAAATTTGTTTCTCCTTGGGAGATAAAATTTGTTCCACTTGTTCTTGCTAGCACATAAGGGAGTCAAATGAAGGTGATAGGGATACTCACCCATGAGCTTGGAAGCTTCAACATCCATGAAAAGTTTTGAACTCAACCGATCAATGTAAGTCCTCCTCAACTTATTTTTGATTTTATTCACACACGAATCACGCTTAGAGATCCAATGACATGTCTAGGACACTAACACTAAAGCCCAATGGTAAGGTGGAGAAGAAAAAAGGAAATGGGAAATGTTTCTTTTGTGGAAAGAATGGTCATTGGAAGAAAGACTACAGATCCTTGAAAACCAAGGAAGCTAGGGAAGCCCAATGCTTCAGGTATGTTGTATATGATTGAAATATATTCTCAAAACTCTGAACCTTCTACTTGGGTGCTTGACACCGGTTGTGGGACTCACTTGTGTAACAATGTGCAGGACCTGAGAAACAGTAGGAGACGCCATCATGGGGAGGTTGACTTACGCATGGGTAATGGAGCAAAACTGGCTGCATTGTTCGTGGGGACTTATTCATTAGTTTTGCCGAATGGTTTAGTTTTAGACTTAGAAAATTGTGTTTATGTACCTTCTCTAGTAAAGAACATCATTTCAA
Source organism: Zanthoxylum bungeanum (assembly GCA_019454045.1). Taxonomy (NCBI): domain Eukaryota; kingdom Viridiplantae; phylum Streptophyta; class Magnoliopsida; order Sapindales; family Rutaceae; genus Zanthoxylum; species Zanthoxylum bungeanum. The sequence continues at coordinate 230,120 of SKCR01021646.1, forward strand.
TTTCTTCTTTATGTAATAAAGGTTTTTCATGCCTAATAAGTTGTAATGAATGTTCTATTTATTTCAATGAAATAAATTATGGAGATGGTATTTTGAATAATGGTATCTATGTCTTACAAACTAACAAAGAATGTTCAACCTCTAATATATACAACGTTAACTCGAATAATCTCAATGAATCACTTCTATGGCACAGTCGCTTAGGTCATATCAATGAAACAAGTTAGCATGTTTATGTTTATGTTCTTTGCATGTTTTATGAGTTTTTATTCTTAGAATATATAGTAACATGCCTAGGCTTGTAGAATAATCAAAACAAATGGGTCTTGGGCAAAGGGATAGCGGCATCATAATTTGATTTATTTAATTTTCCATTGCGCACTCGCGGTCACTTCCCAACAGTAGTATCAGCGCGCCGTTTTTGTTTTGATTAGTTCTCTCTCATTTGAACTCGAAATTGGGTGTGTAAAAGCTCGTTGGAAAGCTAACACCGTGAAAATACTTTTAGGCACAAGTTTTTCATGATTTGGTTAAGATTTGAATTGTGAAATTGCATTAAAGTTCACGCATCTGTAAAAAAATATGAATAGTAAATTTATTTGATTAAAATAAAATGCAATATCATAATTAAATATTAATCAAAGTTATTTAATGCCTAAAATAATTCTAACATATTAAAACTCATATGCTTGATGATTCTATGTATGATTAGAATTGGCATGATTATTTTAGAGTGCAAGCATCTAGAGACTTTCTAAGGAAATAAAGAGTGTATTGCTTATCCCTTAGCTAAGTAATTATTCCGTGATGAACTTAGAGATTTATTACCTTTAAGGCTAATAAATATAAATCATTTGTTTATAATAAAAGACATTATAAAATATACAAGTGGGGTGGGACCAAGGCGTTAATAAAACTTTCCAAACTAAAGTTAATTTAACCAAAGGTATTACTAGAGCTAGATAATGATTTGGTGTCTTCCTTCACTCACTACCTTTTTATAGCCAAAAGGAAAAGCTGTGAAGACATCTAGATAATCATTTACTCAAAGCTTACCTTAAAGCATATTTAAAGTGTTGAACTAATTTGGAGGATCTATTATTTATTCCTGTCACCAAGGCAATAAGAGCCTAAGAGGTAACGATATTTAAGAGAGTTCGCTCCACCCTCCCTCTCGGGAATTTTCAATGGAGGAATCCATTTGACAGTTATTCACTTAAAATTGCTAAAATCCTCAATAATAATTTAAGTCTAAAATTGTCCTCCCATTGTACTGTATAGACCCAAAAGGCTTAAACCGTATTGGCAGGACTAGGATTTACCAAACTGACCAATACCAATTTGTCCCTCAATCGTACTATTGACAATGGTTTGACTTTTCTGAGTCATAAGACGCAGCGACCCTTAGGCGTGGTCTTATAACTTAGTGGCAAAGATTGGTTGTCCACAAGGACTAGCATAAGCTATGGCATGTTTGATTGCCCAACCTAATGATCAAGGAATTGTGATTTATATCATAAATTGGTTGGGAACCTATCTAATTATCGTATTTTATAACGACCTGCCCTAGTCGGAGTAGTGAAATGATGATAATGGGATCCTTGCCCACAAGAAATCTATCATATTGGGGTTGATGTGATTTGCTTAAAATTTTAAAACAATTGAGTGGGAGCAACTTCATAATATTAAAAGCCCATGTTATTATGAAACATTAATGGAAACATATTCCTAATTTTAACATTCTCTCTTAACAGTTGGGTTAAAATATTTCACAAACATTCAAATGGCAAACAGAATATCACTCCGTTCCATCCCTGATGAGCATAAGCTCAAAGGGGACAACGATAATGACTGGTTTAGAAATCTTAAAATTGTCTTACGACAAGAAAAGATTTTCTATGTTCTTGAAAGACCATTTCCCCCTGAACCTGCAGAAGATGCTGACCAAAATACATTTGATGCTTGGAAGAAACACGTCGATGATGATGAGCAAGCAGTTTGCATAATGCTTGGCTCTATTTCGGATAAACTTCAGAAGCTCACGAAGATATGGATGCTCAAACCATCATCTTTCACTTGAAGGAGTTGTATGCAACTTCCGTTCATACCGTGAGATTCCAAGTGTCATGTGCCTTATTCCAAACAAGGTATAAGGAAGGATTCGTTAGTGGACATGTGCTTAAGATGATTGGCCACATTGAAAAATTGGCCAATCTCGGGTTCATCATGGATCATGAGATAGGTCACGATCTAATTCGTCAGTCCTTACCAAAAGACTTCTCTAACTTTATTATGCAGTTTCATCTGTCTGATAAAGAAGCTACTTTAGCAGAATTGCACAATCTGATAAAGCAAGCAGAGAAAGACTTGAAACCGGAGCTTAAAACCTCTGTCATGCTTACGGGTACGGACCTGAAGCCACGAGGCCCAAAGAAAAATAAGGGCAAGGCCAAGGCTCTAGATCACCTAAAGCCCAATGGTAAGGTGGAGAAGAAAAAGGGAAAGAGGAAATGTTTCTTTTATGGAAAGAAGGGTCATTGGAAGAAAGACTGCAAATCCTTGAAAGCCAATGAAGCTAAGGAAGCCCAATGCTTCAGGTATGTTGTATATGATTGAACTATATTCTCAAAACTTTGAACCTTCTACTTGGGTACTTGACACCGGTTGTGGGACTCACTTGTGTAATAATGTGCAGGGCTTGGGAAACAGTAGGAGACTCCATCATGGGGAGGTTGACTTACGCATGGGTAATGGAGCAAAACTGGCTTCATTTTGCGTGAGGACTTATTCATTAGTTTTGCCGAATGGTTTAGTTTTAGACTTAGAACATTGTGTTTATGTACCTTCTCTAGTAAATAACATCATTTCAATTTCTTCTTTATGTAATAAAGGTTTTTCATGCCTAATAAGTTGTAATGAATGTTCTATTTATTTCAATGAAATAAAATATGGAGATGGTATTTTGAATAATGGTATCTATGTCTTACAAACTAACAAAGAATGTTCAACCTCTAATATATACAACGTTAACTCGAATAATCTCAATGAATCACTTCTATGGCACAGTCGCTTAGGTCATATCAATGAAACAAGATTAACTAAGCTACATAAGGATGGGTCTTTCAGACCCTTCAAATATAAACCTTATGGAACTTGTGAGTCTTGTTTACTTGGTAAAATGACCAAATTACCCTTCAAAGGTAAATGACACCGTGCAGCGGAGACATTAGAACTCATACACTCTGATGTATGCGGATCAATGTCAGTCACCGCTAGAGGTGGATTCTCCTACTTCATTACCTTTATCGATGATCACTCGTGATGTGGGTATGTGTACCTTATGCGGTACAAATCTGAAACCTTTAAGAAATTCAAAGTCTTCAAAGCTGAAGTAGAAAACCAGCTTAATAAAAGTATTAAGTCACTAAGGTCTGACCGAGGTGGTGAATACTTAAGCGACGAATTTCAAGATTACTTGAGAGAAAATGGCATTGTTTCCCAGTGGACTCCTCCGGGAACTCCACAGTATAATGGGGTCTCCGAAAGGAGAAATCGGACATTATTGGATATGGTCCGATCAATGATGTCAGGCACGGATCTACCTCTTTCATTTTGGGGTCTTGCTTTAGAAACTGCAACACTACTACTAAACCAAGTTCCTTCCAAGACTGTTTGTTAAACACCATATGAGTTATGGTCTGGGAAACATCCTAGTATTAGTTATCTAAGAGTTTGGGGATGTGACGCATATGTTAAGCTCACACAAACTAACAAATTAGATGATAGGGCATTTAAATGTAAGTTTGTAGGATATGCCTTGAACTCAAGAGCATAGGTGCTCTACATCCCAAATGAACAAAGAACATTTGTCTCACGAAATGCTAAATTTCTAGAGAATGAATTCCTTCTCAAGAAACATAGTGGGAGTAGACTTGACCTCGATGAGGTACGAGAAGAACAAACTAACATAGAACTAAACCCCAGGCCCCTCAAAAGGGCATCGACGGAACAACCACAAGGTTATGAACTTAGAAGGTCTGGTAGGGAAAGACATGAGCCTGAAAGATATGGTTTCCATATTGATGAGGAACATGATCAGGTCATTGATAATGACGATCCCACCAGTTATGACGAAGAAATGCGTGACATTGATTCAGTCAAGTGGCTTGAGGGATAAAACCCATAGGCTGCAAGTGGATTTACAAGCGTAAAACTGATGCAGAACGCAACATCCAAACCTATAAGGCTAGGTTGGTGGCGAAAGGTTATAGACAAATCCAAGGAATTAACTATGACGAAACCTTCTCGCATGTTGCAATGATAAAGTCCATTCGAATTTTACTGGCACTAGCTGCACACTTTGATTATGAGATTTGGCAGATGGATGTCAAAACAGCATTCCTTAATGGGAACCTCGTCTCCAGAAGTTAGAATATACGATTTGATGAGAGAATCAAAGAATTTGACTTCATCAAAAATGTAGAAGAGCCTTGTGTTTACAGGAAAAGTAGTGGGAGTGCTGTTGTATTTCTTGTATTATATGTCGATGACATATTAATCATCGAGAATGATATTCCCATGATGCGAGCCACCAAGTAATGGTTATCTCTAAATTTCTCCATGAAAGATTTGGGAGAAGAAGCCTACATCCTCGGCATTAAGATCTACCGTAATATATCTAAGAGGTTGTTAGGACTTTCTCAATCTACATACATAGACAAAGTTTTGAAAAGATACAAAATTGAAGATTCCAAAAGAGATAATTTACCTATTTGTCATGGAATCAAATTATCTAAGAAGCAATGTCCACATACTCATTCAGATAGATAGCGTATGAGTAGGATCCCTTATGCTTCAGTAATAGGATCGATCATGTACGCCATGTTATGTACAGACCTGATGTCTCTTATACTCTAAGCATAACTATCAGGTATCAGAAAAATCCTGGTGAGCAACACTGGGCATCTGTCAAAACAATCCTCAAGTATTTGAGAAGAACTAATGATGTGTTTTTGACATACGGAGATTTTTCTGAGATGAAAGTCATTGGTTACTGTGATGCGAGATTTCAGATCGATAAGGATGACAGCAGATCGCAAATAGGATATCTGTTTACTTTGAATGGCGGTGCTGTCAGTTGGAAAAGCTCAAAGCAGTTAACTACATCAAACTCCACCACTGAAGCCGAGTATATTGCAGCATTTGAGGCAGCTAAAGAAGCAGTCTGGATAAAGAAGTTCATCACGGAGCTGGAAGTACTTACCGCGATAAAGAATGGCGTCACGATGTATTGTGACAACACGGGCGCCATTGCTCAATCAAAGGAACCAAGGTCCCCCCAGAAATCCAAGCATGTACTCAGGCGATTTCATCTCATCAGGGAGATTGTTGAGAGAAAAGAAGTTATTTTAGAGAAAATACCCACAGAAGATAATCTTGCAGATTCTATGACAAAAGGGCCGACTCAATAAAAGCATGATAGGCACACCCGAGAGTATGGTGTCCAGATTCATACTAATTGGCTATAATGTAAGTGAGAGATTGTTAGGGATATGCCCTATACCCAACTTGTGGATGGGCTAGATGTACATGTATTTGTAATATTTTCATTAATTAATAAAATGGAAATCTTTATTATATGTGTCTTACATAACTTATATGAATCATCAAACAATGTAATAAAGCCCTTGGAGTAATAAGATGACGACATCCACGCCTTATGAGAATCATTACTCTTAAATGTTCCTAGTCATAGTATTGTGAATAATCTGGGCGTTCACAAAGCGGAGAGACTAGCATGATGATATGATCCACCCTTAGGTGGGGCAACCGATCTCATAGGCTACTAGCGGAGATCTGTCCGCTTGGTGTATCACATGGATGCATGAGTTGCTCGTGTCCATTGAACTGACCGTCGAAAATTTTCACATGAAGTGTTTATCCCATGTGTCTATGAGAACTTTCATGTATCGATTGTATGACTAGTCCTTAGACCTGAGATCTTTACAATCTTATGTGTCGATCAAATAACTTTGACATTCTCTTTCCCCGGTTCAAAAGATCCAGTCATAAGGGTATGATTGGGTCATTTATTGAAACACATGAAGTTTGTAAAGATACAACAGAGAATCGCCACTCTCTCGGATAATATTTTCTTATAAGAGTAGTATTCCAGTTCGCGGGTTGATATGTGTGATCAGTGCTTGAGACTGTGGCCGCAGCGGAAGAATCATGTGAGATTCTTGGGTTAGCACGATTCATGACACTATCAACATCATACCTTTGACTATATGGGTAGACATTTTCCATACCCTAGGTCAAATGGTGGGGATACAGTGAGGCGATGGACCGTATCATATGTAAATCGCATATAGAATGGGTATATATCTTTCATTCTCATTTGGGGGCCTTAGCATGTTGCTAGATGTCAACCTTGGTCATTGAAATCGAATGACCATCTGATCGGAGGATAATTTATGTTCGATTAAATTATCACGATTCATTTTATGTCCAACTTGAGGGGAACCCAAAAGGTCACACACAAAAAAGTCGAAATCAATGGTTAACAGTGCACAGTACAAATTTAACAGCATATATGATTGTTGTAGGAATTGTTCATAAATGGTTCAATGTGTTTAATTATTGAACAGATCATTTATGAGGTTCCATAGTGGTTTAGGGATTGGTGAATGACGATAGGGGTACTTTGGAAATTGGAATAAATAAATAAATAAACGTGAATAATAAAATTTTTTTATTTGTTATTTGTTTTGAATTCCAATTCGGCCTAAACTCTTATTAGGGTCTTATAATCTCATTAAACCACTAAATTAAGATCCAATGGCTAAGATTAAATTAGCTTTTATCCCACATCGGATTCTTAATTAATTTTGTTGTCTTTGGAGCACCTATATAAACCCAAAGAATTCTTTACAAATTTTTGCACTAAACCTTTCATATCTTGGGTTTATATAAGTGAGCAACTCTAAAGTTTAAGAGTAAGCCACTGATTTTGAGGATCCTTAAGTCTAATTGACTAGAGGAACCTCGAGTTAAAAGTTTTGAGGTATTTTCCTAGGCTAGCACCAAGGGCAAAATACCCGTGCACTCAAGGCGTAGTCTTGCCGTTGAGTTTTGGCTTTGGTGTGTGCACCTTTGGAGGCCACACACTTGGGTGGCTCTTTGGAACGTGGAAGAGCTTGCTGAGTTCGAGAAAATCTTATAGATTGGAGGGAGGACTGGAGGAGTCTTCAGTTCAAGTAAGTCTTTTTCTTTCTTTATTTTAATTAGAGTTCTTATGATAGTTAGCATTTTTAGGTTTATGTTCTTTGCATGTTTTATGAGTTTTTATGCTTAGAATATATAGTAACATGCCTAGGCTTGTAGAATAATCAAAACAAATGGGTCTTGGGCAAAGGGATAGCGGCATCATAATTTCATTTATTTAATTATCCGCTGCGCACTCGCGGCCGCTTCCCATCACACGGTTGTATTTAGTGTATGCAACAAGCCTTTAAACCCCTATGTGTCCTTAGTGAATAATTTATAGTCTCGTGAGGGCTTACAACGACGATACCCACAAACGTCAATCAAATGTACAATCAATCACACAAAACAAAGTAAAAAGATAAACAAAATAAACCAGTAAAAAAATGAAATTCTGATCCAAGTTAATATTTGTTTTCTTTCTTTCTAAATTATTAAATAAGTAAATTCTCCTATACTTTTTACCATTCTCCATATACACAACCAACAATGTATTAATGAATTCATTGTACCCACAATAATCATAAGTGTAGTTGAAAAATATAGTAATATTTTTGTCCTAAAGTTATATTGGAATTCACACCTTTTTAGCAATAGAACCTTTTTTTTATTACAACATTTTCAATCCTTGTAACGAACATTGGATCAATGACTCCTAAACTAGTTTGCTTTAGGACACTAGGTGTTAAGATATCCATACGGACTTAATTACTCGGATCTCAGATGTTAAAAGCTCCACTGTTTGACGCGAACAATCACTGCTTACTGAGGCAAGACGTCCGGTTACTAAGTAGAAACTCCATTATTATTAACTCAGGCTCTACCGTTTGACGCGAACAATCACTGCTTACTGAGGCAAGATGTCCGGTTACTAAGTAAGAGCAATGTTAATTATTCATATACACATAATTTTTTTTTATTCCATCACTTTTGGGTGTTATTTCCAATAAACCAGAGCACTGAATATTACAAAATTTTCAATTACAACTCATGTTCGTATGTTACCATGTATGTTGATAATACCTGTTAAATGAGCATATGAAGGCCAAATTTAATCAATATTATGGAGAATTCACGAATTTAAATAATTCAAAATGAAATAAACAAAAATTAACTTATTACGAATTAAACTAAGATACGTCTCAGGAGCGCAAACTCATTACTCAGCTATCTCAAAACACAATTCCACTTGGTTAGTAAAGTTAAAAACATAAAATTCAATTTTTTTTGTTTTTTTTTTATATATAAAACAAACAAAGCAAAAACAACACATAGAAAAATAAAAACAAGATATTAATCAATTATTCCCTCCCTCAAACCTAATTGAGACATTGTCCCCAATGTCTAAAAAGAAGAGTTTAGAAGACAGTACTTGGTTAGAGTAGAATTGTCAATTGTATCTACATCTAAAAATAAAATTAAAGATTAATATCCAGATTTATTCTACGCTTCTTGCCAAGATCGTTATCAGATCAGTTCAACTTGGAAATGATATGTTCGATCTTTGGTTCATAGGTTAAGAGTTGGTCAATTAAATTATTGGCTGTTTTGGTAGTGAGAAAGATATCTTTTACAGGTTTTGAAAGAAACCCATTTCTTCTGGCATCTTCAAGAAACACAAAAAGAAAGTCAAAAAATCCATCAACATTAAACAGTCCATTTGGTTTCTAATGTATGTTCAAGTTCACCCAAGATATCACTGTGAATATTTCCTCCATCGTGCCCAGCCCACCTGACAAAGCAATAAAATAATCAGCATGATTAATCATTTCAAAAAGATGTTCGAACATACCTGATATAATACATTCCTCTCCGTTTGATTTTTCGATAAGATTTGCGTCTGCCAAAGGTTTTGGGATGATTCCCAAAACTTGACTGCCTCTTTCTTGTACGACCCTTAAAACTTAACCCATTAATCCAAGATTTCCATCGTCATCTATTAAGTGCATATTTCTTTCTGCCATGACTCTATCCAATTCTTTTGCTGCCTCAATAAATTCTGATTTAGATCCAGAACTAGTCCCATAAAACACATAGATGTTAACGACTCGTCTTCTTGAAGTTGCTTCCATTTTTTTCCTTACTCTCTTTAATCTGTATGTGTTGAAGAGAGCAATGACGAGTTAAATTTATAAATCTTGAAAAAGGGTGAGTAATAATTACACTAGTACCTACCAAATGACAATTATTAGATGAACAATAAAACAAATCGTGAAAGTCAAAAAGTCTGGATCTTGTCGACGAAAATAAAAGAACACAACAAAATAAATCATAACAATTAGACAAAGAAATCAAAGCAATACTATGTACATGTAGTTGTGATTGTGGCTCACATCTTCCTCTGGTTTTACTTCCAGTAACGGCTTGAACGACCTCTATGGGTCAGAGATTGGCTTCCCATCCAAATTTCTTATAAATTGACAAACGGGGTCTTTTAAAGTCAGATTCTCGAGACTCAATTGTTGTCTCTCTCTTTGAAATTGTGTATGTAAATTGCGAATCACATGATGAACATATCTATTGGGATGCGTCTCAATAGTCAATGATATATCATTTAAAGACTCCTTACTCATGCCATCTCTAATGAATTTTATTTTTTCTTCGTGATTTTCATACACCATTCCTAAAGAACGACAACGAGTGTTACATGACCAACGTGCACATTTAAAACAAACACCTAATCGTTTAGCTCTTATTTTCTTAGCATAGGTGTTTTTCCCTAAACCAGGCAGAAATGAAATAAAAGAGTAAAATGACTCACCTGCCAAGTGAACTCGTGCTTCAATTACCCAACAAATATCACTAGGAATACCTTGGATCATAAGAAGCCTCATTCTTTCATTCTGTGCTTTGTAGACTTTCATCAGAGAATTTTGAGGGAGAGAAGGGAAATGCTTGTGAAGTTTTGCGAGAGTTTCTTCGATCTTGTCTTGTGACTTTACCTAAAAAAATAACACACAAAATAAAACACACAATATCTCAATATATACACAATGCGTGGGTTGCCTCCCTGCTAGCGCTAAGTTTAACGTCTTCAGCCAGACATGATTGCCCAAATGTTAGGCTGGATCAGCCAGTGGGAGACTCTCTTTTTGACGCTCGATGGATTCCCCCTAATTGTGCTTGACACGTTGGATGTTGACCTTGAATGTGTCATTAGAGTTAGGGTCATGTAGCTCAACGGCTCCGTATGGTAACACTTGGGTGATCACAAATGGACCTGACCACCGTGATTTCAGCTTGCCAGGGAAAAGTTTTAACCTTGAGTTGTATAATAACACCTGGTGCCTTGGTACCATTTGTCCGCGCATTATTTTCTGATCATGCCACTTCTTGGTCTTTTCTTTATACAGTCTGGCATTCTCATAAGCATGGAGGCGAAATTCCTCTAATTCATTCAATTGTAAGAATAGTTTCTCCCCCGCTGCTTGAAGATCAAAATTCAACTTTGTCAGTGCCCAATATGCTTTATGTTCGAACTCCACAGGAAAATGGCATGCCTTTCCAAACACCAATCGATATGGGGATATTCCAATTGGAGTCTTGAAAGTTATCTGGTAGGCCCATAATGCATCATCCAATTTTCTGGACCAGTCATTCCTCGTTGAACAAACAGTTCGATCCAGGATTTTTTTGATTTCTCGATGAGAGACTTCAACCTGACCACTTGACTGCAGATGGTAAGCAGTGGCAACTTTGTGAGTAACTTCGTATTTGGTTAGGAGTACATCAAAGTACTTGTTGCAGAAATGTGTTCCACCATCGCTAATGATTGCTCAAGGTGTTCCAAAACGGGCAAAAATATTTTTCTTGAGAAATTGTAATACCACTTTGGAATCATTTGATGGTAGTGCTACTGCTTCTACCCATTTGGAGATGTAGTTTACTGCAACCAAAATGTACAGGTTTCCATATGATGGGACAAAGGGTCCCATGAATTCAATCCCACATACATGAAATATCTCCACTTCGAGAATTCTTTAAAGAGGTCCTTCATTTATTCTCGAAATATTCCCCGTTCTCTGGCACCTGTCACATTGAAGAATAAAGAAATAAGCATCTTTAAATAAGGTGGGCTAAAACAAACCTGATTGCAGCACTTTAGCCGCGATTTTATCTCCGCTGAAGTGTCCGCCATATGGAGATGAATGACAATGACGCATGACACTATTGACCTCCTCTTGTGGTACACAACGGCGCAATAACTGATCAGCACAACACTTGAATAGGTATGGCTCATCCCATGTGTAGTGCTTGACTTCACTGAAGAATTTCTTCCTTTGCTGATGTGACCATTCAAACGACCATTTTCCTGATACTATGTAGTTCACATAGTCAGCATACCACGGGGCTTCCTAATTCTTGATGGCAAACAACTGTTCATCTGGAAAAGTTTCATTAATTGTCAACTCATTGCCAGTTGTACCTCCATTTTCAAGCCTCGACGGGTGATCTGCCACTTGAGTTTATGTCCACTTCCTATCTCAAATCTCCACGTCAAATTATTACAGTAGAAGCATCTAACGGATCAATCTGGGCTTGGCATCGTTCTTTGCAATCAGGTATTTGATTGCTGAATGATCTGTGTAGACCACCATCTTAAAACCCAACAAATAAGAGCAAATTTGTCAAAAGCAAATACTACTGCCAGCAACTCCTTTTCAGTTGTTGTGTAATTGAGTTGTGTTTCATTCAAAGTTTTTCTAGCTTAGTAGATGGTGTGAATTACGTTGTCCCAAAACTGCACCTACTGTAAAATCACTCTCATCGCACATCACTTCAAAAGGGAGTATTCAATCTGATGCTACTATGATGGGAGCAGAGACCAACTTTTGTTTCAAGATCTCGTAAGCATGGTGACATTCTTTGGTGAAGTGGAAAGACACGTCTTTCTCCAGTAGATTTCATAATGGTTTAGAAATCTTGGAGAAGTCTATGATGAATCTCCTGTAAAATCATACATGTCCAAGAAAACTTCGAATCCCTTTGACGGATGATGGTGGAGGTAGTTTTTCTATCGTCTCAATTTTTACTTTGTCTACCTCAATTCCCTTATGTGAGATTCGATATCCAAGGACAATGCCTTCCTGCACCATGAAGTGGCATTTCTCTCAGTTCAGTACCAGATTGGTATCTTCACATTTTTGTAACACTTTTCCCAGATTTTGCAAGTAGTGGTCGAACGAGTCTCCAAACACTGAGAAGTCATCCATGAAGACTTCCATGCTTTGTTCTATCATGTCTGAAAAAATGGCCATCATGCATCATTGAAACGTGGCAGGAGCATTACAGAGCCCAAATGGTATCTTGCGGAATGCAAAAGTATCATACGGGCATATGAATGTGGTTTTCTCCTAATCTTCTGGGGCGATGGCAATCTGATTGTACCTCGAGTATCCGTCCAGAAAGCAGTAGAAATCATGCCCCGCCAGTCTTTCTAGCATCTGGTTAATGAATGGTAGCGGGAAATGATCCTTCTTTGTGGCTTTGTTCAGCTTCCCATAGTCCATACACACTCTTCATCCAGTCATTGTTCTTGTCGGAATTAGCTCATTTTTTTCATTGGTGACTACAGTCATTCCTCCCTTCTTGGGTACACATTGCATAAGGCTTACCCAAGAGCTGTCAGAGATGGGGTAGAGGATGTCTGCATCCAACCATTTGATGATTTCTTTATTCACAACTTCCTTCATGATTGGATTCAACCATCGTTGATACGCCATTGTGGCTTTGTACTCATCATTCATCAAGATTTTGTGCATGCAAAGTGATGGACCGATGCCTCGAATGTCTGTTATAGTCCAGCCAATAGCTCTCTTGTGCTCACGTAGCACTCTCAGTAACTTATCTTCATGCACCCATGTTAGAGATGAAGAAATAATAACAGGTAAATCAGAAGAGTTTTCCAAGTATGCATACCTGAGATGGCTAGGAAGTGGCTTTAGTTCCAGCTGCGGTGGTTTTAATATCGAGGGTTTGACTCACCCCTTTGTCGGTAGTTCCAAGATTTTCATCAAGATAGTTTGTACATTCCATAATCTCCTCATCTAAATCTATGTCACATATTTTGGTGATACATGATTCAAATTAATAAGTGAAGAGTTGCATTGCATCTGTGTTATGGATGACACTATCTATTACATCAACTCTAAAACATTCCTCATCATTTTCATCATTTGGAAATTTCATGGCTTTAAACACATTGAACGTTACTTCTTGGTCCTACACCTCATGGTTAGTTCACATTTATGTATATCTATGATGGTTTGTCCTATAGCTAAGAATGGTCTCTCGAGGATGATAGGTACGACTTTGTCTTCCTCCATGTCCAGGACAATGAAATCCGCTGGGAAAATGAATTTGTCCACCTTGACAAGTACATCTTCCACTACCCCTCGTGGATATATGAGTGATTTGTCAGCAAGTTGTAGAGTGACTGAGGTGAGCTTTGCTTCTCCAAGCTGCAGTTTCCTGTAAATAGAAAAAGGCATCAAGTTAATACTATCATATAAATCACATAAAGCCTTACCAAAGTAATGGTTCCCTATGGTGCAAGGGATGGTGAAACTGTCAGGATCCTTTAATTTTTGGGGTAGCTTCCTCTGAATGATGGCGCTGCATTCTTTTATCAGTGCTACAGTCTCGAAATCGCCCAATCTTTGCTTTCTTGACAGAATGTCCTTCATGAATTTGACATAACTGGGCATCTTCTCCAATGCTTCTGCAAATGGAATATTGATGTGCAGCTTCTTGAAAATCTCTAGGAATCGAGCGAATTGCTTGTCCAGTTTGTGTTTCTAGAAACGCTGCTGAAAATGTGGTGGAGGAGTAAATCTTTCTTGATCATTTTCTCTAGACTCATTTTCCTTCATTTTTGTATCTGCTTCATTGCTTTCTTTTGGAACTTCCTCAGTAGATGCCTTGATTCCAACATCTTAATTAATTTTAGTTCCATTTTTCAAGGTGATAGCTTGGCATTGCTCATTCCCTCTGTTCCTTGGATTTGGTTCTGTATTGCTAGGAATGGAACCTTGCGGTCTGTAACTCTGAGCATTGGCCAGTTGTCCTAATTAATTCTCCAATTCCTTCAAAGATGCTGTTTGGCTTTGAAACATAGTGTCGTATTTGGCTTCTTTCTTTTTGATCATCTCTGAAAGCAAATCTTCTAATCCTGGCTTCTTTTCATACTTCTGTCCTTTATTCTGCTGTTGGAATCCAGGTCGTGGATTGTTCTTTTGCCCAGAAGTATTGCTCCATGAGAATTTGGGATGATTCCTCCAACCTGGGTTGTGGATATTGGAGTAGAGATTGTTTCATTGTCTGTTGAAGTTGCTGACATAGTTCACCGACTCATCATGTGGGTTGTAAGATTCTGCTTCTGGTACTCCTCCATATGGTGCAATTATGGATCCAGCAATGTTCACAACTTGCATGCTAAGAGTTACTAGGCATTTATATATCTGATCCAGCTTGATATTCACAGCTGTGTTGACCCATACTTCGTGGATTCCTACTACTCGATGGATCATACTTCTCTCTGTTGGCTACAAGGAATTACTGTTAGCCATTTCTTCTATTACGTCCCAAGCTTGATCTTATCCTTTTGCCATTAAAGCTCCTCCAGCAGCAGCATCTACTATAGTTTTCATCAATCCAGTAAGTCCATTGTAGAAGGTTTGTACTTGAAGCCACTTTGCAATCTCATGGTGATGACAATTTCGAAGCAATTCCTTATATATTTCCCATGCATCACAAAGGGATTCTGAGTCATGCTGCACAAATGTTGTGATTGTTAGACAATTATGACCCATATCGTCACTATTTGTAAAAGACATTGTGGTTTTTGTACAAATTAATTATGTAGCAATGGAAATTGTATTTTATCATTTTGTAATTTGATTACTTAAATATATAAATGATAAAAGTCCTTATGATTAGTTCCGGATTATAAGATATGAGACAGTATCAATCCATAACGGTTTAATCATTAAATATCCCTAGTCGTAGTATTATCGAGATTGGACATCGATAATGCGGAATAGACTAGTATTGTACTTGTGCGTGTTATTGAAGCGTAACAGCACAGTTCTCATATATTTAAGTATTGGATACTTATGCAAGTGTGATAGGAGGTTGTGTTTACCGATGGTACGGAAATAGCTTCACTCTGGATAGACCCCGCGGAATCTCATTGGTAGTATGACTATGTGTCTATGAGAGTCTGCATCAGGGTAGGTGTATTTGGTCTTAACCTGAGACTTGCATCGCTAGTACTTGCGATAATCAATACGCTTTGGTTTTGGTCGTCCAGGACTTTAACAGGTTCTGTGTACGCCTCTTCTGGGTTTATTGAGAATCGTAGTGTATTGGGTGTGATGTCAAGATGAAAGTATCACTTCAGTCATATGGAGATGATGATCACGCATGGATACAGAACTGGTACTCTAAAATGTTGCAACCATCGGGATAATATGACATGGTCATGATTATCCGATTAAAGAGACTAGTTGCTTATAATCCGATATATACTTAGTACGGGGCAACACTATTCCAGCCCCAGGCCTTGCATGTGACATCCGATACTGGATCGCAATACGCAATACTATGTATACTACGCCTGATACAGATTATATATTCCATTAAGAATATTTCTGGAGAATTGGGTAGGCACGGTGCTTTGCTAGAAGCCAACCATGTCTCGTAAGTCGGTAAAAATGTAGTACGAGGTATGTACGTGTTCGGATAGTCCGACGACCGGATTTACTGCCAACATATCCAGGGAACTTTTGGGTCGCTTCCCGAAGATTCACCGATGACGTATGATTCGAGCATACAATACTATTTGAGGAGAGAGAACGATTAATTTGGAATTAATCGATAAAATAATATATTCGATATATTTAACGAAATTAGATTTCGACGCGGAATTAAAATTGGATTTTAATTCGGGCAAACAAATTAATTTAGAATTAATTCACGAGCGACGTGAATAGTAATTTTGCTTGGCATAATTATTTAATTAAATTTGATTTAATTAAGTCGCAACAGAAAATTCGTTAATTCAGAATTAGCGAACCCGAGCCCGGAATGTGTTGCAGGCCCACTCGCATTTTGAATCAAGTGGGGCCCACATGTCACATCACTTGTCACTTTAAGTTACTTTTTGGTGATGGGTTTTGGTGATAGGAATGGTGATGACTTGTATTACACATTTTGTGTGTAATAATTAGATTGACTTTTACCAAATTTTGAAATTTGGTATATGATTTTTTTGTTTTTGGAAAACATAATACACAAGTCATTCTTTTCTTCTCCATTCTCTCTCCCTCACGGTTTCAACACAAAGAAAACACTCTCCCACCTTTTTCCTTCAATTTTCGTGGGCTTCACAAGGAAGAATGTGAAAATTTGTTGCAAATTTTCAAGTTGCTAGTACATCAAGGAATCATCCAAGGTGATAGGGAAACCATCCCAAAATCTTGGAATCAAAGGATAAGCTTGGAGCTTGGACTTCATCCCCAAATTGGAGTTTGGCCGAAAACTTGGAGGAAAAATTTTGCATTTGACGCATCCTAAAACCGCTCATTGTAAGTATAATTCTGTCATACTTCTTTATGTATTCACTTTATTTTCATTGCTTATATTGATCTTGGAATGTCTTAGAGACCATCAGTGATGTCATTTCTCAACTTTGCTGTTCTGGCTGGGGGAAAGTATTTTGCAATGAACTTGATGGCAAGATTGTCCAAGTTGTTATGGAACCTGCTGGTGGTGCATGGAACCAGCCCTTAGCTCTTTCTTTCAAAGAATATGGGAACACAAGCAGTCGCATTACTTCCTCGGTCGTTCGGTTGTAGTTGAATGTGCCACAAACTTCTAGGAAGTTGCTGATGTGGGCATTAGGATCTTCAATTTCACTTCCCCGAAACTGAACTGACTGATGTATCATTTGAATGTATGTCTTGATGTCACAAGCATTTGCAGGTAAGGGTGGAAATACAATACATGATATAAAGCCGTCAACCACCGAAATTGTTCTTTCTCGAATGAGAATTGGTGGTGTCACTTCCAAAGGTTCATGTTCTTGATTGTTCATGTTGATCAGTGCTTCTTGATCTTCTCGCATTTCCCTTCTTTACTGTCTGAGTGTTCTTTCAATTTATGGGTCAAGCGGATGGATTTCAAAGCTTCTGCTTCTTCTCATGTAGTATTTGAGAACCTAAAACACAAAAAACAACAAAAATAAGTAAAAATCTTAGACACAAGTAAAGTATCTAACCTCAAAATTAATAGTAAAAGATAAATAAGTCCCCGACAACGACGTCAAAAACTTGATTGGTGAAATCACTCACGTTACGCAAGCACATGTATCGTTCAAGTAGTATAAATGTATCGATCTCATGAGGACTTATTACTTATGCTATTAATTTACGAAGTTAAATTCATACAAGTATCTAATTGAATTGAGTGTTGGTTGGATGGTGATTTTATCTAAAACAAGTAAATAAAACAATGCAAAGGTAAATTCTAAAAGTTATCAATAATATGAAACTATCTAGGGTTGTGAATCATTCTAATATTCTTCTAAAGATGAAGTGATTATTTTATGCTTGTGTAATATATTGGTTTACTAACCTGAAACACGAAGATATGCAAAAGCCTATGTCGATGGTCAGATGAAAACACCCAAAGTAACCCAATTAACTATATGTCTATGTTAACCAAGAAACTCTGAATTCATTAAGATTAAGTTCCAATTATGGCTACCCACGCCCGATAGGTATATGTCTATCCTAGAATGAAATCTCTAAGGTGAGATCGTGAGCTATTGAGTCTAAGGCTGAAACCTAAAATCCTTTCGTCAAGTTCATTTTAAGTTTACCACATCAATCTTATTGGTGGCCAATCAACAAGAAGCATTAAGATTAAGACTCAATAAATAAACCAAAACATCACACAAGACACAAAATAAATCAACTTATAAATTCATTGATATTGGAATTCATCACAACCCTAGATAATGTATTTAGTTACAACACATACCTAGGACTACTAAAGAAATAAATAAACAAAACATCATGCAATGATAAGAAAACTAAGAAGTTAAAATAAAACAATTAAATAAAATACTGGAGTTAGGGGATCCATTTTTAATATTTCAAATGTAGAAATCTCACTTTATTATAATATAAAAATTATCAGTGTTATTCGATTAATTAAGTCCAACCAGCCATAAAGACAGTGTTATTATTTGTCCATAAACCAGCTATATTGGCGGTAATCATCTGTCACCTAAAGACCGACCATATAGGCGGTATCTAATTATGTCAAATAAGTAAAATCAGCTATATAGGCGGTAATCATCTGTCACCTAAAGACCGACCATATAGGCGGTATCTAATTATGTCAAATAAGTAAAACTAGCCATGTAGGCGGTATCAACATTAATCAATATTATTAAATTATAATTTTATATTATAAAATAAGTGAGATTAACCTACCTTATCATATTAAAAGTTTCACCCTTTACTCCAGTAGAAAGAAGTTACCTACTCATGCTTGAATAAAAATTGACAGAATTTTATTACTAAAATAAAAAGAAAATATAAGAAAATTGAAAATAAACACACAAGATACTATCTTCTAAGTTTTACTGAGAAACCCTAGAAGAAAGCATGAGTTTTACATCAAATTTGGCTTGCTATTTATAGGCAAATATAAAGGCTTCCACCAATTTCTCCACCAAACATTCTACCAAACATGCCACCAAATCATCCACCAAACATACAATATGCGATTTAAATCAAATAATTTTGATAAATGAATAATGCAGCTTTTATTTCAATAAACAATTTCTTTTACAATACATGAAGTGTTGGACAATTATGACCCATAGCATCACTATTTGTACAAAACATGTTGTTGTTGTACAAATTAACTATGTGACAAATGAAATTGCTCTTTTATCATTTTTAATTGGATTACCTGGATATATAAATGATAAAAGTCCATATGATTAGTACCAGATTAATAAGATATGAGACAATATTAATCCACTAAGGTTTAATCATTAAATATCCCTAGTCGTAGTATTATCGAGACTAGACATCAATAATGCGGAATAGACTAGTATTGCACTTGTGCGCATTATGGAGGCATAACGGCATAGTTCTCATATATTTGGGTATTGGATACTCATGCAAGTGTAATAGGAGGTTCTGTTTACCGATGGTACGGAAACAGCTTCGCTCTGGGTAGACCCCTCGGAATCCCATTGGTAACATGACTATGTGTCTATGGGAGTCTGAATCAGGGTATGTGTATTTGGTATTAACCTGAGACTTGCATCGTTAATACTTGCGACAATCATTATACTTTGGTTTTGGTTGTCCGGGGCTTTAAAAGGTTCTGTGTACGCCTCTTCTGGGTATACTGAGAATCGTAGTGTATTGGATGTGATGTCAAGATGGAAGTATCATTTCAGTCATATGGAGATGATGATCACGCAGGATACGGAACTGGTACTCTTGTATGCTGCAGCTATTGGGATAATATGACAAGGTCATGATTATCCGATTATAGAGACTAGTTACCTGTGATCCGATATATGCTTCGTACGGGGCAGACACAATTCCAGCCCCAGGCCTACCATGTGACATTCTGATACTTGATCGTAATACGCAATACTACATATGTTACGCCTGACAAAGATTACATATTCCTTTAAAGAATATTTCTGGAGAATTGGGTAGGCACGGTGCTTTACTAGAAGCCAACCATGTCTTGTAAATCGGTAAGAACGTGGTACCGGGTACGCACGTATTCGGATAGTCCGATGACCGTATTTACTGCCAACATATCCAGGGATCTCTTGGGTCGCTTCCCGAAGATTCACCGTTGAGATTTGACTCGAACATAAAATTAATCTGGGATTAATTATGAGAGAGAAAATTAATTTGGGATTAATTACGGTAATAAATTAATCTGGGATTAATTATTAAAGAAAGAATTAATCTGGGATTAATTACGTCGAGAATTTATCTGAGATTAAATTCGTCGAGAAGAGAGAACGCTATTAATTTAGAATTAATCGGTAAAGTAAATTTAATAGTGAAATTAGATTTTACTATTTAATTTTTTTAAATTGGGTTAAAATAATATATTAGATATATTAAATGAAATCGGATTTCAAAACGGATTTAAAATTAGATTTTAATTCAAGCGAACGAATTAATTTGGAATTTCCGTAATAATTTTGCTAGGCATTATTATTAATTAAATTAGATTTAATTATGTCGCGACGGAAAATTCGTTTAATCAGATTAAATGAAATCGGGCCCAAAGTCGTGTTGTGTGTGCCAACCAAATTTTGAATTTAAT
The DNA here is from genome assembly GCA_019454045.1 of Zanthoxylum bungeanum. Classification (NCBI taxonomy): domain Eukaryota; kingdom Viridiplantae; phylum Streptophyta; class Magnoliopsida; order Sapindales; family Rutaceae; genus Zanthoxylum; species Zanthoxylum bungeanum. The sequence goes on from SKCR01021646.1 coordinate 250,766, forward strand.
GGGTGGGACCCATGACTTACATCAAAAGTCACTTTTTGGTGATGTAAGTGGTTGGCAAGTATTAATTGGATTTTTTCCCAACACAACCACTAAAGTCAACACACTTTTACATGTTTGGTAACAAGTTTAGAACTTGAAAAACTATTCATCTCCTTCTCTATTCATGATGGCCGAAACTTAGCTCATTGGAAGAGAAAATTTTTCTTTCATTTTTATTCTTGCTAGCACATCAAGGAGTGAATCAAGGTGATAGGGAAACTCACCCAAGTGTTGGAAACACTCAAGAAGGACTTGGAGCTTCCACCGAAATGCATAAAAAGTTTTGAACTCATCCGATCAATGTGAGTATTTTCCGCAACTCCCTTTGATTTTATTCACACACAAATCACTCTTAGACGATCTTGGCATGTTCTAGGAACACTTACATGAAACTCTAGGGCATATATCCCAACAAATGTCAACCATTCCGGAGTGATATCAGTCACTCTGGTATACTTCCATTTCAGAGTGATGTCAATTACTCCAAGGTACTTTCATTTGGAGTGATGTCAGTTACTCCAGCGTACTTCCATTCCGAAGTGTTGTCGGTTACTCATGCGTACTTCCATTCCGGAGTGATGTTAGTTACTCATGTGTACTTTCATTCTGGAGTGATTTCAGTCGCTCCGATGGGCTCTAGTGGCAATCCATTTATCTTTACATGTTGTAGTTTCTTAAAATTAGCGCTGCCACAAGGAACACGTGTCAACACATAAGGAAACCATTCTTACACACACCTATTTACTGGAACTGCTACAAATAGTTGTAACCCCACTAGGAGTGCGACACATATTGTGCGATGATAAGTGTGATTTATACTCATTTATTCATACATTCTTAACTTATTATTTTGTTAGATTTAGTGTCAGTTTACGTATTTTGTAGTTTGGTTTATGATTTATTGATAGGAAATATTAGAGCAAGTGGACGTGTTTTGGGAGATTAAGGATGTAAAGGAAGCACACATGGAAGGAAAAAATGCCAAAACAAGTCATCATGGTAGAGAGGATGGCGTCGCGACTCCCCCAAACATGAAGAAACACACAATTTTATCTAGGAAGGCTAGCGTAGCGACGTCATGAAAGAGTTTCAGACTAAGAATTCTGTTTCTAAAAGCAGAAAGACTCCCCAAACTTTCTTATAAATATATGAGCTCGTCCAAGACCCTAAAGGAGAGAGAGAAAGAGACACAACAAAAGAGCTCGAAACACATAATTTATAGTGATCCAATGAGAGGATTTAAGAGCAAGAAGAGGAGACGAATATGGTGACGTCCTAATATGAAGGGATTCAATTCGAGTTTTATCTTCTAATTTCTATCTTCAAACTCTAATGATGTTCATTATGTTATTGACCCTATTTTCATGATTTTCCTATTTGGTCATGAACTAATTTTATTATTTTTGAGGATGATGTAGCATATACTTGAACATATGTGTTGATTGTCAATTAATTCTTATGAAGTTTTAATTCAGTTTATTTATTTATTTTTTTGTGTTTAATACTTATGGTTTGTTGGCCATACATTAGATGATTTCATATTTAGAATCTATCACTCGGGAGGGGATTTTGAATAGGATATAGAAAATATAACCTATGAATTTTATAGAGTCCGGGGGGCCTATGAAACATTAAAAAAAAAAAAGAATTAGAAGAATAAGAAAGAACTAATAAGGAACCCTTGTGTGAAGGCCCAAAGAAGAAAAAAATGACTTCAATATCAAGCCCGAAGAATTGTGACCAAATCAAGCTCAGCGAACTGAATGTACTTTTTTACTTATAATATCATATTTCACACACACATGCAATCTTAGTTTAACATACATAATGACATGTGTTATACCACATAATTTTACATATCAGCATAGTATATGACAGATGTTCAGCATGCATTCTCATGAGTCCTTCAATGTACATGTGTTGACACTTCCATCTAAAATCCCCTATATAAGCCAACGAGCCTGAAAAATGGGGATGGTTCGAACATAAAAATATATATATGAATATAAAAAAATTGTTCACAAAAATGTAAAATGGAATAGAGAAATTTTTTAAAAAAAAATAGAAGAAAATGAACTATAAATTGATTTTTTAAACGATTTTAATTTAAGTTTCATAGTGTCAATCTTGCAGGAAGCTTTTATTGGCCCATCAAGCATCTATCTCTCGCTCGGATCAGAATTGGACCTTGAAGAGTCAAACCTAAAATCCATTGAGATGTATGGAATCTTACCACTCATTTTTATCACCTTCAAAAATAATAAAATATCAATATTCATTTCGGATACCAAATTTCATATTCGAAACCTATTCACTATCTATTAAATTTCGGATATTAAATTTTTTTAATCGATTATGATTGGATATTCAATATATCCGACTAAACTACTATCCCTACATTATTGTTGATTTTAAAAAAAAAAAAAAAAATCCCAAATATCACTGAAATATCTCCAAAACAGCAAACCGCACCTGCTTCCATCAAAAAGCCTAAAACGAGAACGTGCCAACCAAGACACATCTCCGAGCCTCTGACAACACAACACTTGCATCACACGGCCTTTTTTTTTTTTTTTTTTTTTTAAAAAAAGAAGCAAACTCAATAACTCAAATATTAGAGAGACAGAGAGAGAGGGGGACGGTCGTTGCGATAATGGCTTGGCCGAGTCGTTTCCATTACTCTTAAAAAAGATCAGAGATTTTTTTTTTTTTTTTTTTGGTTTATCAGAACGAAAATCTTCAATAGAGTCGCTGCCGTTTATACGTCATACGCCACCACCACCAACAACAATAACATCATCATCTTCGTCGACTCTTTTCTTTTCTTTTCTGATCTTTCCATTCGTTTGTGTTATATGTAGCCGATTTTACATTTCTTTCTTTTCTCCTTCTTATTATTTAAAGGTAAATTACTAAATTTCATCTCCGCCTATTTCTGTTTTTTGAATTTTTATTTTATTTTCTCGTCATTTTTAGAATTTAAATACTATTATTTGAAATTTAGGTGTGAGCGCCTTAACTGTATTTATTGTATTAGATATTAAAAATATTGTTCAGCTTTTTGTTTGTTGGTTATAAAATTGAATTAGCTGTTGTAGTAATTTCTCAGCTGAAAAATTATGGAACTTTATGATTGGTTTTAGCTATATCAATGAATGAGGAGGTTGTTTTAATTTCATTTTTCTTGGTTGTTAAAGCTCATAAATGTGAAGTTTTTTATTTCTGTTTGGTAGTAGTTCTTTTTTTTTTTTTTGAAACATAAAATTATTTGAATATTGGATTAATTATGATTCAAAATACTAAATTATAATCTCCAAGTGGGCTTGGAATTTTCCTCAGCTGGAAAAAAAATTGCTTAGTCGAGATTTTATTGCTGTTATTATTTCTAGTTTAGTTATATTTTCTTAACAATTTACTTTGCTATTTGCTGATGCAGAGCCATGCCAACTTTTGCTGCTCCAGCTCTGGATAGGTTGATAGAACCTAGAGATTGCAAATCTCCTCCAAAATTAAAACCTGTTCCTAGATCTAATTCTAAGCTGCAAAGGAGAAATAGTACTTCAGTGGTCACGGATAAGAAAACAGAGAGGAAAGTTAACCGCCCTCAGATTACGCCAGCCCTCTACGCCACACCGGCAACAACCCCACTCCCTGATTCACTGTCGTCATTCCCTCCTTCACCTTACATTATCAATCACAAGCGGCGTGGGCCACGGCTTTTGAAAAGTTTCTCTCAGGCTGATGTGGCCTCTTGCAAAAAGACAATGGATGAAACAGAAGATGATGGGGGTACTACAAAAGATGCTGATGGGGATGCTACAAATAACACAGAAATAAAGAGTCTTGAATCAACTGGGAGTGCTTCTGTTACATTTATCATTCCCAACCCCAGTATAGAGGAGCGCGTGAGTGATTTCCCCAAAAGTCCTGTTGCAAAGGAGTGTGTGAATGGTTTACATGATGGTTTTGCTGGAAAAGAGAATCTGAATGGTGCTTATGGTGAAGTTGGTAGCAGTAATGAGGAATCTGACAGCAGTAATAGGGGATTTGGAAGCACCAGTACAAGTAATGGTTTGACCCAAAAAAAGGATGCACTTGTTGTATTGATTCCAGAGAAAGATAGCGAGTGTGACGACTTCTTTGATCTGCGGGACTCAATGAGTCTTACAAGTAATTCTGATGTAGAAGATAATACTGGGCCACAAAGCTCTGCAAAGGTTGCTACACCAATGGCAGGGGAATTCTATGATGCTTGTGAAGGTATTTCAAGTTTACTGGTTGATTTATAATTATTTCCCATGTCTGGGCACTGCCACACGGGACGATTTTGCAATATTGTTTCTTTGTTTCCTTGCATATTTTCCTGTATTGAGAATTGCTACCATGTTTGCATTTTAATTAATTTTTGTGGCATATCATGATTGCTGAGAAGTACAATACAATTTCCACGAGTTCATGTTTGGTCTCGCAATGTTAATAATAGTATTCATTATGAGAAGAATTAGACTAGAAATGTCATTTTTATTGACATTTGACACCATTAAAATGTATAATTATGGAAGAACTTGACTACAAAATTATGTAATAATTTTATATTTAGACTACATTACTGTATTGACATGCTTACTTGGTGTTACTTTCTTCAGAATTATCCTCCGAGGGTGGGCCACAATCCTCCCGTTATGATATTGAGGCTGAACTGCGGGAAATAAGATTGAGTTTGATGATGGAGATAGAGAAGCGAAAGCAAGCTGAAGAATATCTGAATGATATGCGAAGTCAATGGCAGAGGATCAGGCAACGGTTAGCGCATGTAGGATTGACACTGCCTGCAGGATCCACAGCGATAGCAGAGCTCGAACAGCCAAATATTGATCCTGCAGAAGAGCTTTGCCGACAAGTGTATCTTGCACGGTTTGTATCGGAATCTGTTGGGAGGGGTATTGCAAAGGCTGAGATGGAAGTAGAAATTGAAGCTCAGATTGAGGCAAAGAATTTTGAGATTGCCCGGTTGTGTGATCGGCTTCATTATTATGAGGCAATGAATCAGGAAATGTCTCAGATGAACCAGGAAGCCGTAGGTAAGAATTCTTTTCCTCGGATAACATTTTTATCTGCACCACTTTGTATTGAAATAGTTTTCAAGGTCTCTGTGACACTCTTTTTAGGGCAGTCATGTGCTTCACTTAGATTGCATTCATTGCCTCTTCTTCGTTTGATCATTCTCAAGCAAGCCAACGTGGCTGCGCTGAGGGAGATCTACTGTTGAATTGATTTTCATCTTGTGTTATTTTTCTTGTGACTTCTGAAATGAAATTTATAATGATTTTCTGAGAGTTTTAATGCCTCTTAATCACTCAACTCTTGATTTGCTGATGCAATGAGATCGAGCAAAGCTTTTATTTGCACAGGACTAGTAATTGATTGGTTAAGGGCATCAAAAGGATTGGGGGCTTAATTATTCTGAGTTTTTTTATTTAGGAGAACCTCGTATAATAGCTGCTGATACTTTTATATGGGAAAGGAAAGAGAAGGAAAGGTCTTAACAAATAACTGCTGTATTAGAGACAAAAGTCAAATGTGCGTGGGAAAAAAATACATAGAGCTTCTGCAATCCTCTTTTATTCTCTGTGTTGCCTATTTTGGGTTAAACAATAGGCCTTATAGCTTGCTTATTAAGCCTTATATGCTTCTGCAAAATTGATACTAGAACAATCTCCGAGTTCTTTGGGACCTTGTTTCTAATGTTCTCGGAATCCTTACTCTTGAAATTGCTAAGTTAGCACAGGCTATACCATTTGCACTGGCTATTTAATTTTGCAATTTCAGACTGCTAGATTCAGTATAAACTAAGAAAGTGTATAAAAAAATATTGAATGCAAGTATGTTCTCAAATATGAACAATTTAGGTTAAAATGAACCCAAATATTTTTCTAAAAATCTATAAATAAATAAATAAAGAGTAGACACTGTGTTCTTTCATGCTTGTAAATGCTCACACATATCGAAGGTAAGTATGTTCCCAAATGGCAAATAGGAGCAATTTAGGTTAAAATGAACATGAATATTTCTCTGAAAATCTATAAATATATATAATGAGTAAACACTGTGTTCTTTCATGTACTACTGTGTGATTACGATCAACTGACACCCAGGTTGATTGAATTTGTTGTTGTTGCTCAGCCACTTCTAATTTTTCTATGTAATATTTGTTTCCACAGAGATGGCACGGCGAGATAGGCAAATGAAGAAAAAAAGGCAGAGGTGGGTTTGGGGCTCGATTGCTGCCGCAATTACCGTTGGCACTGCAGCATTGTCATGGTCTTACCTCCCAACGGGAAAAGGATCGACTTCAAATGATGGTCCTCAGACACCTGAGCACGATCACACGGCTAAACAATGAATAAAAACTTCAATGTCATGCATGACATGGAAGTAAGATAATAAGGCCATATGTGCTACCTTGTGAATAGCATCTCAATATATAGTACTCTCAAATAATTCGGAGTTATCTCAAATCGTGCTCTTGAATGACTGACTATCCGGGAGGTGTTGAATTTCGAATTTGAATCGTCACGTGTTATCAAATTATTGTTGTATTTGTTAAAGGCAGCACATGTTTGTTCATGTACACCCAGAGGAAACCTGGTATTTTTGTTCTTGAAATGCCTCTCTATTCTAGCTGTGCCTTGAAGGCAGAGACAAAATAAGCAGCAGATGGATTTGAAATAGTAGTTTACCCGTGGTAAGACGATTAGAATGTATTTCGGCTTACAGTTACATTATTTGCATGTATAACAACATTTCAATTTATATACATTTTAAGTTTTGCTGGTTGTATTTGGCTCTAACACAATTGAGAATATTTCTTTGTGAAATGTGAAGTTAACAGTTAGGTGTTTATATGTGCTTTTGCCCTGGCCCCAGGCCCCTGGAATTATTTCAGATATCTTTAAGCCAGCTGTGACTTCAAAGCTATTAAGTGTGCTTCAGGATGTTACCAAAGAGGAAGTAGTAGTTGGAAGTTTTTCATTGAATTGATGTGTGATCGTTTTGGACTATTATTTTATTAATATCACTATGTAAAACAGATTTTTAATAAAAGTATAGGTACCCTTGTTCAAAATTTTCGAATCTCAAACCAGCATTTTGACCGAACTATCTATTGAGATTTGAGAATAATTAGATAAAAAATCGAGATTTGTGATGAAAAATGATTTTGAATTCTGATTTTTTATTTAAAATAAAAAATCGTCCCATTTCAATATGAAATCCAGAATTTTGATTGAAATTTAAGATTTAACATCTCCGTCAAATAAATAAATAAAATTGCCTAGGGCGTGGCTTATAGGTATCACAAGGTATCATTTGACAATTGACATTTCAGGATTTAATTGACCGAAACGACGTAGTTTGACCAAGTCGAACCGTTGACGAAACGACGACGCATTGAGAAAGTTTATCCGTCAGGCGCAACCGGATAAGATTTTAATATATCAGACAAATGAAATAGACATCGAAGTGAAGCTCCGATAATGGAGCTAACACTACACACATTCTCCTCTCTTGGCAGTCTCTTCCCTCATTACAACATTATAACTCCGTACAGAGAAATTCAATTTCGGTTACAAGCCAGAAGTAGTATTACTTGTAGAAACAGTAACCGTCAAAGCCTTGTATTGCCAGAGAAAGAAGAACAGCAACAGCAGCTTTGGAGTAGCCGACGAGAACCTGACTTCGAAGACGAAGAACAAGAAGAAGAAGAAGAAACGGAATTCGAGGAGGAGGACGATGATACGTCGTCATTTCTATCTCTGAGTGAAAAACCAGACAGGAACATGGCCTTGCTCGACGATTACGAAATTGAAGAACTTGACTACGCCTCTCATCCTAATCACAAAAGCGGTCAGTTACTCTATTTTTTTTTTTCATTTTTGTTTTTGTGTGTGTGTGTGTGTGTCTCCTTTTAAATGGTGAAGCATATGAATTGGTAGATTGATGTTGTGGATTAAATTGCAGGATACGTGGCAGTACTTGGGAAGCCAAATGTGGGAAAGAGCACACTCGCAAACCAAATGATAGGTCAAAAGCTTTCAATTGTTACGAATAAGCCCCAAACTACAAGGCACCGGATTCTTGGTATATGTTCTGGTCCTGAGTATCAGGTTTGATTTTTTATTAGTTATTCATTTGTTCCATTTCATATCAATTGTAAATTTGTAGCTGCTTAATATGATTAAAGTTACTAAAGTTTCGGTTTTAGATGATACTTTACGACACACCTGGTGTTATTGAGAAGAAAATGCATAAGTTGGACTCGATGATGATGAAGAATGTTCGGAGTGCTGGGATTAATGCAGACTGTGTTGTAGTTCTTGTTGACGCATGTAAAGCCCCTGAAAAAGTATGCTGCTTTCTTTATTTTCGCTTTTTGGTTTTTGGAATAATTGGTTTCTGTTTTTGTTAATTTACATTTGTTGCTTCTAGATTGATGAAGTTTTAGAAGAAGGAGTGGGAGACCTCAAAGATAAGTTGCCTATTTTGCTGGTATTGAATAAGAAGGATCTGATCAAGCCTGGTGAAATTGCGAAAAAACTTGAGGTCAGAACTTCTTATTGATTTATGTAGTTGCGTGTAACAATTATATACATCTGGTTGAGGGAATTGTGTTTCCTAATTGATTTAGTGGTAAGTATAGTTGAGTGTGATTCTTACAATCCCTGCTTCCTGCGATCACTTCACATTCTAACCAAGTATTCTTCACATTCCTTTCAGTGGTATGAAAAATTTACGATTGTTGACGAGGTCATTCCTGTGAGTGCAAAATATGGTCATGGAGTGGAAGATGTAAGGGATTGGATATTGACAAAAATTCCACTTGGGCCAGCTTATTATCCGAAGGTATATGTTGAAACCCCAGACTCGAGATTTCTGTTTCTTGTTGTTTTTATCCTCCAAGAAATGAGCATCCTTATCTTTCACAGAAATTTTTTTTCCCTAATCCTTGATTTTTGTATCAGCCTTATCCCAATTTCCGGAATTAGTAGGGATGATTTAGAGACAATAACTGTCTGGAATCCATGTTGTGAGGGGACAAAAGGGAAAATTTATAAAATTACTCGAACCAAGTTTCTGTTTCTTGTCCTTTGTGAACTGATTATCAGAAATTCTTTGTTTCATATGATTATACTGTAATATTTTTCAGTGCTGGAGATTAGTTACTTCTTTTTTGAACAAATCCCTTACCTTGTCATGTTTGTGAGTTTCAGGACATTGTTAGTGAGCACCCAGAAAGGTTTTTTGTAGCTGAGATTATTAGAGAGAAGATCTTTATGCAATACCGTGATGAAGTTCCTTATGCATGTCAAGTATGTAACTTTACTTTTCATTTTCAACACTAGCTTGTGTTTCTAGATTTTAATGCCTTGTTGCGCTTTAGAAATTTGGCTCTCTGATATCTGAATCCTCCAGGTCAACGTTGTAAGTTACAAAACTAGGCCAGCTGCCAAAGATTTTATACAAGTGGAGATTGTTGTGGAGAAAAACACCCAAAAGATAATTCTCATTGGAAAAGTAAGTCCAGTCTTATAATTAACTTATTACATGACTTCCCTTCCGAATTGCTTGATGCATGATTTGGCTAGGACAATTGGATTGGCTGTATACCGGATATGGTAATGGTTGAAATGGAGACATTGGCTTGTATGGGGAGTAGAGATGTCTGGGAGGCGCACAATTAGAGGGTAGCAAGATATGGTGTTAACACCAGCCAAAGATCTGGCATCTAGTCCCCTTAAAATGAGCCAAATAATATATGTTCATGCATATTCAGTGCTGCAGAAAAAATTACACATCTTATTCAAAGTTAGTGTAATCAATGAATATAACTAGAACTAGAGCATAGAATCTACACAACCACACACTAGCATAGTAACATACTAACATTTGATGTCGTTTTTCTGACTGAATTTCTGTAAAACACTGTAGGGAGGGAAGGCTCTAAAACTACTTGCAACAGCTGCTCGGCTTGACATTGAAGATTTCTTACAAAAGAAAGTCTTCCTTGAGGTGCCAACTTGAACCCTTCACTAATAATAATAATCACCGGCATAATAATAATTGATGCAGTCTTATTATCTGCGTCTTTAATGAAGCTGGCTGCGTTAGATTTAACGCAATTTTGTGAGTCTTGTTGGAAAAAAATTAGCTTAACTCATTTATGTAACAGATTGAAGTAAAAGTAAAGGAGAACTGGCGGCAAGATGAAGGACTTTTGAAGCACTATGGTTATGGAGGACAAATTCGAGCATTGTGATAGTGAAGTTTCATCAAATTTGACCTTTTCCCACTAGTTAAGTCAAGGTCTTAAGGTCATTATGTAGAAAAGATAAATGAATGGCTGTCAATTTTGGTTTTATTTTTGTTGATTAGTGTAGAATCTTTCCATTGTTCTTGTTTGTAATATTCATGAAGATTCATCATCTCTGTGATTTAAAGCCCCAATGCGCCCATGCCAGGATCATGGACTTGTATTCTGGTTATCTTTTCCCTTTAAACTAGATAGACCCTAAACGGAATTTTTAGAGTATTAAAAGTGTTATTTAAGGATGTTGGAACACAATCGTCATTCTATGTTGAAAGTTTGAATTATCCTAAGGTTATAACTTAGGGGTGGGCAAAAAAACCGACCGAACCGAACTAAACCGTAAACCGAACCGAATTTACGGTTTTTTTTCTAACGGTTCGGTTTGCGGTTCGGATTGGCTCACCCCAAACGGTTTACGGTTCGGTTCAGGAGTTAATCTGAACCGCACCTGTTAAACCGAACCGTTATAATTAAAAAAATATATATTTTTATAAAAAAAATTGTATTTTTCTTTTAATTTTATTTTATGTTTTCTTTTTATTAGTATGTTAATACTTTTATTCTTAAATTTTTTGTTAATATATTTATTTGTTAATACTTTTATTCTTCAATTTATTTGTTAATACTTTTATTCTTCAATTTATTTGTTAATACTTTTATTCTTAAATTTTTTTGTTTTATGGTAGCATCATTATTCTTGAAAGTAAGATGTTGGATTTGTTTCTTAATTAGAATAATTGTAACATCATTATTCGAGGTAATTTTTAAAAAATACAATAATTAATTGTGTCTCATTTTTCAATAAAAAAATTTCAATCCGAACCAATCCATTATTTAATGGTTTGGTTTGAGAGGTAAAAAATCCAAACCGTAAAATATGGTTTGGTTCGGTTTTTAGCAAAAATCGAACCAAACCGAACCGCGCCCACCCCTAGTTATAAGCCTATGCGGAAATTATCACAATAATCAAGACAAATTTTAATTATTGTTACTATGGATTCTCAACAAGAAACCACAATATTAACACAATTAATATAATGCTGAATATTAAAATCAATCTCACAAAATCAATATAATAATTTTGGTGACGAAGTTGGAAACTCGTGCGAGTAAAAAATCACTATGGGTATCTCGACTACCAGCCCAAATCCACTATAAAGAGAAACTTACAGTGATGGTAAAAGACCTATGGTGGCAACTTCACCGACTCTAGTACATCTAAAACTGCAAGAACTCGAAGAACTCTTCGAGCCCGTACCCTACAGTTTCTTCAGAACCTCTGAAGTCTCTGAGCGGATCAACTCTACAAGCACGCCGGAACTCCGACTACCAATCTTCCTCCTTGAGAACTCTGAAGGATTAGGAATTTGGGTTTGGTTCTGTTGATGGTAAATCAAAGATTCAATCTCACCAAAATAAAGAAGACAATAACCAAAGAAGTCTTCAAGGTGAGAATCAAAGAAGATTGAAAGTTACGAGTGTTTTTTGCTTAAAGGAATTGCATTTCAACCATTGGAGAATGTGGCTATAAGGATATATTTATAGGTAGGGCAAGATCTAGGGTTTCCATGAGCAAATGGGCTTGAAAACGCGTCCAAATAACTCAGATACGCACGGGCGTTCGAACGCTTACTAGAACACACAACGAACGTGTGCCCACTGGAAAGGTTCGTTCGAACGCTTACTCGAACGCACCTCAAACGTTTGCTCTCTGGAATGTTTCATTCGAACGCTTTCTCGAACGTACCTCGAACGTTTGCTCTCTGGAATGTTTCGTTCGAACCCAACAACAAACATGCTACTAACGCCACACGTTCGAACGCTTCAACAAACGCAACACTAACGAAATTGCTCCAGCTTTGCCAAATACCAGTCCAATTGATCCAAGTTCTTCAAGACTAATTACAACTCAATTGAACTTGTTTTATTACGGACATTACCAATAAAAATGGAACTAACAATCTCCCCATTTGGCATTTCATGACAAAACACTACCTAATACAAAGACTACGGTAAAAGACCCAAAAAGAAAATAGCCAACTGTCAACCATCACGACAGTGACTTTTTACAATAAGACTTGATCTAATACCTAACCAAGTAGTCTTGAAATCAATGCCACTACAACTACCATATATGCTTACCTGAAATATCCACAAACAACAACATACTGTGAAAAGCACAAGGATTATAAAAAAAAAAAAGTAAAGCAACAATAAAACTCATACTCCCCCTAAATCTTACTCCCCTTAAAATGGAGATAACATATAGATATACTACGACTTCTAAATACCACTCTCCCCCTTAATCTACTCTCCCCATTTTTGTCACGAAATGACAAAGGATGAAAGTACCAAGATAAATAACACATGCAAGAGTATATGCAAACATGACTTACTCCCCCTCACTAACAGCTCTACTAAGTTACCACAAAATCATACGGGAAGTAAACATTCATAGAAATGCAAAGAGAATATGTATGCAGAAACTTGAAACATACACATGCACACAATGAGATAAGAACAAAAAATCAACAAAATTGACTTAAACGACACTTCAAACAAGTGCAATGATACTCAGTCAGTAATCAGCTGTTTATGACATGAAATAATATGCATCACTTTAGATTTTGCTAAATATTACACACATTTATATGACATAAACACCCAAGCATAATAAGCATTTGCGTGAAAATAATTGCACAAAAAATCAAGGCTTAAGACCTTATTTTATGAGCTGGACACAGCCAAATAAATCTCATCTCTTAGCAAACCAAATCCACAAAATAGATGTTCAAACCTAGCACCATTAGGACCTGAAAATTAGCAACATTGATTGCATGCTATATTATTCTCCCCATAAGAAGATGAGCTAATAATAAAAACACTTTCGAGTGAAGGGTTTTTGCCCTTATCTTTTCAATTTGGCCCATAGGCTCTTTTTCACTTGAGACTCATGTATATTTTTTTAATATTTTTTTATTTTCTTTCCTTGTACTTTTGCAATGGGATAGCACAAGGTCATCTAGTCAAATGTCACACTATTTAGTGAACAAAGAATAATAGAGATTAGATTGCCGTCCAAAAACTCGTATATGCGATCAAGCATTGACAATAATAAAAGTGTGTATGTGAAGTGCAAGCACAAAATATACTAAAGGTTTTTATCACACACGCATGCACATAGAGCATCAAGAAAAATACAAGCATATTATATATGCATAACTATATATCATACATACCAAGATCACATGCAACATGCTTTTACATGCTCTAACAATCTAGAAAAAATTATTTTTGGTCTTTTTAATTTTTTTCAATTTTTAATCTAAAAAAAATATAAAGACACAAAAAACGGCTTGTCAATATCCAATGGTACGTGGAGTTGTATCCTGAGTACAGATCATACTACCGTCCATTCGGAATCGGCTATGAAATTTATATCTGGGTTTTCATCCTATATACCAAGGAATATATAACAAAAAAAAAACAACACACCCACCCATATGCAGAAAAAAAAATAGATTTTCAAAAAATATAAAAATCACACGCGCACACACTTGCAATGGGGAAATAAAATGCAACTTCTAAGCATAGTTACACCGAAGTGCACTCATATCATGTCTATCAAGACATTCAGAAGTAGATGGGAAGTCATTTTGCTTCCTTACCCAAACCTTTTTAGAAATCTCTTTCACTTGAGTGTTCTCAATCAACACAGTAAGTTTCTCACTAATAATTTGCTTTCGTTTAGCTAGTGCAGAAACTTGAGACACTAGATTTAAGAAATCAAATCTATGTGACACACTCTTAGGCTTTTTCTTATGTTTGTACAGCATAAAACACTAAGGCCTAATGTGTCCTGCCTTGCCACAACGATAGCAAACAGACACAAACCTCGAATGAGAGTGAGGTTTACCCACAACACCTCTAGATCGAGGTTAGGTTACAGGACGAGGAACATCATGAGGAATCATATGACTGCACTCAACAAGCTTCTTGCCTAAGTCATGTTTAGGAGGGACAAACACAATTCTAGACGATGACGCCTTATCGCAATTATACTCAAGGCTAATCCCTAACATACGATCTAGTTTTTTATTCCCACTAGAAAATGCAGACAACTAGGTTCTAGCATCTTCAAATTCAGTTTCTAAGGTTTCGATTCTATCAACTAGACATCTATTCCTCTCATCGAGATCATCAATCAAAACAAGGTTGTATTCAAACTTAGCTTGAGCTTCATTCTTTTCTAGCTCTATTTCCATCAGCCTTTTATTGACCTCTATATTCGTCTTCTTGATAACTAAACTCTCATTAAACAGTTCAATATAAGCTACCTGAAAACTATCATCATCTACAGACTCATCGAGAGCGACTTCTGAATCAGCATAATTAACATCACTCTCTCTCATCAGTCACACTAGCAACAAAATGTTAGGGTTGGTGCTCGGAGTGCCAATCCAGATCGTATTTATGTCTGATTCATGAATACGAACAATTTCTTTTTCCATAATATTACTTATTTAATGGTAGCACCTCTTGTCTTTTATAAACATATTCGATTTAATTGCGATTATACATCTGATTATGATTAGACAAAGACCCTAGGATTTACAACGTAGTGCGCAGTTACAACGTAGAATGTAATTGACATTGGGAAGCGTCACTATAAGTTGTATATCCTTAAATAAAGTTCCTGGTCAAGATTTACTAACACGGGTCGGTTAGTAAAATCCGCTGAGACCAGTACATGTCATATATCGTGACTTGGTCCAATGGTTTATCCCAATGAACCATGAGTCTCGGGACACTTGTATAGACATGTAGGTGTTTATTTGATAAACACTGAATGACTCACTGAAGATTTCCTAATAAATGGTACACCAACGTCAATAGGAATCTTCTCGAGTTGAGCGAGCATAGTGATCCTTCGACTTGAGATATCACAGTGGATATATGAGTTATCCTCCACACTTTGATGGCAGTCACGTCACCGATCTATTTAGATCAGACCTCCGCATGTTCGGTAGGTGTGGACTGATGCTCATGATATCCAGTGTGTATCAAGATAGAATCCGTCAGTCCTGCGTATAGGGCATATGTATCCTACACGTGTTTACGATCTAGTAAATCCATGACCGTGGTATAACTTCGGAAATCAGTTCTGAGGGTTATTTAGAGATCGTAAATTTGAAAGCCAACTATATTATACCATAAAAATTTGACGTTCTTATCTATATCACATGTATAATATAGATAGCCTGTGACGGATGGATTATACGTATGCAATGACTTCGACTTGCATAGTTTGGCAAGATTATCCGTGGTCGTCATAATTCATGAGTGGGTGAATTATGGACACGAAATTGGATTTCGTGACGGATAAACCTAAACTTAGAGAGTCCCACAATATGAAGTGTACTCGTTGAGCACTTGAGCAACGCGTTATGAATAATACAGATTATTCATAATACTTCATCGGATTAAATGAGTTAATTCGAATCGTTTAAACGAAAACATATGCATAAAGGCATTTTTGGTCAATTGTAATTATTGTGTATTTGTATTTGATATATAATTTGATTAGATACATATTAATTATTTGTCAAATGATACTTTGACACATGCCATTAATATATGTATTTGTTATTTAATGTAAATAAAAATACATATATAATAAAAATTATATTAATTAATTATTTAGATATTTAAATGTTAAATATTTAAATATTTAAATAATTAAATGATAAATTTTTTCATAATAGTTATGATAAATGTTTAATTATAATTGGTTACATATGGCATGATTTAATTAAACTTTAGGTGTGCAAATGTAATTTGTTAACATAAAGTTTAATTATATTTAATTGATTTAAATTAGAAAAATGATCATTTTGCCCCTTAAAGTCATCCATAACATATTTTAAAGTTAGAAAATTTTGTGTTCTCTCTTTAATCATCACCATGGCCGAACTCCACCCTAAAACAAAAGCTCTCAAATTTGGTTTGTTGAAATAAGAAGGAAAATCAAGAAAATCAAGAAAAGCTTTAAGAAATTAAGGAATTAAAGGTAATTCTATATATTTCTAAGCTTGAAATCATGTTTCTTGTTTCTTGATGATCTAGTAAGATTCTAGGGTTTCCTTTTTTCTTAAGAATTTAGGGCTTTTGGATTTGGTGGATGAATTGGAAGGCTTTGTGCATGTGTGAAGTTGTTTTGGATGATATTATTGTAATATTGATTCAATTTTATCATTTGATGATAAGTTGTCATTCTAGAGTGTTATGACCACTCTTTTAATGCCTAGAATTATTCTTGGGTGGTTCATTTGTGGTGACTTTGGTTGGTGTTAAGATTAATATGATTAATGTTGAAAAAGTTGGATTAAAACATGAAAAATTGATAATTTTTGTTGCAAAATCAGATCTGGAAAAACTGGGTTGATTGTGATGAAAATGATGTCATTTAAATATATTGGATGTGTTTTGGGTATTGGAACAATTGCCGAAAATTATTTCGGAGTTGAAATAAGCGAAAACGGCGAAAAACGGCGTTACCAGGTGACTTTTGAGCCAACCAGGTGACGGCTGCTCAAACAGTGAATTTGTCACTGTTCGGACAGTCCATGAACTGCCCTAGAAATATTGGAGCTGACCTGGGCAGCCCTCATGTGTATTGGGTGGTCGGTTCGATCAAAAACGTATTTTATGCCATTTTGCGGAAAAATATTTTCGTAAAAATTTCGCGATGTTTCTTAACTATTTATGTCGTTATTTGATATCGAATAAATATGTTTAGGTGAAATATGAATGAATTATTCATATTAGATATTGAATCATTTATTCGGTAATTTAAAAAGTTTTAAAATTACGATTTCGCCCGAACAGCGCTTCCGCCGCGCCCTTTGCCCAAAACCCCAACACAGAAGCCATATAATTGCTCTTATTCTTAGGAGACTCATCAGAAGTATAGCCACCTTCTGAATCACTAAGTGAGGCTGCCATGGATTTCTTACCCTTAGATTTTAGGTAAGTGAGACACTCAGATCTAATGTGCCCAAACCCTTCACACTTAGAATAGAGGTTTGCTACCCCTATTCTCTCTAGACTCTCTCCTAATATGCCTACTCTCTCTAGGAATATCTTCCCTATCCCTATTACTACTACGACCATTCTTCTTCAGCTTAAGAAATTTATTAAACTTCTTTGCAAACATGGCCAAATCATGATCCGTGAGGGTATCATCATCATCGCTAGACGGATCATGAGCAACTTCCTTTATGGTCTTCATCGCTATGATTTTGGGCTTTTTATAGCCAACGAGCTTCTTCTCATAAACATGCAGCTTTCCTACAAGATCGTCTAATTTAAGCTGATCGAGGTCTTTGCTTTCCTCGATAACGATAATCTTCGGTAGGAATTTATCAGGCAGGGATCTAAGAATTTTCCTTACTATCTTATTAGTAGGAATAGTCTCTCATAGGTTAAAGCTTGAGTTAACAACATCGTTAATCTCAGCGTAGAACTCATCAAATGTCTCATCATCTTTCATCTGGGCGACCTCAAACCTAGTAGCAAGATCCTGAAATATGTTATTTTTAACAGATAGTGTGCCCTCATGCACAATTTGCAGGATGTCCCAAGCATCCTTGGCTCACACATGGAGATTCTCTTAAATTCTACCGAGCAAACAACACCATGAATGACATTAATTGCCTTGTTGTTCCTGTTACTAGGGTTAAAATCATCCTTGGTCCAGGTCAGTTTGTCTTTAGGGGAAGAGACCCCATCAACTATAACCACGAGAGGTTTACTCTACGGTCATTCAGGCCCTCTCATCTAAGGACTTAGGGAACGCTCTCATGCGAACCTTCCAATGCAAATATTCAGTCCCGTCAAAGAATGAGGGACAATTTAAGGGTTGACTACGTTCCATAGCTAACGGGTCAAGCATCGAGTTCAGGCTCTGATACCAATTGAAAGTTTGAATTATCCTAAAGTTATGACCCTATGCTGAAATTATCACAATAATCAAGATAAGTCATAATTATTGTTACTTTGGATTCTCAACAAAAAACCACAATATTAACACAATTAATATAATGCTGAATATTAAAATCAATCACACAAAATCAACAAAATAATTTTGATGACGAAGTGGAAAATTCGTTCGAGTAAGAAATCACTCTGGGTATCTCGACTACCAGCCCAAATCCACTATAAAGAGAAACTTACAGTGATGGTAAAAGACCTATGGTGGACTGCAAGAACTTGAAGAACTCTTCGAGCCCGTACCCTACGGTTTCTTCATAACCTCTGAAGTCTATGAGCGGATCAACTCTACAAGCACGCCGAAACTCCGACTACCAATCTTCCTCCTTGAGAACTTTGAAGGATTAGGAATTTGGGTTTGGTTCTGTTGATGGTAAATCAAAGATTCAATCTCACCAAAATAAATAAGACAAGAACCAAAGAAGTCTTCAAGGTGAGAATCAAAGAAGGTTGAAAGCTACGAATGTTTTTGGCTCAAAGGAATTGTGTTTCAACCATTGGGGAAGGTGGCTATAAGGTTATATTTATAGGTAGGGCAAGATCTAGGGTTTCCATAAGCAAATGGGCTTGAAAACGAGTCCAAAATAACTCAGATACGCACGGGTATTCGAGCTCATCACTGAAGAATGGTGGCTTGACTTTTTGGAATTAGAGAAGAACTTCTTCACGTGGGCGGCGAACGCTTACTATAACGCACCACGAACGCGTGCTAACTAGAAAGGTTCGTTCGAACGCTTACTCGAACGCACCTCAAACATTTTCTCTCTGAAATGTTTCGTTCGAACGCTTCCTCGAACGTACCTTAAACAATTGCTCTCTGGAATGTTTCGTTCGAACCCAACAGCAAACGTGTCACTAACGCCACACGTTCGAATGCTTCAACAAACGCAGCACTAACGAAATTTCTCCACTTTTGTCAAATACCAGTCCAATTGCTCCAAGTTCTTCAAGACTAATTATAACGCAATTGAACTTGTTTTGTTACGGACATTGCCAATAAAAATGAAACTAACATATGTGACACGATATCTTCTCTGTTAAACAATTGTTTAGAATTTATTACTTGATAATGGCACTGATAATGCATTAACTTTGGACTCAAAAATTGTTTAGATTTTCCCTTTATATATATATATACACACACTCTTTTATCAGTAGATACCACAACTTTACATACTCACCTAAGACCCTCGAACTCAAGGCTTAAGCTCTGTTTTGTTGTTACTGACAGCCAAGAAGATATATGAGTTTGGAACGACAAATATTTGCTATGAGTTTCTGTTAATGAACGACAAATATTCGAACCCAACAGCAAATGTGCCACTAACGCTACACGTTCGAACGCTTCAACGAACGCAGCACTAACGAAATTTCTCCAGCTTTGTCAAATACCAGTCCAATTGCTCCAAGTTCTTCAAGACTAATTATAACACAATTGAACTTATTTTGTTACGGACATTGCCAATAAAAATGAAACTAACATATGTGACGCGAGATCTTCTCTGTTAAACAATTGTTTAGAATTTATTACTTGATAATGGCACTGATAATGCATTAACACTCGACTCAAAAATTGTTTAGATTTTCCCTTTATATATATACACACACACTCTTTTATTAGTAGATACCACAACTTTACATACTCACCTGAGACCCTCGAACTCAAGGCTTAAGCTCTGTTTTGTTGTTACTACAGCCAAGAAGATATAGGAGTTTAGAACGGCAAATATTTGCTATTAGATGCTGTTAATGGACAATAGTCCCATATAGCAGTACTAATCGGTGACTCTGAAGATCTGTTGTGAAGTTGTCTAATCATTTTATTGAACTGACAAATTAAATTTGTATCGAATTCTAAATTAATATAATTAAAATATCAGGGTTCGTATTCGATTGGTTTATTAAATGAACTCTAATATTAGGATTCGTATCCAATTCGTTACTAAACGAATCGAATATGAATATTTATTTAGTCATAATATTATTTAATGACATAATTATTATAATTTATTTACATTAATTTTTCATAAATGTATACATATGAATTATATAATTTATAGATTTATTAAAAGACTCATAAAAAATAGACTATTATTTTACTGTGGTAATTAGCGGCCCTCAATCTACTAGAGAGGAATTCGGAGATGAATCTGAAGATTACAAATCCTACATGTACGTAGTAGACGAAAGATATCCCTTGAGGGGCGAAATCGATACCTATGACCTATCTCTATTTGTACCTCTTCCTATCAGTCAGTTCTCTCCGCACCTCCTCTAGGGTTCAACTCCGTCGAAGTCAGGCATCTTGTCAACTCTCCAGCACTCTCGCTCTAGTGACTCCACAGCTTTTTAAATCTTAGTTAAAAAATAACAATAATTAATAAAGAAAAATAATGAAAACAAATCCTAAACGAATTAGTGAATTCTAATTCATTTAATAAACAAATAGTATCGAATTGCTTTATTTATTAAATGGAACTATTTTTACAAATCTATATTCGTTTTGCCACCCCTTTCAAAAAGAGACTGCAATTTCTGCCATGTAATTTAAAAGGACGTTCAGGCCCTTCCTTGATGAGCGGATAATCAATACACACAAGCATATACAGTCCATGTAGGTGATGCCAGCTGAATTCAGACATTAAATGGCAATCGACACTGTAAAAATTATTATGTTGACAGAATTAATGTATTTGTTTACAGACTTCATTACTCGTCCTTGAGCCAATGTTTAATCACATATAAAACAAAGCCAAGGCAAAATACAGCAGTCCCCAAGGCAACGGTTATCTGTACCGACAGATTAGAATTATACGCTTCCAGCACAAAAGCCTTCCATGACGAAAACCATACAATGGCGAAAGCTGACCCCACGGCAGCACCAACTACCACTTGGCTGATTGTATGAAGTTGTTGCGATACACGTAACCATGACTGAAAATCCCAGATCATAAGGTAGAGTTAAGCAACCCACTCTATGCTCGTAATTTTATCAGTTAAAGACTTCAGAGAGAACAGTCGTAAATTTTTGTGCGCTAATGCATCTGTACTACAGGGCTTTCGTATATTCTATGCTGCATATAAGCAGTGAAATAATCATACTTACCAGATATGAACCTAATGCCAAGGTAAGTCCACTAATCGTCAATGCAGCTTCATTTATTCCCCCCATCCATTCCACAACTGCAACAGCATCGAAAGAATAGCTTATGAAATGTCTAGACAAAGCCAAAACTTTGATAATATACTAACCAGTAATCACTGGCCTAAACTAAGACCAGCAATCAAAATTATCAAGCAATGCACCGAAATGCATTATACAGTTATGTAAATCAACAATTTTCTGGTAAACTCCATAAATGTAGTTTTCTACAATCTACTTGCAAGATAATAATGCATAACCACAATAAAATACATTGCTGACAACAAAATCAGTCAATAGAAGAGTCATTCTGCTGATTATGAGCTGCTGATGCAGATGATGAAGACGACAGTTATTGAAAGGTTCTTATTTTTTTTATTACTTGTGCTTTTCTTCTTTCCAAGTTATTCTTTGCAATTTGAGTTGCAGGAAGCATGTTATCCTTATGATGCCTCATAAAGGCTTCATAGTATACAAGTTATCTTGAAATATGCATAATCAGATTTCAGACTAAGAATTCATGAAAAAATAATAGTTAAAAGGATATAATAATAAATCAACAACCAATCACCCGCTCCTGTAATGGTAAAAAGTAAGAAAGGAATTACTTGACAGAATAATAAAGCCGGCAATGAAGAAAATGGACTGTGCATGAGAAGATGGCATCCCAGGATCAGATTTTAAAGTGGGATCAGGTCTCTCTTGATTTAGAATCTGCTTGAGAACAGTGGATAGTACAGAATTAATAACAGATCCCATGGCAGCCCACAAAGCTTCTGAATCATGCCTCCAAATGATGATAACACCAAATAACCCAGATACCAGCCACTTACTCTGTCACCAACAAAACATAAACAATTGAACATAATCACAACACGATATTAAACAGACTTATATCAACCTTGAATCTTTGTAACTTTCTAGCTTCCTCCATTTCTCAGGCAACAGTAGTTTTTTGTTCTGCTAAAAAGCACTTTCAAAATAGTCAAGGCAAAAACAGAGCCTCAGTAAAGGTATTTTTCAAGGTAAAAACAGCGCTTCAGTAGAAACAAGAAGCCAGAAATGAAACTACACAATCAAAGAAACTATATGCATAGCACCAAATAGAAAATAAACTAAAATTGAGCAGCAACTTTAATTCTAAATAGATTTTTTTTTTTTAATCAAACATTTATACAAACCAAACGATTAATAGTCGACTCCAGTCCAGAAGCAACGAGCTTAGATGACCCATCGACGAGAGCTTCTTGTTCAATCCCTATAAAATCTTCCTCGATATTACTACTGCACTGACCATTCTTAAACGCTGACGTTTTAACCAATTCAGTCATGTTTCTACTAAAAAACCCACCAGAAAAAATGGAGCTTTTGATAGAAAATCGATCCAACGAGGTGGGTTTTATAGAATTAAGCTTAGATAAGCCTCTATCAAAAATTTTGAACATCGGTTGGTGCAAAATGTTGGGTGTTGCTGACATTTTGAGTCACTTGCAAAAACAGAGTGACCACCACAGCCATTTTCTTAATTGTTTTTTTTTTTTTTTTTTTATAGTAAAATAATTGGTTCAGAGTAATCCAAATGGGGATCTTGAATTTGAGCCCTAAATCCTAATTTTGAGGTTCCGTGTTAAGGAGATGAAGTGAAGAATTCGATCGTCCACGTGGATCGCTCATAAGCCGCTGGACCGGTTTAGAGTTGCCACGTGGGATTTGTTTCTTGTGTTCCAACTTCCAACTCAAAGTCAAATGTCAACTCAAGTTTTTCTTGGAAGCTTTAACCTCTGTTTTTTAAATTCAGAAAATTAAAAAAATACACGTTCGATAATTAATTTTAAAAATATTTTGAAAATATAAAATTATTTTAATTATTTCTACTTTTAATAATGAAAATAAAAAAAAATTAATCATTTTAATTATTTTCCTATTATAAATCCTCCAACTTTTACAATAACTAGCACATGATCCACACTTTGTGCAGGTTTAACATATATTTTATGTATTGATATTGTAAATACTCTAGATCTTATCAATTTTATAGCTTAAATGAGATAATTAATTGACTTATACGTAATATTTATGCCTCATTAGTTTATCTCTCAATTCTCAAATAATATTTCTAATTCGCTGTGTAAGAGCTAATAGTCAAAGTCTACATTCTAAAGCACGGTAAATAATAAAAAAATCATGAAAAAAACTTATATAAATAATTCAAAATAAAATAACAAATAACAATAGACCCGAAATCCAAAAAATTATCTAGGTTTTGTGGGCGGTACTATTTAGGTCTCTTACTTTAATCTGAGATTATATTTTTATATTATAATCGATTTTTTATTTTAATAATTTTTTATTTAATTTTATAATTTATTAATAAAAATACTAATTGTAAATATTATGTGCCACATATATATTTTTATTTTAACAGAATATTATAATATATCTTTTTATTATAATAGGTAATAAAAAAAATTAATTGTAAAGATTAGATATCATATGCGTTATGAAAAAACTTTAAAATGTTTAATTTATATTATAGGTTTTTTATTTAAAAAATTTAATGATAAGGATATTTTATTTCTATAATTTAATAATAATAAAATTAATTGTATAGATTAATTGTAGAGATTAAATGTCACATATATTTTTTATTTTAATGAAAGATTATAATATATTTTATTATTATAAGAGGTTTCTTTATTTTAATTTTATAACTTAATAATAATAAATTAAAATATTAATTAATTAATAGTTTTCTTACTTTAATAGTAAATTATGTTTTTATATTGTAATAGATTTCTTATGTTAATAATTTATTATTTTAATTTATAATATAATAAAAAAAATAATTGTAGAGATATTTTAATTTTATAATTTAAAAATAAAAAAGTAATTGTATATATTAGGTTAATTATGGATAATTTAATAATATTTTTTTTAATTTTAATATGATATTTTAATATATTTTTTTGTTATAATATAATTCTTATAAAATTATAATATGTATTTTTATTGTAATACGATTTTATTTAATAAATTTATTAATTTAATTTTATAACGTTAATATGAAGTCGCCATGCTGCGCAAGAATGAGACTTAAAAATATTTAACTTTTATATATACTAGTATAAGGTCCGCACTTTATGCGAGTTGAGCACATCATTGATTATAATTTCATATCATAATAAAAATCTTAATAAGATTTTAGATATTGATCTTATAAATGATCAGGATCTAGTTTGTTTTATAATTTAAATGAGACAATTGGTTTACTGATACTTAATATGTGTGCCTTCTTTATTTGTCTATTAATTCTCAAACAGTATTTCTAATTCACATTAGAGTTTATTTCTCATCTTACTCTCTCATTTGAAAATATATTCCTAGTTGTAAATAACTTTAAAGACATTTAATTTTCTTTTCGATGAATTCTAATGAAATTTAATGTAATTTATTCAATTTAAGCTTAAATTTTCTTATCAAACTTGAAATATTGACTGTCACAGTGTAAAAGCTTGTAATCAAAATTTGTATCATGAAGCACAATAAATAATAAAAAAAATCATGAAAAAACTTATAGAAATAATTCAAAATAAAATAACAATAGACCCAAAAACAAAAAAAAAAAATCGGCTAATTTTTGTGGACGACTACTATTCATGTCTCTTAAGTTACTAATAAAAAATTAATTGTATAGATTAAGTATCACGTATGTTTTTTATTTTAATAGGAGATTACAATATATATTTTTATTATAATAGGTAATAAAAAATTTATTATAAAGATTATGTGTCGTATATGTTTTTTTTAATGAGACTTATTTTTATAATTTAATGATAAGAAATTACATTATTAATTAATTAAATTAATATGTTTATTCTTTTAATAGGTGATTATATTTTTATATTGTAATAGGTTTCTTATTTTAAATTTTAAATTTAATAATAAAAAGATTATAGATATTTTTTAATTATATAATTTAATAATAAATATGAGATCTTATTTTAATATTGTAATAAGTTTCTTATTTTAATTATTATTATTTTAATTTTATATTTTTAAAATAAAAAATTAATTTTAGTGATATCTTAATTTTATAATTTAATAATAAAAATTTAATTGTAGAGGTTATGTATCACATATTAAATTAATAGGTTTCTTATTTTAATAAGAGATTATTTTTATTTTATATAATGTTTCTTATTTATTATTAATTAATTAAATTAATAAGTTTCTTATTTTTATTAGAGATTATATTTTCATATTTTCATAGGTTTCTTATTTTAATTATACAATTTAATAATAATAAATTATAAAGACACTTTAATATTATAATTTAATAATAAATAAGATAATCTATTTTTATATCGTAATAAGTTTCTTATTTTAATAATTTATCGTTTTAAATTTAAATTTTTAAAATCAAATTAATTTTGGAGATATTTTAATTTTATAATTTAAAAATAAAAAGATTATTGTAGAAATTAAGTGACACGTATTAAATTAATAGGTTTCTTATTTTGGGAGGAGATTATGTTTTTTTAAAAATAATTATTGAGATATTTTATTTTATAATTTAAAAATAAAAAATTATTGTAGAGATTAAGTGACACGCATTAAATTAATATGTTTCTTATTTTGATATGAGATTATGTTTTTATTTTATTATAGGTTTATAATTTTTATTTTTAATAATAAAATTAATTTTATAAATATTTTAATTTTACAATTAATGTATTCCTATTATAATATGTTTCTTATTTAATAGAATTATGGCCCATGCTAACCGAATCATCAACACACCACCACCAAGACAACCCCAAATTCCAACCCAAACTTCCCAAACTCCAACCCAGGCGACAAGGCCCCAGAAAAGACGCCTTCACCAGGTTGGGGGTGAGGCCCCTGAAGAATGCCCCAATGAGGGCCCTCGGAAGAAGATCGGCGCCTTCCGTGGCAAGGTCCCGATGAATTCGGCCCCCAAAAAAGCTAAAGTCCACACCTTGGGGGTGGACGATCTCCCGGAGAATGCGATGGAAGGCATGGCTCGCCTCATGTCAACCTTCAACTATGTGGCCAAACAAGTGGACATTAATCGAGCTTTGGCTCATGAAAGCATCTCTCCCGATGAGGTTGTCGAGAAGGTGGGTCGCCTCCAAGCGAATGTAATTATTTGTAACTTAATCTCTCGTTTTCATTATCTATTCACAAACTGACTCGTTCTCTTTTATGTGCAGCTGACATATATTTTGGCCACCAACATGGACGTCCTTTCCAACACCATTACCGAAGGAGGTCCGGCTCAAAGGCTCCAGAGCAGGCCGATAGAGAATGAGCAGAAGCTCAACAATAAGTTGGATTAGGCCAAGGACGAGGCTGAGTCCCTCCAACGTGTCTTCAATATTGTAAGAAATGATAGGGAGACTCAAAGTCTCTAGAGCATGTGAGGATGCTTCCAAGGTTTCATAGTTCAAATTGCTACGGGCGAAGGCAACCATTGCCGATACGAAGCTTGAAGAAAATAAGGCTGAGTTGGATAAGGCCAAGGATGAGTTAATCAAGACCTGGGCCGAGCTGGACGATTTTGTTGGGGTTTTGGGCAAAATACCCGGGTTACGCAGCGGAATGCAGGAAAATCAAATTTTGCCCATTTCTTTAATTTTTCTTGGGTAATTAAAATAAACTTATTTATTTTAAGCACTCAATACACAAAAAAAGAAATTTTTAACCCATAAATCATAATTTCAGTAAATTACCATACAACCCTAAAACTTTCCATTTTAATCATTTTAGTCTTACGTTGTTTAAAACATGCTTAGAAGATTTCCAATCACAACTAAAATGATTTGTACATCAAATATACATTAAAACAGAAATCTGAAGATTTTTCCAAATTTTTCAGTAATTACGGAAATGCCCATAAACTTTGCATTTTGATCATTTTAGTCCTAATTTGTCAAATACATAATTAGGTGATTCCAAATCACTACTAAAATGATTTATACATGTCTTATGCATGAAAATACAAATTGAAATTCAAGAAAACATTTTTTCCCAAATTGCCGAGAGGTCTTGTAGACACTGTATTTTTGCATAAGCCTAATGATGAGCCTCGTATGGAGGCACTACCTGAAAAGTTACGGAAGTCGCGGGGAATGAATGCCGGAAGGAAAAACCTCCAAAATTAACACCTCATGGGATTCTGACTCTCTAACCCGTTGCGGATTCGCTCAGCCGTTGTTTTAAACCTTAGCTTCGGCCCAAAACCCCAGCAATCCATGCCACACACGCCCACACCACACAAGGCTCATACAAGCCCATGAAAGCCCACACGCCTAAGCCTTCCCAAATAAAAAATCCCATGCAAAACACATGTAGAAAATCCCTCAAATCACATTCCAATTTAATAAGATATGAAATCCCATCTTCACCAAAATTATAAAAATTCTTTCCCTAAATAAATTAAGAAAATATCTCCCATATTTGCATGATTTATTTCCTTTCTTAGGAGACTTTCCTTTCACGGCAAAAAAAAAAAAACAAAAAAAACATAAGCTCTCTTCATCTCTTTCTTTAAAACCATGAACGACACAAGCAACATATAACCCTTCAACAGCAGCCCCCCTCCACCGAATACACAAGAAAAAAATAACACTTCAACAGCAACCCCCCTCCAAAAACAACAAAACACGACAACCCTTCAATCAACAAAACAAACCCTTGACCAACACAAAACAAAGCCAAATTAACAACCCCCACCGACTAACACAAACACCACAAAACAATCATCACCACCGACCAACAAACAACCCAAAATCAACGTGAAATCACAATGCGCTCACCGAACAAATTAAACAAAAACTCAAAGCCACAAACCAACAAAAGCCAAAACCAAAACAAATCAACAAAAGCCAGCCACGTGAACAACAAAACAGAAATACCCTCACTTACCAAACAACCACTAAACCACCAACAAACCAACAAAAATTACCTAAACCCGAAACAACCAACGCATGTAGACTGCCTGGACGTGAAGACCAACACATGCAGTGGGCAGCACGTGAAATAACAAAGCAAGAGCACCCAAAAAAGCCACCCAAAGATGAGAAACCAAACAACAAAGAAACAAACCCCCACCGATCAAGACAGCATCAAAAAAGGCCACCAAAACAGCGACCAAACTGACCTAAAATAGTCCAAAAATCAGCCCCAAAAATAGCCCCCTGAACCACCGAAAAGCAGCCTCAAAACGACCCATACAATCACTGAAAAACAGTCCAAAAAACAGTCCGAAAATAGTCCAAAACAGTGAAGAAAACCGCAAAAATAGTGAAGAAAACAGCAGCCCAAAAATAGCAAAAATCGCAGCCCAAAACAGCAAAAGTAGCAGCCCAAAAATAACAAAAACAGTAGCCCAAAATAGCAAAACAGTGAGCAGAAACAGCGAACTAGCAAACCAGAAAAGCAGCGAAGTCTTATTCCTTCCCGCGACGGCTTAACGCGCTTCCGAGAAGCAACTTAAATGGTAAGACCTGAGGGTACCATTTACTATATTTATTTTGCTGTTCTGGACGCGGCATGCTTGGTTGGATGTGAAATACGTCCAGCCGGGGTATGCGAAGTCCTACATTAAAGACGGCCAAATTTCTGGTCACATATTTTTCCCCTTTGGCATTTGTTATTTATTTCTTTTTATCTATTCCGTTATTTATCTTTTTTTATTTTATTTATTCACCATTATTTATTATTTAGCATTTATTTTGTGTTTTTTTTTTATTTCGCATTTAGTTTATTATTTATCCTTTTGTTTATTTATTGTTATTTTATTATTGGGCATTTAATTTATTATTTATCTTTTTGTTTATTTATTGTTATTTTATTCTTTTGTATTTAGTTTATTATTTATCTTTCGGTTTATTTATTTCTCCTTTATTCGTTCATGTCGGTGATTATCCGCATATGCATTATTATATTTCATATCTATTTTTATTTACATTGCATTAATGTTTATGCGTGTTATCCCTTGCGGTATATCGGATGGAAACCCAGACGTAAATTCTGTAGCCGAATCTGAATAGACGGTAGTGCGGTCTGTACTTAGGATACAACTCCACGTACCACTCGGGAAATACTCGCATAAGCATGATTAACCTCCATTTATTTGCTATTTATTCATTGACGCTTTTCCACCTTTGACTATTTATTATTTTTTTCATTTTCGCATCTCGTACTTCTTAATGTAATATGCTTCCATTGTTTCTATTAATGTTTATAGGTGTGCAAATTTGTGTTTATTTGAATTTTCTTGCATGAATTGCATAAGACTTGGCTATACCATTGTGTGAACCCGTCCATTATACTGGCATAAGTAAGGGACCATTCCGAACCCAACGGTTTGAGGTATTCCCTTGCAAGGGGTGAGTGCGGCCTTAAACTTTTTCTCAGTTCACACTGGGTGGCGACTTCTTTATTCTCCGGTTTAGTCCCACGCGGGCTACTCCGTACTCTCTACGGACTGCGAGCCTAACAGTGTCGTGTTCGCCGAGCATCATAGGTATAACGGTAAACCCTGCTTCGCTCCTACAGGTCCCTTAATTTTACAGGATTTGTAATTTGGTCCTTTTTTAGTTCAAAACATGTCAAGATCAAATCCAATCAATCCCAAATTTAATATACATCATATATACATCAAATTACAACACATATACGAAAAGTCTCAAACTTGGAAAGGGTTATGAACCCTAATTTTATAATTTCCACAAATTGACAAATTACACCAAATTAAACAAATTCAATACTTTAATTAAATCCTTACCACACCAAACAAGTCTCACCACCATGAAACAACTCAAGAACAATTATAGGTCATTTATGAGTGGCTAAGCAACTCTAGAATGACTACCAAATCATCTAATGACCAAAAGTGTGTTTATTAACCATTAATAAGCAAACTTTGTTTATATACATGCATACATCTTTCATTCATGCTTCCAACCATCATATTACAAAACTAAAAGAGTAGAGAAACAACCAAACATCATATGTTAAAGCGTGGAACCCTAGAAATATTTTTCTAGTTGAAAAAGAATTGAAAAAACTTACAAAAATCTAAGTTTTCTTCAAATCTTCTTCTTTTCTTCACATTTTTCTCTCAACTCTCTTTTGTAATATTTTTGGAAGCTTAACATACAAAGTTTCAAATGAAAAATGAAACCCTTATATATGTAGGGTTAGGAATGAAATTGGGCATTTTTGGAAATAAAAATTTGGCAATCTTTAATCAATATTAAAGAAGCCAAATTCAATTTTGCTACCTTTTCCAAAAAGTAAAATACATGTGCACCAATCATATTTGGCCATTTAAAAGCATAATGATGATAAAGATAAATGTATTTAATTATTCTAATCATTTAACAATTAAATAATTAGATAATTACTTAATACAAATATCTAAATACATGTATCATATTTACTTTAAATATTCCATAATACATATATTTGGAACATGTGTTAAATACTTTATTTGACCAAATACTTATTGTGTATTTAATAAAATCAAGTATTTAATCCAAATACACATTAACTTGGAAATGACCAAATAGCCCATATGCATGTATCTTTTCGTTTAACCGTTAGACGATTTATAAATAATCAATATTATTTATAATAGTTGCCATAGTGTTCTACGAGTATATTTCATTAGTGAGACTCTCTAGATTCAGACATATCCGTCACAAAATTCAATTTCGTGTCCATAATCTACCCACACCGTAAATTATGACAACCATGGATAAACTCGATGAATCATACATGTTGAGGTCATCACATACGTATAATCCCTCCATCACAGGTATTCAGATTATTCCAGAGATATATATAAAAATGTCAAATCTCAATAGGTATAATCCTGTTGACGATTCTATTAGAAATCTCTTAATAACACTTAGATTTTACTTCTACAGTGTACCACGTGATGGAGTTGGTGCTTGGAGTGCCAATCCGAATTTTATATTTTATTATTTATTAATAAAATAACTATATTTTTCATTTCATATCTCATAATGGTATTGTCATTACGCGTATTAAATTGATATATCGATATGCTAAGAATGACATCGACCTTAGAATAGTTTTGACACTAGGTGTAAACTATTCTTAAAGTAAATATTCATAGTCGTTGGTTTTGGAATACAGTCGAATTCCTATAACCTAGAATACTAGCACATGTCGTATATTGGAATTGGAGTTCCAATGATTTAACGCGATGTACCATGAGTTTTGGAAACTTGTATAGGCATGTGGGTATTCGTTGGAGCGAATACTAAATGACTCATATGTGATTCCTAAAGGTTGGAAGTACACACCACCGTCAATAGGAATCTGCTCGAGTCGAGTAGTATATGTAATCCTTTGACTATAGGATATCATTGATTTTGTGTGAGATCCTCCACACTTTGATGACATGTATGTCAGAAACCTTTCATGCTGTTATAATTATCAACTAAGATAATCAAGTGTTATTGGATAACATTGATTATTTACTTTGACCTAATTGGATTAATTGGATTAATTCAATAATTACACAATGGCT
The DNA here is from genome assembly GCA_019454045.1 of Zanthoxylum bungeanum. Lineage (NCBI taxonomy): Eukaryota > Viridiplantae > Streptophyta > Magnoliopsida > Sapindales > Rutaceae > Zanthoxylum > Zanthoxylum bungeanum. The sequence goes on from SKCR01021646.1 coordinate 282,953, forward strand.
TAATTGTAAAATCATAATTATCTCTACCATTTGAGGATATTATGGTAATTGTAAGTATGTAATAATATGTGGTTTTGGCTTGATTTAATTGGATTAAATCAATGTGGCAAACATTTAACTAATCCATTTCCTAATCTTTGGCTTGATTTAATTAGATTAAATTAAAGTGGGAGACAAATGAGATTAGTCACACCTAATTATACATATTTGGAAAAATTAGATTAAGCCCACTTAAAAGTTGATTACAACTTTTATTAATTAAAAATTACCTAAGTTTTGCTATAAATAGCAAGTTTTAGGAAGGTTTTAATTACAAGTTCAAATACAAGCAAATTCTTAGAGAAATTAGCCTAAGTTAGAGAAGTGTTTAGGGAAGCTTGTGAGGTCTCTAAAACATTTCATTAAGGAGAAATCAAGATTAGATCTTGAAGTGAAGCTTGCTTGCATTGGAAATTGAGATTGGATCTTGAAGTCGAGCTTGCACACCTTGGAGGTTCTCCGACGATTTCAACAAAGGAGAAGTAGATTGGATCTTGCATCAAGCTTACTAGGTAAAGTTTGATCTTCTCCTAAGCTATGTTTATTTGTGTATTAGATGCATGATCACATAACTTAATGTTAAAATAAGGCTAATAAATTGTGTTAGGATACTTTAGAAGTATAAACACAACATGCTTGTAATTAGGTCAAATATGTTCATGTTGGACATGGAACAATTAATTAGAGTTTGGAACTCTAGATTAAAGCTTAGAGCTATGACTACCATTCTAGAATCACTTGACCACCTTTGGGTGACCTAGAATTGTTCATGAGATATTTCTTATTGGGATTCTAATTTGGTTTGTGTATTGGATTCAAAATTTACGCAAGTGCGTATTTAGAATAAATTTATATTTTTGTAAAAATATTTGATATTTTGAAAAACTTGATTTTTATTCTATAAAATTTGTTAATATTGGTTTTGAAATTAAAAATTAATTTTGGGTGTTTTTGAAGTGTTTAGGGAAGACCAGAAGCAATTAGGGTAATAGACCTTAATTGCATCGGCTCTCTGGAAATTCTGAGCAATTGAAAAGAAAGCAAACAAATGAAAATAAAATATATATATATATATATATAAAAAGTGGCTGTAGTTTGCATGCTACAGTGCGCACGCGCACTGTTCACACCTGCAGTGCATGCGCGCACTGTAGCATGCGCGTACGCCCACTGCGCGTGAGAATTTTATTTTGCTTCATTTTTGAGTTTTCGGACTCCGATTCAGCCCCGGTTTTTTCCTATACACTCGTAATGGAATATAATATTTCATTAAATGATTTAAAATTACACCCATACTTGATATCCATGGGTTAGACCCATTTCCGTTGCCCGGGGCACCGATCTTAACCTAGGGGTTCCACAACTGCCCCAACACCACGGGCCATAGATTTAACAGATTTCTGATTCCATATTGAATACCTATGTTATGTACATAGAACTGACAGATCCTATCTTGATGTGCACATGATATCTTGAGGATCAGTCCACACCCAATGAACAGACGGAGGTCTGATCTAAATAGATCGGTGACGTGACTGCCATCAAAGTGTGGAGGATATCTCTTACATCCACAGTGGTATCTCAAGTCAAAGGACCATTATGCTCACTTGACCCGTGAAGATTCCTATTGACTTTGGTGTACCATCTATTAGGAAATCTTCGGTGAGTCGTTTAGTGTTTATCCAATATAAACACCTACACGTCTATACGAGTCTCCCCAGACTCATGGTTCATTGGGATAAACTATCAGACCAAGTCCCGATATACGATTTGTAATGGTCTCAGCGGATTTTACTAACCGACCCGTGTTACTAAATCTTGACCATAAACTTTATTTGATAATATACTTATAGTAGTGACACTTTGTAACTGCGCACTACATTGTATATTATCAGGGCTTTGTCTAATATATACATATCACTAAATCCTATTTAGTTTCAATCTAATCGTAATTAGATTGAATATGTATATAAAAACAAGAAGTACTACCATAAATAAGTAATATTATGGAAAAAGGAATTGTTCGTATTCATGAGTCGGACATAAATACGATCCGGATTGGTACTCTGAGCACCAACCCTAACAATTTCTCCCACTTGCTCTAGTGCCAAGATCAGACCTAGCACTCAAGAGGTAGGCAACAACAAGTAAGCCCGCTATAACATATTGAGTTTGTCCAACAAACCCAAAACGTTTCCCTTAATCATCATGATTCATATTTTGCATAACCTAAGTTATACATCAGTATGACTCAAATGCAATATCAATATTGTGCTATAGCTATTGAACTGTCCAAGTATTTAGGGATCAGGTCCAAAATACTATGAAGACAACCGCAAGCACAACACCAATATCAAAAACTATTAATCTATAAGGTCACTTTGCAGCTTCATAAGTCAATACTTCATAAGTTACAATTAATTCCACTTACACAGTACAATCATTCGTGACACTCCCACTGTATCTTTTCTGACTCTTTTATGATGTAGACCATCTAACATCATAATTAGACTCAAACTAATCAGACTCTTGTGGTTGCAGACTATATTCTCCATGAATAAGAAACTCGTTTTTAATATCTCAAATATAACAAAGAACATGTTTCAGACACATCCTATTGTCTATAACGTATCAAAATAGTTCATAACAATTACGATTAAATTGACGTCTTTTAGTCGTGCATAATATAGTATTCATTACGCCATCATCCTATGATGCATGAGATTGACTAGACATTTTAATCAATTTCTCTTTCGACAAAGGAATCATCCTTCACGAAAGATGAATACTATATACAAGAGACACACTAACTATCAACCAGTTATACTAACTGTGACACATATAGTCTTGTTGTGTCCTTTATTAGATCATATCTAATGCACGACTAATGAGAGTATCTCACAAGTCTCTTGTTTTATATCATATATAAAACTTTATATCAAATATAACAAAGACTACTCCCACTACTTTCACGGAGAAAAGAAGACTTAGATAAACCTTTTACCTTATAAACATCTCATTATTACATTAATAATGATAATATCGTTAGGATATACAATACTAGAAAGAAATTTGTACGCTCACACTAACCCTACTAACATATATGTATTTTCTATGCTTTAATAAAATCAGACAATCTGACTGTTATCAAAATTAGAAAACACAGATTTCCGGAAAGCTTATCTGAGTCTACAATAGGCTCTATAAGCTAGTATATCAACCTGTGATCTTAGCAGAATACAAACTCCAGGGCCATTCTAGAATGCACTCTTCAAACAAAGAAATCACAATGGATCTATTATTCGAAGAAACCATTCAGGAACACCACTTTGCATTCTTTAGCCAAAATATATAGTTTAATATCAACATTAACCAACATTTAATTGTTCAATTAGTGCGACTAGAGACAAGTTTCCTCAGAATCTACAATAGATTGCTGAGTATAACTTTTCTCACTGTCATACTATAAAGGTCAAACATTTAACAAGTCATTGTGCTTTTGATACGCAAACCATTTGCACATTTTATAAACGATTCATAACAAAAGCTCAATCAAGTTCATAACTTAATCGTAGTAAGCTACGAACAAATTTAAATCTATGATTCAATGCTAACTTCCGAAATCGATATCAAATATCCATTAAGTATCAAATACTTCGTAAATAATTCTGACATCCTATTGGACTTATATGAAAGTTGTCTAATGGTTTTTTCATCTTATTAATTATGTAGTTCCATTTATAGTTTATCACTCTCATATTTGACTTCAATAAGTCAAGTCTTTTCTACAATAGTCAACATCCGATGTTACACACCAAGTAATAAAACAATTTTATTACTCGAGATCGTAGAAAAGATATTCCATCAAATAGAATATAATATTCTATTAAATAGAATAAATGATAAAATTTTGCTTGTACCACCGAGGCGCAAGTACTTTCAATTATAAAACTATTATATAAAAGAAAGATTCAAATCTCAAACTTTTCAAGATTCAAATTTTCTACCTATACATATCATATACGTAACTGTAGAAACTAATGGAACCTTAATTAAAAGGACAAATTAGAGTTACTGGAGCATATCCCCAAGAGTATTGAAACTAATTTGGTAACACTCAATATCAAACGAATCAAATCATATAAGATTCAATTTCTCCCACTGACCAATTCCATCACGATGGAATCGTAGAAGAATAATATTGAGTAAGAATCATATTCATTGAATAAATTTAGAACTAATTGCCATAAATTCATATGTTTGATCATATCAAACATCTTTGAACAATTCAAAGACTCACGATGAATTTTAATGATATAGTTTTCAAAACTTCAAATCGAATATCTTTGAACCATTCAAAATATTTTATTCGCGTTTCATCATAAACATTTTAAAAGTTCTCGAACCATTCAAGACGTTCAATATGTGTTCTTTTAGAAACATGTAACTAAGTCATGACAACTCATTAACTAAGTTATGAAGTAAAGAAAACTATCCAAGGCAATTTCTAATTCATGAAACTACATACATCTAATGTATTAGTTTAATAAATCTATGGTCCAATGATGATCATTGGTTAAATGAGATTTAATCACTTCCTGAACACAATATTCATTAAAAGGATAAGGATATGTGGTGTGTGTTTGGGTTGGTGCTCAGAGCGCCAATTCCCGTTTGTATTTCCTTGAAAATACTTATGTAAAACATTTTTATTATGAATAAAATAAGCAGTTTCTGTAATATAATATATCTTTTAATATAGTAAAGACATAATAGACCTTAGGATGTTTAGTCATGATATTGTTGCAAAAGCGTCGCAACTGACATTGAGTTGTATCATGACGTTGTCATTCTCAGACAGTTCCTGGTCAAGGTTTACACTACTTGGTCAGTAAAGTAAACCCGTTGAGACCGGTACATGTCATATATTGGAATATATGATTCCAATGGTTTCCCAATGAACCATAAGTCTTTGAGACTAGTATAGACGTGTAGGTGTTTATAGTGGATAAATACTGAACGACTCACCAAAGATTCTTAATGGATGGTACACCAACGTCAATAAGAATCTTCACGTGTTGAGTAGCATTTGTGATTCTTAGACTTGAGATACCACTGTGGGAACATGAGACATCTTCCACACTTAGATGGCAGTCACTTCACCAATCTATTTAGATCAGACCTCTGCCTGTTCGTTGGGTGTGGATAGATCCTCAGGGTGTCATGTGTGAGTCAAGATAAGATCTGTCAATTTTGTGTACATAGCATAGGTAGTCTATATATGATTAGCAATCAGATAAAAACCATGGGCCCATGGTATATTTTAGAAGTCAGTTCTAAATGTTCTTTTTGAGATTGCTAATAGAGACGTCGATGAGATAGTCCATATAAAGATTTGACATTTACATCTATATCTCTGGGATATATCCGGATACCTGTGACGGAGGAATTATACATATGTCATGACCTCGACTTGTATGATTTAGCGAGATTATCCGTGAACGTCATAATTTACGGGTGGGTAAATTATGGACACGAAATTAGATTTTGTGATGGATATGCCTAAATCTAGAGAGTCTCACTAATGAAATATATTCGCAGAGTACTAGGGAAACATTTATAAATAATATTGATTATTTATAAGTCGTTTAAAGGTTAAACGCAAAATGCATGTGAAAAGACCCAATAGTCATTTCCTATTTTTTGTGTATTTGCATTTAATGTTAAATTTTATCAAATACACATTAATTAATTGTCAAATTGATATATTTGACTAATATCATAAATATATATGTATTTGATATTTAATGTAAATATAATACATATATTTAATATATTTATATTTAAATAATTATTTAATTATTTAATTGTTAAATAATTAAATTAATTAAAAATATAAATATTCTAAGTTATGATATTTATTTTTAATGACTTAGTTATAATTGTTGACTTTCTTTATTTCATTAAAGAGTTGATGATTACAAAGACAAGTTGGCAAGTTGAAATTAAATGAAACAAAAAATAAATATCTAGATATTTTACTTAGCAAATTTCGGCCAAGCCTTATTTTTTGAAGGTATATATTGTTTGTTTCATTTTTAGGGTTTCATAAGTTCCATTTTACACTAAAACAAAACACAAAAGAAGTAGAGAGCAAAGGTTGAAGGAAAAAGAAAAAGACTTGAAAAAACTTGATTTTTGTAAGTATTTCTTCAAAACCTTCAACATGAAAATTGTTTCTTACAAGCTTAGCATCATTTTGTGTTGCTTTGATGTTCTTTCTACTCTTATAGTTTGTGTTTATTTGGTTGAGAACTTGTATGAAAGGTTGATGCATGTAAGTGAGCTTAAACTTGTTTTAATGCTTACTTTTGATTCTTTAGAAATCAAAGTTTCCATTCTAGAGTTAGTACGCCACTACTTGGTGACCTAGAATTGTTCTAGAGTTATTTAAAAGTGGTGATGCTAGTTTGGTGAAGTATTGAATGTATTAAACTGTTAGATTTTAAAGATTTGGTTAAATTGGTCAATTTGATGAAATTGAAAAATTAGGGTTCATAACCCACTCCAAATTTTGGACTTTTCATATATGTGATGTATTATGGTATGAATATGATGCATGTAAAATTTTAGGTTGATTGGATTTGATCTTGGCTTGTTTTGAACAAAAGAGACCAAATTGTAATTAATTGGAAAAATGGGGTAGTCACGACAATTTAAGAAAAAATGGGGATTTGTGTGAAATCTAATTTTGATGCATTAGATGTGTTGAAAAATATTTTAGAAATGATTTAGAATCTTCCAAAATTATATTTGATAATTTTTGGACTAAAATGATCAATTTACAAAGTTATGGGGCAATTCGGTAATTACCAGGAAATGTGATTTCTTGTGTAATTTTTCCAGAATTTAATAATTGGATAATTAAATAAATAAGTTTATTTGATTGATCCAAGAAAAAATTTGAAATCGGAAAATTTTGATTTTCCCCTATTCCGCTGCGTTACCGGATTTCCGCCATAAAACCCGTACAAAATGGTATCAGAGCGAGTCTGATTCTGGCCACCCTAATATGATTATGCCTTTTAAATTCAATGTTTAGTTTATTCTTTACTTGTTACATGCATGTATTTATTTAATTTGATTAAATAAATTTAAAAGAATCTTTTGCGGAAAATCCCTAATTAATATGGTTTAATGTTGATTATGTATTTGATGCATATTGCATGGTCCATCTTGTCAATACGGTTTATGAATATTTTTCCGAGACTACATCCGAGACCGTGCCTCTGTAGTGAGGGTGTAGCCGATAGGAATTTATTTATACTGGATGTATATAAGATACTAGATAAATTCAAGCGAAAGCGAAATCCTGAACGTGCCCAAGCTGTCAGGGTTACGCAAGTAGCTTGTGTTTATCATTGACGAGTTTAACCTTGGTACGTCTCCTTGTGAACGTTCCCAAGCTGTCACAACGAGAAACGACCAGGACCGGGAACCCATGAGTCACTATTTAGTGATTGACAAATGAGTTGTCTACCTGATGAATATACGTAGGCGAGACCGTGCCTCTGCTGTGAGCTGAAATATATTCACGGGATCCACTTTTCACTATTTGTATTTAATTTAATTATTAAATATTTGTATTCTGTTTGGGGATTACAGTATTGCATGATTTAGTGGGATGGGCATTTTTAGATTAAAAATCCATGATCTAGTTAATGCTTTTGATATTATATGAAACTGCTTTATAATCTGCTAACCATTTTTCGTAATCTATATGATAGATTTGCGATGGAGGCACCATCTACTAATCAGTTTGCGCGTATGTTGGATGCGAATAAACTTAAAGGCGTTGAGAATTTCGCCGATTGGGACTTGGATTTGAGGATAGTCCTTGATTCCAAGAAGTTGGGATATGTTCTTGAGGGTCCACTGCCTCTTGCTGTGGCAGAGGACGCTACACCAGAGGAACTCCAAGTTTTCCAAGCTTGGAAGGATGATGATTTAAAAGTCAAATCATACATCCTAAGTTCGTTGTCTCCGGGACTCAAGAAACAATACTATGCATATAGTATGATGTCACGATTACGAGAATCGTTTGAGAACCAAGAACAAGTTGTTATTCATAAGGTCGCAATGGAACTGTTCCATGCACGATTAGATGAGGGCCAAGCTGTGAGCTCGAATGTTCTTCACATGATCGATTTGATCGAACAATTGAGGCAACATAATCTCCATCTGAATGACATTCTCGGTATGAGTGTCATTCTTGGTTCACTCTCAGCTTCATATCGCCAATTCGTGATGTACTTCAACATGAATGGGATTATCTGTACCTACCATGAGTTGCATATGATGCTACTCACGACAGAAGAGGACCTGAGGAAGGGAGTACCGACTCGCCCTCCGAGACCTACTTCACTTTCTACTTCTTCCCAGACTTCATCAAAGGGAAAGAAGAATAAAGGGAAGAAGAAGAAGGGTTTCGGTCCTCAACCACAGACAAAGATAGCAAAGCCCAAGAGGGCTTCTGACGACAAGTGCCATCACTGCAGCAAAGTCGGACACTGGAAAAGGAACTGTCCTGACTACATTTCCCAGCTGAAAAGGGAGAGAGCATCTACATCAGGTACATTTATTTTTCCAGTTATTGATATATATGTGGCTTGTGAAGTCGTTACATCCAGCTGGATTTTAGATTCTGCTTGTCCTGTTCACATTTGTAATTCGTTACAGATGCTGAAGGAAAGTAGAAAACTGAAGCCTGGAGAGATGCAGTTGCGATTCGAGAGTTGAGACTCTTTGGATGCAGTTGCAGTGGGAGTATGCGAGATCCCTTTGCCGAATGGGACACTTTTGTTATATGATTGTTATTTTGTACCAGAATGTGTAGCTAATATTATATCTCTTTTTGTATTGGATACAGAAGGTTATCGTATTAATATTAAGAATTGTTCTTTGTATTTATATGATAAACGTAATATTCAGATCCTTTTTTGTCCAAACCAACATGGTCATTATACATTGCAAACTTCTAAAGATATTTTAAATACTGGAGTTAATAAACGTAGTTTACCTGTTATTAATAATACTGAACTATGACATATGCGGCTAGGTCATATAGGCGTTAAACGCCTTACCCAATTGGTTAGGAATGGTTTGATACAAGATCTCACCATTGAATCCTATCCAACTTGTGAATCATGTATTCAGGGTAAGATGACCAAAGCCTCATTTTCAGGTGTTGGACACTGTGCCACTAACTTACTGGAACTCGTACATTCTGATGTATGTGGTCCATTAAGTCAGACTGCTCACAGTGGTTATTCGTACTTCGTTACCTTTACCGATGATCTGTCACGGTACAGTTATGTCTATTTGATGCGACATAAATCGGAAACCTTTGAAAAGTTCAAAGAGTTACGAAATGAAGTAGAAAAATAAACTGGTCAATACATTAAATGCCTTCGATCTGATCGAGACGGAGAATATATGAGTGGTGAGTTCATTGATTATATGAAGGAGAATGGGATTCTCGCTCAATATACTCCTCCAGGTACTCCACAACACAATGGAGTGTCTGAGAGGAGAAATCAGACTATATTGGATATAGTCCGATCGATGTTGAGTTTCACAGATTTGCCATATTACTTATGTGGCTACTCTCTTTTAACAGCTGCACATCTTTTGAATAAGATTCCTTCAAAAGTTGTTCCTACGAATCTGTATGAGATATGGATCGGTAGGAGACCAAATCATAGTTATATTAAGGTTTGGGGTTGTCCTGCCTATGTCAGGGTGACTCAGCAAGATAAGCTTTCGCCTCGAGGGCAAAAGCTTAGGTTTGTTGGATATCCTTCAGAAATGAGGGGATATCTGTTCTATGATACCGAGCATCGAAATGTGTTCATAGCTCGCTTCGTAAGATTTCTAGAAGTAGAATTCTTGTCAGAAGGTGGTAATCATAGACAGGTTGAACTCGATGAAGTCCAACTTGATAACAACAAACCAACAGAGGAACTTGAAGTTCAAGTAGATGAAAGACCTTCAACACACACACTCTGTAGGTCACAAAGGGAATCAAGACCTCCTGAACGCTTGTATTTGATACAAGAAAAGAGTCTTGATGTTCTCTTAGTAGAAGAGACTGATCCTTTTACCTATAGAGAATTGATGTTGGACATTGACTCCGTGAAATGGCAAAGTGCCATGAAATCCGAGTTGGACTCAATGCATGAGAATCAAGTTTGGGACTTGGTTCCGCTTCCCGAAGGAATTGTTCCTATCAGTTGTAAATGGGTTTACAAGAGGAAGCACTTGCCTGACGGTAAGGTTGAAACTTACAAGGCCCGACTGGTAGCAAAAGGTTACACGCAGTGACCTGGCGTCGACTACGATGAAACTTTTTCACCAGTACCAATGTTTAAGTCTATTCGGATTTTGCTTTCTATAGCTGCTTATCATGACTACGAGATTTGGAAAATGGATGTCAAAACAGCTTTTCTAAATTGATTTCTTGATGAAGAAATCTATATGAAACAGCCGAAAGATTTTGCGTCCAGCGAAAACTCGGGTATGGTATGTAAGCTTAAGAAGTCCATTTATGGACTTAAACAAGCTTCACGAAGTTGGAATCTTCGATTCGACGAGATTATTAGATCGTCTGGTTTTCTCAAGAATTCGGAAGAATCCTGTGTGTATCAGAAGGCCAGTGGGAGCATGGTCGTATTTTTAATCCTCTATGTTGACGATATCATAATTATTGGGAATGATATAGGAATGTTACAAAGCGTCAAAATATATCTCTGTAAGAATTTCTCCATGAAGGACCTGGAAGAAGCTTCTTATGTTTTAGGGATAAAACTCTATAGAGATAGACAAAGGAAGCTGATTGGGTTATCCCAATCAACGTACATAGATAAGATCTTGGAACGGTATAATTTTGGTAACTGTTAGACAACAAACATACCGTTCAGACGTGGGATTCATCTTTCCAAAATGATGAGTCCACAAACAGAAGATGAGAAGGTTATAATGTCTAACCAACCTTATGCTTCGTGTTTGGGTAGCATAATGTATGCCATGTTATGTACTAGGCCTGATATCAGTTTCGCTGTCAGCGTGACTGGTAGATATCAGTCCAATCCAGGAAATGACCATTGGATGGCCATTAAACATATCCTGAAGTATCTTAAAGGTACTAAGGATAAGTTGATAATTTATGGAGGAAGTTAACTGCAAGTTAACGGGTATACGGATTCCGACTTCCAATCGGATCCCGAAGATAGAAAGTCTACATCTGGATTCATCTTTACCCTTAACGGAGGTGCAGTTTGCTGGAAGAGTTCCAAACATGGGTTTACAGCAGATTCCACCACTGAGGTAGAATACATTGCAGCTTCTGAAGCTGCAAAGGAAGCTGTATGGATTAAGAACTTTATCACAGAATTGGGAGTTGTCCCAAGTATCGAGAATGCGATTTCGTTATACTGTGATAATACTGGAGCCATTGCGCAAGAAAATGAACCGAGGGCGCATTAGAAGTCAAAGTATGTGGAACGCAAGTACCACATCATTCGAGAGATTGTGTCACGAGGGGATATTGTCGTGTGCAAGGTACCGAGTAAAGATAATGTAGCAGACCCGCTGACGAAGGCCATACCTCTGAAGTTGTTTGATAAACACGTGGAGTCGATGGGTATTAGATACAATCGATATTGTCACTAGAGCAAGTTGGAGTTTTTGTTCGAGTTGGTGCTCAGAGCGCCAATTCCCATTTGTATTTCCTTGAAAATACTTATGTAAAACATTTTTATTATGAATAAAATAAGCAGTTTCTGTAATATAATATATCTTTTAATATGGTAAAGACGTAATAAACCTTATGATGATTAGTCATGATACTGTTGCAAAAACATCGCAACTGACATTGAGTTTTATCATGACATTGTCATTCTCAGACAGTTTCTGGTCAAGGTTTACACTACTTGGTCAGTAAAGTAAACCAGTTGAGACCGGTACATGTCGTATACTGGAATATATGATTCCAATGGTTTCTCAATGAACCATAAGTCTTGGAGAGTAGTCTAGACGTGTAGGTATTTATAGCGGATAAACACTGAACGACTCATCGAAGATTCTTAATGGATGGTACACCAACATCAATAAGAATCTTCACGGGTTGAGTATCCATTGTGATTCTTAGACTTGAGATACCACTGTGGGCACATGAGACATCTTCCACACTTAGATGGCAGTCACGTCACCGATCTATTTAGATCAGACCTCCGCCTGTTCGTTGGGTGTGGATAGATCCTCAGGGTGTCCTATGTGTGTCAAGATAAGATCCGTCAGTTTTGTGTACAGAGCAAAGGTAGTCCATATATGATTAACAATCAAATAAAAACCATGGGCCCGTGGTACATTTTAGAAGTCAGTTCAAAATATTCTTTTTGGGATTGCTAATAGAGACGTCGACGGATAGTCCCTATAGAGATTTGAGGTTTACATCTATATCTCTGGGATATATCCGGATACCTGTGACGGATGAATTATACATATGCCATGACCTCGACCTGTATGATTTAGTGAGATTATCCGTGGACGTCATAATTTACGGATGGGTAAATTATGGACACCAAATTGGATTTTGTGACGGATTTGCCTAAATCTAGAGAGTCTCACTAATGAAATATACTCGTAGAGCACTAGGGCAGTATTTATAAATAATATTGATTATTTATAAGTCGTTTAAAGGTTAAACGCAAAATGCATGTGAAGGGACCCAATAGTCATTTCATATTTTTTGTGTATTTTCATTTAATGTTAGATTTTATCAAATACACATTAATTAATTGTCAAATTGATATATTTGACTAATATCATAAATATATATGTATTTGATATTTAATGTAAATATAATACATATATTTAATATATTTATATTTAAATAATTATTTAATTGTTAAATAATTAAATTAATTAAAAATATAAATATTCTAAGTTATGATATTTATTTTTAATGACTTAGTTGCAATTGTTGACTTGCTTTATTTCATTAAAGAGTTGATGATTACAAAGACAAGTTGGCAAGTTGAAATTAAATGAAACAAAAAATAAATATCTAGATATTTTACATAGCAAATTTCGGCCAAGCCTTATTTTGTGAAGGTATACATTGTTTGTTTCATTTTTAGGGATTCATAAGTTCCATTTTACACTAAAACAAAAAACAAAATAAGTAGAGAGCAAATGTTGAAGGAAAAATAAAAAGACTTGAAAAAACTTGATTTTTGTAAGTATTTCTTCAAAACCTTCAACATGAAAATTGTTTCTTACAAGTTTAGCATCATTTTGTGTTTCTTTGATGTTCTTTCTACTCTTATAGTTTGTGTTTATTTGGTTGAGAACTTGTATGAAAGATTGATGCATGTAAGTGAGCTTAAACTTATTTTAAAGCTTACTTTTGATTCTTTTTAAATCAAAGTTTCCATTCTAGAGTTAGTAAGCCACTCCTTGGTGACCTATAATTTTTATAGAGTTATTTCAAAGTGGTGAGTCTAGTTTGGTGAAGTATTGAATGGATTAAAGTGTTAGATTTTAAAGATTTGGTTAAATTGGTCAATTTGATGAAATTGAAAAATTAGGATTCATAACCCCCTCCAAATTTGGGTCTTTTCATATATGTGATATATTATGGTATGAATATGATGCACGTAAGATTTGAGGTTGATTGGATTTGATCTTGGCTTGTTTTGAACAAAATGGACCAAATTGTAATTAATTGGAAAAACTGAGGTAGTCACGGCAATTTAAAAAAAATTGGGAATTTGTGTGAAATCTGATTTTGATGCATTAGATGTGTTGAGAAATATTTTAGAAATGATTTAGAATCATCCAAAATTATATTTGATAATTTTTTGACTAAAATGATCAAATTACAAAGTTATGGGGCAATTCGGTAATTACCAAGTAATATGATTTCTTGTGTAAATTTTCCAGAATTTAATAATTGGATAATTAAATAAATAAGTTTATTTGATTGATCCAAGAAAAATTTTGAAATTGAAAAATTTTGATTTTCCCCTATTCCCATGCGTTACCGGATTTCCCCCATAAAACCCCTATAGTGTGATCTCGTATCAGACCATCATTTACCATACAGAATAAACATCTAATGCTTATGTGATAAAATATCATAAAGCACTGTTCTAAGTTATTTAGTTAACCAAATATTTTTCTTAATGTTTATCTCTACATCAATGACACTACTAGTCATTTTAAAATATGTAATAATTGTTTATAAAGATCAAGTAACTATTCAATAGTCACAAATTCTGATATTAAATATCAAAACAATCATTAAATAAAATTTTAAATAACTAGACGGGAGATCCGATATCCAATACATATAGTTGTCGTATTGTGAAAATCGATATTTCCTATACATAACTATACGCATCTCCTTTATTTAGCTTTATAATTTGCCTTCAACTATTCACAAAAATTGCAAATAATTGATTAGCAAACTATGTCAGACATATTAAGCCAAGAAACGTCATTATCAGATAAAACAATAACTAATAGGGTTTTCTTAATGCCAGTCAAGAATCTCGGGACATGAACTAATTCACGTCAATTCTTACTGCAAAAGAAACTATTCTCTCTAGACTATTATATCCTTAAACGGATATCTATTTAGATTATCAATCGTGACTTAGAAACTAAGTCATTAACCATCTTGATTTTTCAAGAAAATCGGAACAACAGTTCCCGATGGTTTTGACTAATCTAACAATATCCAAGCCTACTCTAATTCTAGAACCTATTCTAGAAATCTGCAACCATAAGGAACGTCAGAAAACATATATATAAATAATATGCATGCAGTGGATTAGAAGTTTATTACTATTAACACAATAGAATAAATGAAACATAAGCAACAATTTTCATAATATTTCACACTGCCTTAGTTATGGAATTTTTAACTAAGCAGTGCCTCCCACTATTTTATGTAATACCATAATCCCCAACGAAAAACGAGAATTCAATGATTAAATTGAATTCCATAGTGAGAGGTAGACCCCATGAATATATTTCGACTCACAACTTTGGCACATTCTCGCTTACGTATATTCATTAGGTAGACAACTCATTGTCAATCACTCACTAGTGACTCCTAGGTTCCAGTTCTGGTCGTTTCTCGTTGTGACAGCTTTGTCACATTCACAAGGAGGTGTACCAAGGTTAAACTTGTCAATGATAAATTCAAGATACTTGCGTAGTCCTGACAACTTCGGCACGTTCAGGATTTCCACTTTCGCTTGAATTTATCAAGTATCATATATTCACCCGGTATGGATAAATTTCTATCAACTACACCCTCACTGCTTTGGCACTTTCTCAGATGCAGCCATAGAATAGATATCCATAAACCGTATTGACAAGACCGACCAAGAAATATGCATCCAATACATATTACTTTAAAACCTTATTAATTAGGGATTTTCCCGCAAAGATGTTACATATTTAATTTAATCAAATTAAATAAATACAAGCATGCATAAAGTAAGGACAAAATTAAACATTGAATTTAAAGGCATATTCATATCATGTGTTCAGGTTCAGACCTGCTCTGATACCATTTTTGTTGGGGTTTTGGGCAAAATACCCGAGTTACGCAACAGAATGCAGGAAAATCAAATTTCTCATTTCTTTAATTTTTCTTGGGTAATTAAAATAAACTTATTTATTTTAATCACTCAAACTCAAAAACAGAAATTTTTAACCCAGAAATCATAATTTCAGTAAATTACCATATAACCCCAAAACTTTCAATTTTAATCATTTTAGTCCTAAGTTGTTCAAAACAAGCTTAGATGATTTCCAATCACAACCAAAATGATTTATACATCAATTATACATTAAAACAGAAATCTAAAAAAATTTCCAGATTTTTCAGTAATTACGGAAATGCCCATAAACTTTGTATTTTGATCATTTTAGTCCTAATTTATCAAATACATAATTAGGTGATTCCAAATCACTACCAAAATGATTTATACATGTCTTATACATGATAATACAAATAACAATTCAAGAAAACAATTTTTCCCAAATTATCGAGAGGTCCCTTAATTTTTCAGGATTTGTAATTTAGTCATTTTTAGTTCAAAACATGTCAAGATCAAATCCAATCAATCCCAAATTTAATATACATCATATATACATCAAATTAAAATACATATATGAAAAGGCCAAAATTTGGAAAGGGTTATGAACCCTAATTTTATAATTTCCACAAATTGACAAATTACACCAAATTAAACAAATTTAATACTTTAATTCAATCCTTACCACACCAAACAAGTCTCACCATCATGAAACAACTCAAGAAAAATTCTAGGTCATTTATGAGTGGCTAAAAAACTCTAGAATGGCAACCAAATCATCTAATGACCAAAAATGTGCTTATTAACCATTAATAAGCAAACTTTGTTTATATACATGCATGCATCTTTCATTCATGCTTCCAACCATCATATTACAAAACTAAAAGAGTAGAGAAACAACCAAACATCATATGTTAAAGCTTGGAACCCTAGAATATTTTTCTAGTTGAAAAGGAATTGAAAAAACTTACAAGAGTTTAAGTTTTCTTCAAATCTTCTTCTTTTCTTCACCTTGTTCTCTCAACTCTCTTTTGTAATATTTTTGGAAGCTTAACACACAAAGTTGCAAATGAAAAATGAAACCCTTATATATGTAGGGTTAGGAACGAAATTGGGCATTTTTGGAAATAAAAATTTGGCAACTTTTAATCAATATTAAAGAAGCCAAATTCAATTTTGCTACCTTTTCCAAAACGTAAAATACATGTGCACCAATCATATTTTTCCATTTAAAAGCATAATGATGATGAAGATAAATGTATTTAATTATTCTAATTATTTAACAATTAAATAATTAGATAATTACTTAATACAAATATCTAAATACATGTATCATATTTACTTTAAATATTCCATAATACATATATTTGAAACATGTGTCAAATACTTTATTTGACCAAAAAATTATTGTGTATTTAATAAAATCAAGTATTTAATCCTAATACACATTAACTTGGAAATGACCGAATAGCCGATATGCATGTATCTTTTCGTTTAACCGTTAAACGATTTATAAATAATGAATATTATTTATAATAGTTGCCCTAGTACTCTACGAGTACGTTTCATTAGTGAGACTCTCTAGATTCAGGCATATCCGTCACGAAATCCAATTTCGTGTCCATAATCTACCCACTCATAAATTATGACGACCACAGATAAACTCGATGAATCATACAGGTCGAGGTAATCACATATGTATAATCCCTCCGTCACTGGTATTCAGATTATTCCAGAGATATAGATAAAAAAGGTCAAATCTCTATAGGTATAATCCCGTCGATGATTCTATTAGCAATATCTTAATAACACTTAGAACATACTTCTACAGTGTACCACGGGCCCATGAATTTAACAGATTGCTAATTCCATATTGAATACCTATGCTCTGTACACAGAACTGACGGATCCTATCTTGATACGCACAAGATATCCTGAGGATCAGTCCACACCCAACGAACATGTGGAGGTCTGATCTAAATAGATCGGTGACGTGACTGCCATTAAAGTGTGGAGGATACCTCATACATCCACAATGGTATCTCAAGTCAAAGGACCATTATGCTCACTTGACCCGAGAAGATTCCTATTGATGTTGGTGTACCATCTATTAGGAAATCTTCAGTGAGTCGTTGAATGTTTATCCAATATAACACCTACACATCTATACGAGTCTCCACAGACTCATGGTTCATTGGGATAAATCATGGAACCAAGTCTAGATATACGACGTGTACTGGTCTTAGCAGATTTTACTAATTGACCCGTGTTAGTAAATCTTGACCAGGAACTTTATTTGATAATATACTTCTAGTAGTGACACTTCCCAATGTCAATTACAAACTACTTTGTAACTGCGCACTACATTATATATTATCAGGTCTTTGTCTAATATATACATATCACTAAATCCTATTTAGTTTCAATTTGAATCGTAATTAGATCAAATATGTATATAAAAGCAAGAAGTACTACCATAAATAAGTAATATTATGGAAAATGAATTGTTCATATTCATGAATCGGACATAAATACGATTCGGATTGGCACTCCGAGCATCAACCCTAACAGATTTGTATGCCAATCTCATTGACCGCATTGAGGAGGCTAAGGCTGATACCCGCTTTGAAGGGCTGAAGGAATCTTTGGAGTTGATCGGTGAGACTTACCCCAGAACTAGACCTTAGTGATCATCAAAAGGTACTAAGGGGACCTTTGAAGAGGCCTACGACACATGCCATGAAGAGATTGAATCGACCCCCGATCTAACTCTTCTAACTTCACTGCCTGAATCAGCTGATGATGCTTCTGGTCCCTAATCCATTACTATTGTCCCTGCTTCTGCCCCAGCTGATTTTGTTGCCCCTTCTACAAGTGTTTCTACTGCTGCCCCGACTGTTCTGGTCGAAGATATCCACGACCCTTCAACAATTGTAACATACCCCCAATGAAAAATCCTGAGGAGGTTCATTATGTACTTTAAACAATGAATGAATACAATTTTCTTTTGTACTTTGTGTATTTCCATACCCACACCTAAGCGCACACTAAGCAAAGAAAAAATCTAATGCATTTTTCTTCTTTCCAACACTTAGAAACTTGGTATTATAATAGAACTAGGCTCATCAACTATTCCAATTAGTACATTTCCTCCAAAATGAATACTGATGCCCAAGCACACCAATAGGCTAACCCATTATGAAAATCTCATCCCGACCAGACCGATAGTTTATTGACCATCATTGCGATGCCCCAATGAGGCTATACATTCCAACCCGATGTCATGGGGAAAATTTCAACACTTGAATAATTTTTGATAAAGGGCTTATCTAAGGGCTAACTTAGTCATATACTTAGTAGGTTCCTCAAAGCTGGCCAGACCCCAGTCCCATCGGTGCTCCAATCGATGTACTTCTCAAAGAGCTGATCCGCAACATCCATATTTATACCTATGCTGTCTAATATTTTGACCATGAAGGATCGCAGATCCTTTGCTACGGCTCATCCCAACAAGGCCATGAGGGAGAAACTCTGACCCCATGTCAGTCACAATATGCTGGTCCCGAGGAGACTTGGCCTTTGATTCTGCTCCAGCAAGGCTATGAGGGAGAAACTCAAATCCCACACTAGTCTCACTGACCCGAGAGAGCTTGCCTCTTTTGATGCTATTTCAGCACACCAATGCCATGGAGGAGCAACTCCAACCTCATGCCAATCACAATAATACTGAGGGAAACTGGCTCTCTCATTGCTGTTTATCTCAGTAAGGCTATGTGAGGGAAATTCCAACCCCTCACCTGTAGGAAACGTCTTTCCTTATACGCAACGAAAATTCTATTGGCTCTGGGATCGACTTTGAATATTTTTATGCCTTCTCATTTGCTGAAACCAATTCCACCAAATCTTTGTGACTGAATTTGCTCCTTGAAATAAATGAGATTTCTTGTTATGAATGTGTTTCCTTTGAGATCCGATACTTGGATCAACCGCCCGATCTTCCGACTATGACTTGAAACAACCAAACTAAAGTGTAGGCTTTACTCACTAAGATAAATCTCTAAACTATTTAGAGAAGTATGTTGTCATAAGACTTTTAGAAAGATTGAATGAAGAAGATGTAGATCTAACTCACTCTTATTTTCTTTTTATTCTCAACACTTGAGAATTTTTTTTTTCTCTTAATACTTAAGAAAAAATTCTAGATTTTCTTTTCTCTCTCTCTCTCACAAACTTGTGTGAATGGTAAATGTCCTTACTCAACAATTGAGTGGAAATGGTAGAGATTTTATTCTTTCAATCAAGCCAACTATTCTTGTCATTAAGTCACTAATGCTATCTTGTAATGGCAAACGCACTTGAGTGGAGTCCATTCTAAAGCATAAGAAGTAAACCATTAATGACAAAGCAATTAGGTATTTAGGTCATACCTAATAGACATAAATTGTTGGAGAGTATGGCAAGCATATGGTCTTGTCTCCAAGATAATTTAAAAACCATTATCATAATAATGATGTAATTATGATATAATCATTATCTCATAATTATTACTACTTTCATTATCTCATAATCACAATTTGATTATCTTATAATCACAATTTGATTATCTCATAATCAAATAATTCTAGAAAACATTATATTAAACACATTTAATATAGTTTTTATTTGTGACAAATTATATTATTAATCTTATTAATAATATATGAATTTATATACGAGTATATAATTACACAATCCAATTATATTAAGTTTGCTACAGTTAATTGAGGTAGCACGGGGACCAAATGGACCTATAATTCTGAGCTCCAATAATCTCGAAATATTAATTAAACTCTTTAATTAAATATTCTGAATTATTAACTTCACATTATTCCAATAAAAACTCGAAGTTGAACTCTCGTTGCCGTAGATGGAAAATATAAGCTAAACAACTTCAATGTCCATCGATATAGTCATTACATACGGATTGGACCTTCATCAATATCTCATAATTAGAGTCGGGTCATAAGTCCGTTATACCTTTCTAATTATTTTATACCTTAAGTACCATTGATTCTCTAATGAATAATTAATTCATAACTATTATGAATATTAATCTTTCTATCTGTAATAGAAAGACTTGAGCGCTCTAATTATTCAAGTATCAAATCAACCCTTAATAGAGACACTCTTCTACTTCTCGTAATAAGGAGTGAACTCCATGTCTATGTAAAACGTTCACAGCTACACACCAAACCATATCCCCAAAATACGTAGTTATTGGCCGGGGACTGCTACACCAACCTCACCTTAGTAAATCAAAGGATATAGCCTGCCATGCAGGAGTTCAAAGTACACTAAGGATTAAGGTCAATCCATATATGACCATCTAGTAGATAAAATAAATTTTTTCAATTAACGGATATTATAAGATATTCATTTCTATCTAGGTCCAGTCCTATATGACCACATCATACAAGGTGCCTCCATTCTCATGTCATTACATAAACGATCTCGGATCAATGTCGTTATACAAGTATAGAATGGACCATAGCTATAGATAAACCACAAACAAAGTACCTGATTTGCTTGCTCTCTATGGACTGTTTTAGATTACTAACTTCAGACTTAAATCCTTTTGTGTATCACTCATACACTAAGTTTGAAAGCACTTGAGTAATCAATGGTAAACAAGATATTTTACAATATGCGATATAAATCAAACAATTTTGATAAATAAATAATGCATCTATTATTTCAATAAACAATTCCATTTACAATACAAGAAGCTCTAGGGCATATATCCCAATAATCTCCTACTTGAACTAGAGCAAATGAGACATGTCATGTAATCCTAAACCCTTTAGGTGGCCTTTAAAAACTTAGCCGATAAGGTCTTTGCCAACATATGAGTCAGGTTATCTTTGGATGCAATCTGTGTGATAGAAACGTCTGCTCTTTGCACTATCTCCCGGATGTGATGATATTTTCTCTTTATATGCTTTCCCCTCTTGTGGCTTCTTAGTTCCTTGGAATTCGCCACTGCACCACTATTATCGCAATAAAATATGAGTGATTTATCCATATCTGGAACAACTTTCAGATCCCCCGAGAACTTATGGAGCCAGACTACTTCCTTAACTACTTCACAAGCTACTACATATTCAGCCTCCATGGTGGAGTCAGCAATATAAGATTGCTTTATGCTTCTCTACACAATGGTCCCACCATATAGGGTGAACACTGATCCAGATATTGATTTCCAAGAATCTACATTCGTCTGAAAATCAGAGTCAGTATATCGTTTGAGGATCATATCCTCACATGAATATACAAGCATATAATTCCTCATTCTCGTAAGATACTTGAGAATATGTTTCACCGCCACCCAATGATCTAATCCTGGGTTTGACTGAAACCCACTGACTACCCCCACTGTAAAGTAGATGTCCTGTCTCGTATATAACATAGCATACATAAGACTTCCAACCGCTGAGGCATATGTGATATATCTCATTTCCCCAACTCTTTGAGGTTTCTTAGGAGACTGTTCCTTCGACAAATGAATTCCATGTCTGAAAGGCAAATTACCTTTCTTGGAATTCTGCATTCCAAATCGCACAAGAATCTTGTCGATATAGGATGCTTAAGACATTGCTAACAGTCGTCTCTTGCGATCCTGAATGATCTGGATCCCAAGTACATAACTTTCTTTTCCTAAATCTTTCATTTAGAATTGGTTAGCTAGTCAGATTTTCACGTCTGATAATATCTTTACATCATTCCCAATGAGTAAAATATCACAACATATAACACGAGAAAAAAATACCTTATCATCAATTATGCGCTTGTAAACACAAGGCTCATCGACGTTCTACTCAAAATTATAAGACTTGATCGTAGTATCAAATCATATGTTCCAAGATCGAGATGCTTGTTTAAATCTATAAATGGACCTTTGCATCTTGCAAACTTTTTGCTCCTGATCTTAGGCTATGAACCCCTCTGGTTGTACCATATAGATACTCTTATCAAGATTCTCATTTAAGAATGCAGTCTTGACATCCATTTGTCAAATCTCATAGTCATAATATATGGCAATGGAAAGAAGAATAATGATGGATTTTAGCATGACTACTGGTGAGAGAGTCTCCTAATAATCAACTTCCTCTTTCTGGGTATAACCCTTGGCCATTAGCCTAACCTTGAAGGTCTGTACCTTCTCATCCACCCCTCTTTTTCTCTTGTAGATCCTTTTACAACCTATGAGTTTTACTCCATCAAGTTATTCTACAAGTTCCCAGACTGAGTTGGAATACATAGACTCCATCTCGAGGTTCATGGCTTTGAGTCATTCCTCTTTATCAAAATCATCCATTGCACTACGATAGGTCAATGGATCATCTATACCATCACTGGAAGCAACAAGTTGTGCCTTTCTATTTCCTATATAACTATCAGTTCTCTCACAACCTTCCCACTACGTCTAGGTGGTGTATTATTCTGATAAACTTGCATCTGACGCTCAGATGTGAAAGGTGTTATGTTTCTATCAATAGTTGACAATGGTGTGCTGGTCATACTAACAAGTAACTCCTTGAGTAACACTTTACTTTGAGGTTTGAACTCTCTCATATAGTCCTCCTCAATAAATGTAGCATTTGTCTACACAAATACTTTGTTTTATTCTTGACTATAAAAGAACCCACCCCTAGTTTCCTTAGGATAGCGTACAAATAGTCACACCTTTGAACGTTGATCCGTCTTTGTAGTATTGTTATTCAGCATATGTGATGGACACCCCCATATGCGGAAATATAGTAAACTAGCTTTACGACCATTCCACAACTCTAAGAGAGTCTTAGGAACAAACTTAGATGGAACTACATTCAGGATATACATTGTAGTCTGCAATGCATACCCCTAGAATGAACTAGGTAGTGTATTGTAACTAAACATTGATCTCATCATATCTAGTAAGGTCCGATTCCTCTTCTACAACACCATTTTACTGTGGTGTTCTAGGTGCTGTGAGCTGTGAAACTATTCCAGGCTAAATTAAGAATTCCTCGAAATCTCTGATAAGGTATTCTCATCCATGATCCGATCGTAGAGTTTTGATGGTTTTAACTAGTCGGTTCTCAACCTAAGCACGATACTCTTTGAACTTTTCAAAAGTATCTGACTTATGCTGCATTAAGTAAACAAACTCATATCTTGAATAATCATCAATAATAGTGACAAAGTATTCACAACCACCTCAGGCTTTTACATTCATCGGTCCGTAAACGTCCGAATGTATTAGCTCAATCGATTCTTTGGCTCTTATACCTTTTCCAGTAAAAGGTCTTTTTATCATTTTGCCTTCTAGATATGATTCGCAGACTGGTAAAGTACCAAGTTTTAACTGATTTAAAACTTCATTCTTTATTAATCTATCTATTTAGTCAAGGTTAATGTGTCAAAGTCTAAGATGTCATAGATATGTGTCATCATGAGAAATCTTTTGCCTTTTTGTTTTAGGTTTCCAACCTTAAAAAATTCAATATTTATCAGTGTATTGTGTGTTCACGGCCTTAACACATATAGATTATTTTCGGAGTTTCCTAAGCATATTGCTAATCCATTTCTACTAATATTAACCAATTTATTATCAAAAGAAATGGAGAAACCATCTTCCATGAGTTTAGATACATAAATCAAATTCCTGCGAAAACTATTAATAAACAACATATTGTTCAATTTTAAATAACTGTTATTTAAAAAGCTTAAATTGGAAACTCTCACTGCCTTAGCTAAAACGACATCCAATGTCCTGACTCTCATGACAAAGTCACATTCAGTAAGGTCCTTCCATGAGTCAAAAAGCTGCAAAGAAGAACAAATATGGTTAGTGGCTCCAGAATCAACAATCTATGGGGATTTATCATCCTCCACTAATAGAAATTCAATAACAAATAAATCATATTTACCTGTATTCTTTTTTATATTGAAGCTGAGCTAGGTACTTATGACAATTCCTCTTCCAATGTCCATGTTTGCTACAATGGAAACATTTTCCTTTGGGATTGGCATCTTTAAAGCCTTTGTTGTTATTCTTTTTCATTGGCTTTGCCTTAGCCTTCCAAGTGCCTTTCTTCTTGTTCTTTATAGTTTTAGAAGATTCGGCATCATTTGCCTCTGTATTAGGTCGCGAGGATCCATCATGGACTCATAAGTGGTGAGCTCATTCACCAGTTTGGTCAAAGTAAAAGACAACTTATTCATAGAACAATCGCTTTTAAACTTCAGGTTAATTTTTAGAAGCGTTTCCATGATCATTGTCACCTGGCCTTGCTCATTAATATGAGCACCATTGGTTTCAACTATATTGAGATGATACATCATCCTTAAGACATTCTCTCAGACTGATGATCTTGTTTGAGAATTGTGATAATTACATATGACATGGCTGAAATGAATAAATAAACACGCATTCAATATTCATTCATCACATACTAAAATTGTCATAAATTTAGGCCTAAAATTAAACATGATGCATGATCCATTAATAATGAATTAGAAACCTAAAAGAATCAATATGCCATGGTAATCTATCATCCCACAAATATGTTTCACCGTAGGTGATAAGCGGTAAATATATCAATATTTACCGTCTTTTTTACTTAATATTTTGTATAGTTTCTTGAGTTTTGTGAATATTTAGATGTGTTTTGTGTATTTTATAGATAAATAAGATTTCAGGATTCACTAGAGTCAAATCGGGGCCAAAACAGCGAAAAACGGACAAAAAGGGTAAAATCATCATTTGGGAGTCGCGACACGCAACACTTCTGCGTAACGAACGCTAATCTGTGCCGAACACATGTCAACATCAGAGAAACTTACTATCATATACACGTGCTAACATGCACTGGCCATGTGTCAACATCACAACAATCTTGCTATCATGTACCGGACACGTGTCATCATCTCATACTGCCTACACTACACATCATTACTGACATCAGAGTCGCGACATGCACAACTTCACACGTCGCGACGCCAAGCCAATAATTCAATCTGTCGACAGTCGCATGCCACGTGTCATCATCTCAGCAAAACACGTGCCACATGTCGAAGATCAACGGCATATGGCGATGCATGGATCAAATTTTCCCTCTAAATTGAGGCCAAAATTAGAATTCCAATTCATACATTTTTCTTGGGATTTCCTTAAGAATACTAAGAAGATTGTATCTTATTTGTTTATTTACAGCTTCTTGTATTTAATTTTTTACTTTATGTAATAGTTATTTCTTTATTTTACTTTTCAGTCTTTATTTTACTTTTTAATATGAGGAGGTAACTCCACTCTTCTGGGGTGAAGGGTTGATTTTTTATTACTAATATTTAGATTAATCTCCCTTAATTATAATATATAAACTATTTTAAAACCAGACTTAATGGGATACCGTCTTTATGGTCGGTTGGACTTAATTAAATTAATTTTAACCTGACTAAACTGGATACCGCCTTTATGGTCAGTTGAAATTAATCATAAATTCGACTTAATCAGGATAACGCATATATGGTCGGTTGGTAATGTCATGCAAAGTTAATATATTATAATAAGTGAGATATCTAAATTAGAAGTAATAAAAGTGAATCCTCTAACCCCAATATTTTCTTTATTGCTTTATTTATCTTGTTAATTTCCAAGATTTACTTTATCTATGTATTTACTAGTTCTAGATATGTGTTGTAACTAAATACCAGATCTGGGGTTGTGATGAATTCTAATATCACCGGTTTATAAGGGGTTATTTTATGACTTGGGTAATATAAAGGTTTATTTATTGAGTCTTAAGCTTAATGCTTCTTGTTAACTGACCATTAATAATATTGATCTGGTAAACTTAAAATAAACTTGACGAAGGAATTTTAGGTTTCAGCCTTAGACTCAATAGCTCACGATCTCACCTCGGGGCATGGTGACCTTTAGGTAGATTTCCTTACAGGATAGACCTATACCTGTCGGGCGGGGGTAGCCACAATTGGAAATTAATCCTAATGAATTCTGGTAACTTGGTTAACATAGACATATGATTAATTGAGTTATTTGGGTGTTTGCATCTGACCATCGACAGAGGCTTTTGCATACTTTCGTGTTCCAGGTTAATAAACTAATATATTGCACAAACATGAGATAATCATTTCATCTTTAAAAGATATTGGAAGGATTCACAACCCTAGATAGTTTAATAATATTGAATTTTTCTTTCATCTACATTCGCACTGTTTTATTTACTTGTTTTAGTTTAAAATCATCATCCAATGAACAAACCAATCTATTAGGTACTTGTAAATATTTAACTTCATAAATTGATAGTTAAGGTATTAAGTCCTCGTGAGATTGATACATTTTATACTACTTAAGCGATACGTGCGCTTGCGTTACGTGAGTGATTTCATCGATCAAGTTTTTGGCGCGGTTGCCGGGGACTTATTTATCTTTTACTATTAATTTTGGGGTTAAATACCTTTACCTGTGTCTAATTTATTTTTACTTATTATTTTTATTTTCTTGTGTTTCAGGTTCTCAGACACTACATGAGAAGAACCAGAAGCTTTGAAATCTGTTCGCTTGACCCATAAATTGAAAGAACAATCAAACAATTAAGAAGGGAAAGACGAGAAGGCCAAGAAACATTGATCAACATGGAACCTAAACCTTTGGAAGTTGTACCACCAATTACTATTCGAGACAGAACTATTCCGGTGGTTGACGGCTTCATTTCATGTATTGTACTTCCTCTCTTACTAGCAAATATGTGTGACATCAAAACATGCATTCAGATGATACAACAATGAGTTCAGTTTGGGGGAAATGCAACTGAAGATCCTAATGCCCATATCATCAACTTCCTGGAAGTTTGCGGCAGATTAAATTATAACCAAGCGGCATAAGAAGCAATGAGATTACATGTTTTCCCATATTCTTTGAAAGACAGAGCTAAGGCTTGGCTACATTCACTACCAGCAGGTTCCATCACAACTTGAAACACTCTTGCCACCAAATTCCTTGCAAAGTACTTTCCCCCAGCTAGAACTACAAAGCTGAGGAATGAAATTACATCATTTGTACAACATGATTCGAAATCCCTCTGCGAAGCCTGGGAAATATACAAGGATTTTCTCAAAAAATGTCCTCACCATGAGATTGCAAAATGGCTACAAGTCCAAACCTTATACAATGGAATTTATGGACTTATGAGAACCACAATTGATGCTGCTGTTGGAGGAGCTTTAATGGCAAAATGAGAGGATCAGGCCTGAGACTTAATTGAAGAAATGGCCAACAATAATTTTTTATGGCCAACAGAAAGGAGCATGATCCAATGAATAGCAGAAATTTACGAAGTCGGAGCCAACACAGCATTGAGTACCAAGCTGGATCAGATTTGCAAAAGTCTGGATACTATTAACATGAAAGTTAATGCTGGGTCAACAAGTTCACCATATGGAGGAGCACCAGAGACAGAATCATACAACCAACATGATGAGATGGTGAATTATGTCAGTAATTTCAACAAACATGGGAACAATCCATATTCCAACACCTACAACCCATGGTGGAGGAATCATCCCAATTTCGTATGGAACAATAATTCAGGACAAAGGAACAATCCACCCTCAGGATTCCAACAACAAAAATAAGGGCTCTGAGTATGAAAAGAAGCCAGAAATAGAAGATATGCTTGGGGAGATGTTTAAAAAGCTAGAAGCAAAATATGACTCTCAAGCAGCCAAATATGATGCAAATGTTTCAATCCCAAGCAGCATTAATTCATAGTCAAGCAACATCTTTGAAAACACTGGAGAATCAAATGGGACAACTGGCCAATGCTCAGAGTTACAGACCGCAAGTTAACCTTCCTAGCAATACAGAACCAAATCCAAGGAACAGAGGGAATGAGTAATGTTAATCCATTACTTTCAAAAGCGGTACTGAAATCAACAAAGATTTTGGAATCAAGGCATCCACTGAGGAAGTTCTAAAAGAAAGCAGTGAAACAGAACCACAGATGGAGGAAAGAAAAGCAAAAGAAAATTATCGAGAAAGATTCACTCCTCCTCCACCATTTCCACAGCGTCTCCATAAAAATAAACTAGATAAACAGTTTACTCGATTCTTGGAGATCTTTAAAAAGCTGTATATCAACATTCTATTTGTAGAAGCGTTGGAACAAATGCCCATATATGTCAAATTCATTAAAGATATTCTTTCACGAAAACGAAGATTGGGAGATTACGAGACAGTAACATTGACAGAAGAATGCAGTGCCATCATTCAAAGGAAGCTTCCCCCAAAATTGAAAGATCCTGGCAGTTTCACCATCCCCTGCACCATAGACGAACATTACTTCGATAAGGCTTTGTGTGAAGGAGGTCGTGAAGAAAGAAATTATCAACGGAGACTAAATCCAATCATGAAGAAGGTCGTGAAGAAAGAAATTATCAAATGGTTGGATGTCGGCATCATCTACCCCATCTCTGACAGCACGTGGGTGAGTCCTATGCAATGTGGCTAAAGAAATGAGGAATTATTATAGTCACAAATGAAAAGAACGAGCTGATTCCAACAAGAATGGTGACTGGATGGAGAGTATGCATGGACTACAGGAAGCTGAACATAGCAACAAGGAAAGAACATTTCACGTTACCATTCATTGACCAGATACTAGACAGATTGGCGGGACATGAGTTCTATTATTTTCTGGACGGATACTCAGGGTACAATCAGATTTCCATCGCCGAAGAAGATCAGGAGAAAACCATTTTTACATGTCTGTATGGTACTTTTTCTTTCCGCAGGATGCCATTTGGATTATGTAATGCTTCTGTCATATTTCAATGTTGCATGATGGACATCTTCTTAGACATGCTGGAACAAAGTATGAAGGTTTTTATTGATGATTTTTCTGTGTTTGGAGACTTATTTGACCACTGCTTGTAAAATTTAGAAAATATGTTACAAAGGTGTTAAGATACCAACCTGGTACTCAATTGGGAGAAATGCCACTTCATGGTGTAGGAAGGTATTGTCCTGGGACATCGAATCTCGCAAAAGGGAATCGAGGTAGACAAAGCAAAGATCGAAACAATTGAAAAACTACCTCCACCATCATATGTCAAAGGGATTCAGAGTTTTCTCGGACATGCAGGCTTTTATAGGAGATTTATCAAATACTTATCCAAGATTGCTAAACCTCTATGCAATCTGCTGGAGAAAGATGTGCCTTTCAACTTCACCAAAGAATGCCACAAAGCTTTTGAGATCTCGAAACAGAAGCTGGTCTCTGCCCCCATCATAGTAGCACCGGACTGGACCCTTTCTATTTGAGGTGATGTGCGATGCTAGTGATTTTGCTGTAGGTGCAGTTTTGGACAACGCAAAGTAAAATTTTCCACACCATTTATTACTCCAGTGGAACTCTGAATGAAGCACAACTCAACTACACAACCACTGAAAAGGAGTTGCTGCAGATGTGTATGTTTTTGATAAATTCCGCTATTATCTGCTGGGTCCCAAAGTAGTGGTCTACACAAATCATTCAGCAATAAAATATTTG
The DNA here is from genome assembly GCA_019454045.1 of Zanthoxylum bungeanum. Lineage (NCBI taxonomy): Eukaryota > Viridiplantae > Streptophyta > Magnoliopsida > Sapindales > Rutaceae > Zanthoxylum > Zanthoxylum bungeanum. The sequence continues at coordinate 313,257 of SKCR01021646.1, forward strand.
ATCGTGAAGAAAGATGCCAAACCCATATTAATATATTGGGTGCTTCTACTGTAAGAATTTGATGTGGAGATTCGAGATAGGAAATGGACAAAAAACCAAGTGGCAGATCACTTATCGAGTCTCGAGAATGGAGAAACAGCTGGCAATGAACTGACAATCAAAGAAACCTTTCTAGATGAATAGTTGTTTTCCATTAAATAGCAGGATGTCCCTTGGTATGATGACTATGTAAACTACATAGTATCGGGAAAATGGCCGTTGGAATGGACACATCAGCAACACAAGAAGTTCTTCAAAGGAAGTTAAGCACTATGTCTGGGACTAGTCGTACCTGTTCAAACATTTGCTGATCAATTACTGAGACGTTGTGTTCCACATGAGGAGGTCAATAGTGTCCTTCAGCATTGTCATTCATCACCATACGGCAGACACTTCAGCGGAGATAAAACTGTAGCAAAAGTCCTACAATCAGGTTTGTTCTTGCTCACTCTGTTTAAAGATGCTTACTTATTTGCACTTCATTGTGACAGGTGCCAGAGAACGGGAAATATTTCAAGGAGAAATGAATGACCTCTTCAAAATATTCTGGAAGTGGAGATATTTGATGTATGGGGAATTAATTTTATGGGACCCTTTGTTCCATCATTTGGAAACATGTACATTCTGGTTGCAGTAGAGTACGTCTCCAAATGGGTTGAAGCAACAACATTGCCATCAAATGATTCAAAAGTGGTGATAAAATTCGTTAAAAATAATATTTTCACTCGCTTCGGAACACCTCGGGCAATTATCAGTGATGGTGGCACACACTTCTACAATAAATACTTCGATGCGCTCCTATCCAAATATGAAGTTACTCACAAAGTTGCCACTGCTTACCATCCGCAGTCAAATGGACAGGTTGAAGTTTCAAACAGAGAGATCAAAAGAATCTTGGAGAGAACTGTTGGATCAACAATGAGGGATCTATAAAATTGGATGACGTATTATGGGCCTACCGGACAGCTTACAAGACACCCATCGGTATGTCCCCATATCGAATGGTGTTTGGGAAAGCATGCCATCTGCCAATGGAGCTTGAACATAAAGTGTAATGGGCACTGAAGAAGTTAAATCTTGATCTACAAGTAGCAGGAGAGAAACAGCTCCACCAACTCAACGAATTGGAGGAATTTCGCCCGCAGGCTAAGGAGAATGCCAGATTGTACAAAGAAAAGATCAAGAAATGGAATGATTGAAAAATAGTGCGCAAAAAACTGGAACCAGGGCAGCAGGTGTTGTTATACAATTCACGGTTGAAACTTTTCCCTGGAAAGCTGAAATCAAGGTGGTCCGGTCCATTTGTGATTACTCAGGTTTTACCATACGGAGCTGTTGAGTTACTTGATCCCAACACCAATGATATATTCAGGGTAAATAGTCAGCGTGTCAAGCACTACTGGGAGAATAATTTGAGCGACAAAAAGGAAGTGTCACACTTTCAGATCCAGCCTAACGTTAGGCAGTCATGTCTAGCTGACGACGTTAAACTTAGCTCTAGCAGGGAGGCAACCCATGCAATTTGTGTATATATTGAGATTTTGTGTGTTTTATTTTTTGTGTGTTTAATTTTAGTAGGTAAAGTCAAATTTAAGGATGGAAGACGTTCTCGTAAATCTCTACAAGCAATTTCCTTCTCTCCCTCAAAACTCCATGATGAAAGTCTACAAAGATCGCATAGAACGAATGAGACTTCTGTTGATCAAAGGTATTCCTAATGACATTCGTTGGTTAATTGAAGTACGGGTCCGATTGGCATATGAGTCTTCTGACTCTTTTATTTCATATATGTCTGGTTTAGGAAAAAGCACATATGCTAAGAAAATAAGACCTAAAAGATTAGATGTTTGCTATAAATGTGCACGCATAACATGTAATACTCGTTGTCGTTCTTTAAGAATGATGTCTGATAACCGCGAAGATAAAATTAAATTCATTAGAGATGGCATTAGTAATGAGTCTTTGGATGACATATCATTGACTCTTGAGACGCATCCTAGTGGATATGTGCATCACGCAATTCATATGTTATATACACAGTTTCGAAAAGAAAGACAACATTTAAGTCTCGGGAATCTGACTTTAAAAGAACATGTTTGTCAATTTATAAGAAAATTTGATGGGAAGCTTGTCCTTGACGCATAGATGTCAATCAAGCCATTACTTCTTGTAAATATTATTATCTCTTTTATCTTTAACTAATAATTGTGATTTGTTTTGTTATTCTCTTTTATTTTCTCCGACAAGATCCAGACTTTTTGACTTTCACGATATATTTTATTGTTTAGTTACTAATTGTCATTTGGCAGGCACTAGTGCTATTACTACTCACTCTTTTTCAAGTTCTATAAATTCAGCTCGTCATTGCACACTTGAAGACATCCATAGTTGAAAAAAAATGGAAGCAACTTTAAGAAGACGAGTTGTAAACATCTATGTGTTTTGCGGTACTAGTGTTGGTTCTAAACCAAAGTTCGTTGAGGCAACACATGAATTGGGTAGAGTCATAGCTGAAAGGAATTTTCACCTAGTATATGGCGAGGGCAATCTTGGACTAGTGTGGGATGTTTCAAGGGCCGTACAGGAAGAAGGAAGTCAAGTTTTGGGAATCATCCCAAAACCTTTGGCATAGACAAATCTGATAGGACCATCAAACGAAGAGGAATGCATTGTGTCAGGTATGTCTGAATGACTGGTTGAAATGATTAATCGTGCTGATGCTTTTATTACTTTTCCAGGTAGATTGGGCACAATGGAGGAAATTTTTACAGTACTATCTTGGACAAACTTGAACATACACCAGAAACCGATTGGACTGTTTAACGTTGATGGATTTTATGACTTTCTTTGTGTGTTTCTTGATGATGCCTGGAGAAATGGGTTCGTGTCCAAACCTATAAAGATATCCTCTTCACAGCCAGAACTGCCCATGATTTAATTGACCAACTTTTAGCATTTGAACCACAAAATGACATTATCATTTCCAAGATAAACTGGTCTGATAATGATCGTGGTAAAAAGCGTCAGATAAATCTGGATCTTAAACTTTAATTTTCTTTTTAAGATGTAGAATTTCAACTAACCAGGTACTGTTTTCTAAACTTTTCTTCTACTTTTTAGACATTGGGGACAATGTCTCAATTAGGTTTGGGGGAGGGGAATAGTTGATTAATATCTTATTTTTATATTTTTTTCGTTGTGTTGTTTTTGCTTGGTTTGTAGTCAAAAATTATCAAAAAAAATTCAAAGAAATTTTTTAAAAAAATAAAAAATATTTTGTGCTTTTATGTTTTTAATTTGACTAATAAGGTGCAATTGGTGTGAGATAGCTGTGTAAGGAATTTTCACTCCTGAGACGTATCTCAACCTATTTCGTAACAAGTTAATTTTTGTTTATTTCCTTTTGAATTATTTAATTTGTGAATTCTCCATAATACTGATTAAAATTGGATCTTCATATGCTCAGTTGACAGGTATTATCAACATGCATGGTAACATACGGCCATGAGTTGTAAGTGAAAAGTTTGTAATATTCAGTGCTCTAGTTTAATTGGAGGAAATATATAAGAAAGCGAGGGAATACAAAAAAAAAAAGATATCTGAAATCCGAGTAATTAAGTCTGTAAGGGTGTCTTAACACCTAGTGCCCTAAAGCAAACTAGCTTGGGAGTCACTAGCTCAAAGATCGCTACATGTATTGAAGATATTACAAATAAATAAAATAAAAATAAAAAAATTCCGAAAAATTTCCATTGCTAAAAAGGTGTGAATTCTCATATAACTTTAGGACAAAAATATTACTCTCTTTTCAACTACACTTATGAATATTATGGGCACAATGAGCTGATTAATACCTTGTTGGTTGTGTATATGGAGAATGGTAAAAATAATCGGGGAATTTACTTATTTGGTAATTTAGAAAGAAATAAAACAGCTATTAACTTGGATAAGAGTTTCACTTGTTTAGTCATTAACTTGTTTGATCTTTTTGCTTTTGTGTGCATTTGACATTTGTGGGTATCGTCATTGTAAACCCTCACGAGACTACAACTCGTCCACTAGGGACACCTAGGGGTTTAAAGGCTACGAAAGTGGCTTAGTCTAATTTTATTTTAAAGTTGTTTATTGTATTTTATTTTGTTTTTCTCGAGGACTAGTAAAATGTTAGGTTTGGGGGTGTGATAAGCGGTAAATATATCAATATTTATCATCCATTTTACTTAATATTTTGTATAGTTTCTTGAATTTTGTGAATATTTTGATGTGTTTTGTGTATTTTGTAGATAAATAAGGTTTCAGGATTCACTGGAATCAAATCGGGGCCAAAACAGCAAAAAATGGACAAAAAAGGGCAAAATCGTCATTTGGGCGTCGTGACGCGCAACACCTCTGCGTCGCGACCGCTAATGTGCGCCGGACACATTTCAACATCAGAGAAACTTGCTATCATACGCACGTGCTAACATGCATCGGCCACGTGTCAATATCACAACAATCTTGCTATCATACGCTGGACTCGTGTCATCATCCCATGCTGCCGACACTACACGTCATTATTGATACCAGAGTCGTGATGCGCACAACTTCATGCGTTGCAATGCCAAGCCAATAATTCAAGCTGCCAACATTCGCGTGCCACGTGTCATCATCTCAGTAAAGCGCGTGCCACATGTCGAAGATCAACGGCGCATCGCGACGCGCAGCACCTCACGTGTCGTGACGCGTGGACCAAATTTTCCCTATAAATTGAGGCCGAAATCAGAATTCCAATTCATACCTTCTTCTGGGGATTTCCTTAAGAATACTAAGAAGATTGTATCTTGTTTGTTTATTTATAGCTTTTTGTATTTAATTTTTTACTTTATGTAATAGTTCTTTCTTTATTTTACTTTCAGTCTTTATTTTACTTTTTAGTATGAGGAGATAACTCCTCTCTGCTGGGGTGAAGGGTTAAGTTTTTATTACTAATATTTAGAATAATCTCCCTTAATTATAATATATAAACTATTTTAAGACCTGATTTAATGAGATACTGCCTTTATGGTCGGTTGGACTTAATTAAATTAATTTTAACCTGACTAAACTAGATACCGCTTTTATGGTCGGTTGGAATTAATCATAAATCTGACTTAATCAGGATACCGCCTATATGGTCGATTGGTAATGTCATGCAAATTTAATATATTATAGTAAGGGAGATATCTAAATTAGAAGTAATAAAAGTGGATCCTCTAACCCCCCACATTTTCTTTATTGCTTTATTTATCTTTTTAATTTCCAAGCTTTACTTTATGTCATTTACTTTATTTATGTCTTTACTAGTCCGAGATATGTGTTGTAACTAAATACCATATATGGGGTTGTGATGAATTCCAATATCACCGGTTTATAAGGGGTTATTTTATGACTTGGGTAATATAAAGGTTTATTTATTAAGTCTTAAGTTTAATGCTTCTTATTAATTGGCCATTAATAAAATTGATCTGGTAAACTTAAAACAAACTTGACGAAGGAATTTTAGGTTTCAGCCTTAGACTCAATATCTCACGATCTCACCTCGGGGCATGGTGACCTTTAGGTAGATTTCCTTACAGGATAGACATATACCTGTCGGGCGGGGGTAGCCACAATTGGAACTTAATCCTAATGAATTCAGGTAATTTGGTTAACAGAGACATGTGATTAATTGGGTTATTTGGGTGTTTGCATCTGACCATCGACATAGGCTTTTGCATACTTTCATGTTCCAGGTTAATAAACCGATATATTGCACAAACATGAGATAACCACTTCATCTTTAAAAGATATTAGAAGGATTCACAACCTTAGATAGTTTAATAATATTGAATTTTCCTTGCATCTATATTCGCATTGTTTTATTTACTTGTTTTAGTTTAAAATCACCATCCAATCAACAAACCAATCTATTAGGTACTCGTAAATATTTAACTTCATAAATTGATAGTTAAGGTATTAAGTCCTCATGGGATCGATACATTTTATACTACTTGAGCGATACGTGCGCTTGCGTTACGTGAGTGATTTCACCGATCAGTAGGGTAGGTCAATTATTCGCATGATAGATCGAGACTTTCTTAATTGATTAATATATCTGGAAATAACTATCATTCATATATTAATCAACTACTGTTATATTTGATCAAGGAACTTTGATTAACTATTTAATCATTCCTTTGTGAGTGTAACCCATTGTTTCAAAACCCTTTGACTTAACTAGTGAAGTGCCGCCGTAGGGTAAGTCAAATCACCAGATACATCTAAAGTTCATATCCTATCGGAATCCAAACCTGATATTGACCTAAAAAGAACATTATTCATAAGGGACGAAAACTAAGCCGTCTCGAGGCACCTTTTGAATCTCACATTTTAGGATAACAATGGAGATCACATGATATATAGTGGTATATCCATCTCTCACTCGCTATTTTGAATTTACGGTTTCTATTACACTAGTATCTAATCCATTTAGATTATGCACGACTAAAATATAACCTAATTAATACTAGTGGACTATTAGTGATCTAACCAATTTTAACTCTTTAAAATTTTATTCACTAATACCGATTAGTCTCTACTAATCATTTTAACTTAATTAAACTATTTAATCAAGTTCGCTTTAATGATTTAATTTATTTTAACTCTTAAAATATTAGTTCACTAAAAGATTTTAAAATTTTAGAATTCAACGAATGTACCAAATGTAATTAAACTATTTAATTGATTTAAGCATGTTATAAATCCCAAGGAAAAATAATGCACTCATAAGGTCCATAAGTACTTAGACTTTGAATTCTCAATTTTTAAACCATAAAACCAATTAATCTCATTAATTCGTTTGCATGCATATCATATTTTAATTTAACTATTAACTTACATAAAATCATATTTTATGAGTAGAATATCATGCATCTAAACATGTTATGGCATATGAAAATACAAGAGTAGGCAGCCTATGCTATATGATATGTTATTAAACTATTTAAAACACATTCATATTCTCAGGCTGGGTGTCGCGACGCTCTAAAGAACAAATCCGAGGTAGAATTTCAGCTCTGCTCGACATCACGACTCAGCTTGTTTAGCATCGTGACATCGGAGCACATCACGATGCAAATTGTCCAGCGTCGTGATGTGATGAAGTTCAAATCCCATGCAGTAGCTAAAAATTTTGGGCATCGCGACACAACCTATTTTCTAGGTGCTGAATGATAAAAACATATACATCACAAATTGAGTCGGACACTTATTTTTCTATACTAATCTAATTAGTACAAATAACAATCGAGGGCATCCATTGGTCTTCAAATCTTGCTCCATGGTGTGTTGTTAAGTTCTTTACGGAATCGGCACGTCTTGAGTCTTAAGCGACATCAGGTCTCCAAGTTATAAATAAGAATACACTTGTAATTATTACAAAGAAAATGAACATACAACACTTGAAAGAATATTACCTTATAGCCTTACATTCCCAATACTAAAAATAAGAGCCGGAAAAATTAACGATCAACGCAATATATTCATCACATGAATCAAAATAATGCCTACTCATCATAACATGCTGAAACTTTAAAAGAGAGGGGTTAAGAATAATTTTCAATGCAAATTATAGGAAATACCTTTCCTTATGCGCAGTGGAAATGCTATTGACTCTGGGATCGACCTTGAAAAATTTTATGCCTTCGACTTTGTTGAAACTGAATCCACCAATTTCTGGTGACTGAATTTGCTCATTGCAGTGTGAGTTTCCTTGTTGTGAATGTGTTTCCTCTAAGATCTGATGCTTGGATAGACCACATGATCTTCCAAACTATGACTCGAAACCAACAAACCAAAGTGTAGGCTTTACACGTAAAGATGAATGACATGAGTCCAACCACACCAGAGACATTACAAGATGCATCTAACAACTTAGAGGAACCCATGTAGTTGCCAACAGGTCCAATCACAAGCCAAAGAGCAAATAAGATCAGAGATGCCTTTGCGGGACTAGCTCAGAGCTATGTGACCAGTTGCAGAAACCAAGTCAAGTGCACACCAGAGACACATATGGGCATAACCAGAGAGGTCCCCAAGCTATTTCATTTGACCCAGATCAGCTCAGACTGAAGCATAGCAGAGCAGCTTAGCACCAGCACCGTTTTGACCTATTTTGACCTATTTTGGGACTATGTTGAATTCGGCCAAATGGGGGCATTTTTGTCATTTGTGCTTGACATGTTGAATTTATTTATGATGTAGTTAAGCTAGTTGAACAGGTCATTAGGGTTAATTATGCTTAGAACCTTGCTTATTGAGAAAGCACGTCAATTTATTATTTGATGTAAGCACCTTAAATTAGCTTAAGTTAGATTAGTTTCTAATCATTGTTTTAAGCTACTTTAGGTGGGAAAATACTTTTGGGGACGCTCTTGAGTGAAAGCTTTGGGTAGTTTTTAGGTCTTTTGGTAATTTCACTTTAGGGACATTTTTGTCCATTCACACCTTTAGGGTTTCTCTTTGTAACCTATTTAAACTTTGTTTTTTTCTTATTTGGAATAAAATTCATGACATTTTCATCAAATTTTCAATCTTTTAAGCTTTGGCTATGGCTAAATTTCTTGTGAGGGAGGGATTCCCCTTTTTTTCAAGTTCAAATTGACTTATCTAAGCTTGGCAACTTAGTGCCGTCTCCATTGCTAGCAAAATACAATTTGATTTCATGCTTGTGGTTATCATGGACGTGAGTTTCATGGTGGTTAGGGGCTGATCTTGGTTGGGTTTTGTTCCTACAAAATTAGTATTCAAAGTTCTTGGGGTTTTGAGAAATATGCTTGGGGGTTTGCTTGGTTTCCAACCCAAGTGAGTTCATGTCATTTGGTATCATGAGCTTAGGGTTCTGAGGTCTGATTTCCTATCATTTGTGTTGTTTAATCTTGTATTCATTTTTGTTTTTGTTTTTATTGTTGATTTCGGCCATTAAGGAATTTGTCCTCAAGTTTCGGCCATTGGTGTTCTTTGTTGTTTCTTACTGATTCTTGTTGATTTGTGATCAAAATAGCATGAATAACATTCTGCCCTTGAGTGTTTTTGATTGATCATTAGTATTTCTTTGAGTTAATCTTTGGCTACTTACGTCAAAATTGGGGCTTTTGTTTTCTTTGCTTGAATCAAGTGTTTAGTTGTTAATTCTATGTTACTAGGACGTGTTTAACATTGTTATTAAGTTATTAGTTTCAAAAATAAAAAATAAAAAAATGCATCAGGTCAGATTCAGCCAAGGAAGAACCATCACCACCATTGCTTTGTTCTTGCCATATGCATGTCACTTAGCTTGTTTTCAATAGGTATTGTTCATATCTACTTTGAGAAAATCAGATTGCACTTCATTACTCCTAGCATTTGCGTGAACTAGCTTGTTTGCAATCTTTGTGAAGTTGTTGCAATCTTGTGAAGTGTGAGGAAAACAAGTGTGTTTGAGTGCTGTGGTGAGGCATTTGAGTGAATGAGTGTTGAAACAGAATGAAATGCTTATGGATTGATGAGGCCGTGACTTAATCTTGAAGTTTACTTATGCTTGTGTGTTAACTTTATGAGACAAGTCTGGTTGCTTTATTACACATATTGCCGTGAGTAAGATGCTTGATGTGCTTATGTTGAAGCATGAATTAACAAATGTGCTTGCTGATTTGCGTGAGCTATCATTAGCTTGACATTGGATTTGTGTTGAAATCATTAGCATGACATTGAAAATGGAAGCACTCATGAGCTTGACATGGAAACTTGAGTAGCCATCATTGCATTTGAGAGGTGCTTGAAGAGGCAAGCTGCTGCATCACCAAGTTAGTTGGAAAAAGTGTTTAGTTGGTTTGTAACTTACCATTGCCGAATTGACATGCTTACTTGACCTACTTTTAAGCTACTTACGTAAGCAGTTGAGTCACCTACTTGTTTTTAAAAAAAATAATAAATAAATATATAAAAAAAAAAAGAATTGGTCGCATTGTGCTTATCTTGATTAGACCATTTTCAAGTTGATTGGATTGCTTTACATGAGTTACATTGATATTTGATTTGGTTTGTATTGGTTTGAGCTTGAAAGACTATATTTGTGTTATAGCCGAATTGAAATCCGTTGTGCTTCATTGTGTTTCATTGGAGTGTAAACACTTGTGAGTGTGTGTGAGAAGAAAAGAAAGGTGAGCTCAAACACTATAGCGAGTGACCACAAGATTGCTTCAGTGACACGTTGATTGCTTGCTTACTTATTTATTGCATTTAGCTAACTCGTCATTTTTTCTTATTCTGAGCACTCTAGCTATAGGTTTCTTTCGATTGAGTCTTCGTGATTACTTATCTTATTTGCTTTATTCCACCTACTCTATATATACATTGTGTTTCTGCTAGCTTGTGGACTACACCTTAGTTGACCATTCTGGGAATTGAGTTGATTTGTAATTGAATTGAGGAAGAACTCAATAGTGGTAAAAGGCAGTGAGTGTGAGCACAGTATCGGGTAAAAGCCAATAGAGTGCAAACACGAGTGTAGTGATATAATTGAGTGTAAGCATGTGAGATTGTGAGCTTGAGAGGATTTTACATATCGTATTACTTTCTTGTTATTACTGTTTTTTTTGTTGAGCTTTGAAATGGCAGGTGCTAGTTTAACCGTCGATGAGAAACTTGCAGCTATGGATAGAAAGTTTACAGATATGATGAAGAATATGAATATTGCATTGGAAAGGTTGTCCAAGAGTGTAGAGAGTATTCAGTCGGGCAGTGTTCCCATAGCACCACCATCTCAAAATGTACCACCACATCATAATGTACTACCACCTCATAATGTACCACCGCCTCATAATATGCCACACGACGAGTACCACCGTAACATATACCATCAGATGAAGAAGAAGCCGAGAATGACTTTGATGATTTTAATAATATTGATGATGTTGAGGAGTAGCCTAGACAAGATCGGAGGCATGGTATGGGGTTTGGTAGAGGGTGTGATATGAGGTTTGATGGGAGACATAATAGGAGGGATATATGATTTGATGATAGAGGTGCATTTGATGATATGCGAGGGGATTATGATCAAAGGGGTTATGGTAGACGGGGGGACTTAGATGGAGATATAGGTAGCATTAAAATCAAGATACCAACCTTTCAGGGGAGAATGATCACGAGGCTTATTTGGAATGGGAGAAGAAGATTGAGCTGATATTCAATTGCCATCACTAATCAGATGAGAAGAAAATCAATCTGGCAGCTATTGAGTTTACTGATTATTCCATGATATGATGGGATCAGCTTGTTGCTACTCGGAGAAGAAACTACGAGAGACCAGTTCAGACTTGGGAAGAATTCTGAGGTCTTATGAGGAAGAGGTTCATTCCGAGCTATTACTACCGTGAGTTGTATCAGAAGCTACAACATCTGTATCAGGGTACTAAGAGTGTTGAGGATTACTACACATAGATGGAAGTTGCCATGATCATGGCGAATGTAGTTGAGGATGCATAGGCTACTATGGCACAGTTTCTTGGAGGCTTAAATAAGGAGATTGCCAACATGGTGGAGTTACATCATTATATTGATTTGGAGGATATGCTTCACATGGCTATCAAGGTAGAGAGGCAACTCAAGAAGAAGGCCACATCTAGATTTGGTACTCAGACTACTTCTACTTGGAAGGGGAAATATGATCCGACTGAGAAGCGAGATGGAGGTTTTAACAAGCCTAGAGGTGATTTCAGTGGAGGCTTTAACAAGCCTAGGGCTGAACCTAGTGGCAAGGGTAAAGAGGATGCAGAATCGAGTAAGCCTAGACCTAAACCTGAGGGTACATCTACGAGAACTAAAGATGTCAAGTGTTTAAAGTGTTTGGGCATGAGACACTATGCTTCACAATGTCCCAATAGGCACACCTTAGTGATTGACAAGAGCGGAGATGTGTACTCTATAGATGATGAGGTTGAGGATGAGATGCCGGAGTTAGAAGATGCTAGTGACCACGAGGGAGCTGTATACCATTTAGATAAACTTATCCCTAGTTGTTAAGCGTGCTTTGCCAGCACAAGTTGTTGAGGATGAGAGTGATCAGCAGAGGGAGAAAATATTCCACACCAGATGCCGTGTGAATGGTAAGGTTTGTAGTATGATTATAGATGGAGGCAGTTGTACCAATGTGGCTAGCACGGCTTTGATTGAGAGATTGGGTTGAGTTGCTTGAAGCACCCCAAGCCTTACAAGTTGCAGTGGTTAAATGATTGTGGTGAAGTGAAGGTAACAAAGCAGGTATTATTGAGCTTTACCATTGGGCCTTACATAGATGATGTTCTATGTGATGTGATTCCGATGCATGCGGGTCATATACTTTTGGGGAGGCTGTGGCAGTTTGATAAAAGGTGATTCATGATGGGTTCAAGAATAAGTATTCATTTCAACATAAAGGGAAACCCATTACACTATACCCGCTTACACCAAAAGCAAGTCCATGAAGATCAGGTTAAGTTGCAACTTGAGAGGGATAAAGAGAGGGTGAGTGCAAACACTAACTTGGGGGAAACTAGTGAGAGTGTGAAAAATAAGGCCAAGGCCGAGAGAGTTTACCCAAGGGAAGTGAGAGTGAAAGTAAGGGGGACACCAAAGGGAGAGTGAAAAGAAGTTTCTACATGGGTGAGGGTGAAGCGAGGAGAGCTTTCAAGACTAGCAGCCTGATGCTATTGTTAGTTTATAAGGAGCCCCATGTTTATTTTTCTAACACTGATCTTTTGCTTCCTATGTCTATTTTATCTCTTTTGCAGGACTACAACGATGTACTGACTGCGGACATTCCTTGTGGGCTTCCACCCATTAGAGGCATTGAGCACCAGATAGACTTCGTACCTGGAGCAGTCATTCCCAATAGGCCATCCTATAGAAGCAATCCTGAGGTGACAAAGGAACTTCAACGGCAAGTGCGGGATTTGATGGACAAAGGTTATGTAAGGGAAAGCATGAGTCCTTGTGCAGTACCAGTGCTTCTAGTTCCTAAGAAAGATGGGACATGGCGGATGTGTGTTGATTGTCGAGCCATCAATAATATAACGGTAAAGTATCGCCATCCTATTCCTAGGCTAGATGACATGTTAGATGAATTGCATGGTTCCAAGATATTTAGTAAGATTGATTTGAAAAGTGGATACCATCAAATTCGCATGAGAAATGGAGATGAGTGGAAAACCGCATTTAAGACCAATATGGATTATATGAATGGTTAGTTATGCCATTTGGTCTTACAAACGCACCTAGCACATTTATGAGATTAATGAATCATGTTATGCGTGCATTTATAGGTAAGTTTGTTGTGGTATACTTTGATGACATCTTCGTTTACAGTACATCGATTGAGGAGCATGAATTACATTTGAGACATGTACTTGATGTTTTACGAAAAGAAAAACTGTATGCTAACTCTGACAAATGCACATTTTGCGTGTAGCTTGGATTTACGCTGTTCTGGAAATCTCTCTTTACGCATGTGTACCCAAAATGTGCATTTGTCATAGTTAGCATACAATTGTTCTTTTCGTAAAACATCAAGTACATGTCTCAAATGTAATTCATGCTCCTCAATCGATGTACTGTAAACTAAGATGTCATCAAAGTATACCACAACAAACTTACCTATAAATGCACGCATAACATGATTCATTAATCTCATGAATGTGCTAGGTGCGTTTGTAAGACCAAATGGCATAACTAACCATTCATATAATCCATATTTGGTCTTAAATGCGGTTTTCCACTCATCTCTCTCTGCGCGTTTGATGGTATCCACTTTTCAAATCAATCTTACTAAATATCTTGGAACCATGCAATTCATCTAACATGTCATCTAGCCTAGGAATAGGATGGCGATACTTTACCGTTATATTATTGATGGCTCGACAATCAACACACATCCGCCATGTCCCATCTTTCTTAGGAACTAGAAGCATTGGTACTGCACAAGGACTCATGCTTTCCCTTACACCCCTTGTCCATCAAATCCCGCACTTGCCGTTGAAGTTCCTTTGTCTCATCATGATTGCTTCTATAGGATGGCATGTTGGGAATGACTGCTCCAGGTACGAAGTCTATCTGGTGCTCAATGCCTCTAATGGGTGGAAGCCCACAAGGAATGTCCACAGTCAGTACATCGTTGTAGGTCTGCAAAAGAGATGAAATAGACATAGGAAGCAAAGGGTCAGTGTTAGAAAAATAAACATGGGGCTCCTTGTAAACTAACAATAGCATCAGACTGCTAGTCTTGAAAGCTCTCCTCGCTTCAACCTCACCCATGTAGAAACTTTTTTTCACTCTCCCTTTGGTGTCCCCCTTACTTTCACTCTCACTTCCTTTGGGTAAACTCAATAGCTGCTAGATTGATTTTCTTCACATCTGAGTAGTGATGGCAATTGAATATCAGCTCAATCTTCTTCTCCCATTCCAAATAAGCCTCGGGATCATTCTTCCCCTGAAAGGTTGGTATCTTGATTTTAATGCTACCTAGATCTCCATCTAAGTCCCTACCATAACCCCTTCGGTCATAATCCCCTCGCCTATCATCAAATGCACCTCAATCATCAAATCGTCTATCCCTCCTATTATGTCTCCCATCAAACCTCCTATCACACCCTCTACCAAACCCCCTACCATGCCTCCGATCTTGTCTAGGCTGAAACCTCTCCTCAACATCATCAAAGTCATTCTCGGCTTCTTCTTCATCTGATGGTATATGTTGCGGTGGTACTCGTCGTGGTGGCACATTATGAGGTGGTGGTGCTCTGGGAACACTGCCTGACTGAATACTCTCTACACTATTTGACAACCTTTCCAATGCAGTATTCATATTCTCCATCATATCTGTAAACTTTCTATCCATAGCTGCAAGCTTCTCATCGACGGTTAAATTAGTACCTGCCATTTCAAAGCTCAACAAACAAATCAGTAATAACAAGAAAGTAATACGATATGTAAAATCCTCTCAAGCTCACAATCTCACGTGTTTACACTCAATTATATCACTCCACTCGTGTTTGCACTCTATTAGCTTTTACCCGATACTGTGCTCAAACTCATTGCCTTTTACCACTATTGAGTTCTTCCTCAATTTAATTACAAATAAACTCAATTCCCAAAATGGTCAACTAAGATGTAGTCCACAAGCTAGCAGAAACACAATGTATATATAGAGCAGGTGGAATAAAGCAAATAAGATAAGTAATCACGGAGACTCAATCGAAAGAAACCTATAGCTAGAGTGCTCATAATAAGAAAGAATGACGAGTTAGCTAAATGCAATAAATAAGCAAGCAAGCAATCAACGTGTCACTGAAGCAATCTTGTGGTCACTCGCTATAGTGTTTGATCTCACCTTTCTTTTCTTCTCACACACACTCACAAGTGTTTACACTCCAATGAAACACAATGAAGCACAACGGATTTCAATTCGGCTATAACACAAATATAGTCTTTCAAGCTCAAACCAATACAAACCAAATCAAATATCAATGTAACTCATGTAAAGCAATCCAATCAACTTGCAAATGGTCTAATCAAGCTAAGCACAATGCGACCAATTCTCTTTCTTTTCTCTTCTCTTTTTTTTTCTCTTTTTTTTAAAAACAAGTAGGTGACTCAGCTGCTTACGTAAGTATCTTACAAGTAGGTCAAGTAAGCATGTCAATTCGGCAATGGTAAGTTACAAACCAACTAAACACTTTTTCCAACTAACTTGGTGATGCAGCAGCTGGCCTCTTCAAGCACCTCTCAAATGCAATGATGGCTACTCAAATTTCCATGTCAAGCTCATGAGTGCTTCCATTTTCAATGTCATGCAACAACTTCACAAAGATTGCAAACAAGCTAGTTCAAGAAAATGCTAGGAGTAATGAAGTGCAATCTGATTTTCTCAAAGTAGATATGAACAATACCTATTGAAAATAAGCTAAGTGACATGCATATGGCAAGAACAAAGCAAGGGTGGTGATGGTTCTTCCTTGGCCGAATCTGACCTGATGCATTTCTTTTTTTTTTTTGATTTTTGAAACTAATAACTTAATAACAATGTTAAACACGTCCTAGTAACTTACAATTAACAACTAAACACTTGATTCAAGCAAAGAACACAAAAGCCCCAATTTTGACCTAAGTAGCCAAAGCTTAACTCAAAGAAATACTCATGATCAATCAAAAAACACTCAAGGCAGAATGTTATTCATGATATTTTGATCACAAATCAACAAGAATCAGCAAGAAACAACAAGATCCAACAATGGCCGAATCAAGGTGGAAGTAAAACCTTGATGCCGAAATTAAATCAGCAAAGAACAAAGATGAATACAAGATTAAACAACACAAAGGATAGGAAATCAGACCTCAGAACCCTAAGCTCATGATACCAAATGACAAGAACTCACTTGGGTTGGAAACCAAGCAAACCCCAAGCATCTTTCTCAAAACCCCAAGAACTTTGAATACTGATTTTGTAGGAACAAAACCCAACCAAGATCAGCCCCTAACCACCATGAAACTCACGTCCATGATAACCACAAGCATGAAATCAGATTGTATTTTGCTAGCAATGGAGACGCCACTAAGTTGCCAAGCTTAGATAAGTCAATTTGAACTTGAAAAGGGGAATCCCTCCCTCAACAAGGTTTTGGCCATAGCCATGGAAAGCTCAAGCTTTTCTCTCTTTCAAAATTCTGTATATTACGTTGGTTGTCTCCAAAATACAAAGAAGAGTCATATAATAAGGGTTACAAGAGAGTAAAAAGACTAAAATGACCCTAAAGCTAAAATTACCAAAATCCCTAAGTCAAGCACCTCAACCACGACCATTAAGGTCCTTTTGCACCTAAATAAACTTAAAACAAAGATTAGAAGCTAATCTCACTTAATCTAATTGAGGTGCTTACATGCTATAGTAAATTGACGTGCTTCCGGCTAAGTAGAGATCTAAGCATAATTAACCCTAATGGCATAGTCAACCATGCTAATTACATCATAAATAAAGTTAAAATGTCGAGCATAAATGACAAAAATGCCCCCATTTGGCCGAATTCAACATAGTCCCAAAATGGGTGAAATCAGGTCAAAAGGGTGCTGGTGCTGAAGCTGCTCTGCTATGCTTCAGTCTAAGCTGATCTGGGTCAAATGAAATAGCTTGGGGACCTCACTGGTTATGCCCATATGTGTCTCTGGTGTGCACTTGACTTGGTTGCTGCAACTGGTCACATAGCTCTGAGCTAGTCCCGCAAAGGCCTCTCTGATCTTCTTTGCTCTTTGACGTGTGATTGGACCTGTTGGGAACTGCATGGGTTCCTCCAAGTTGTTAGCTGCATCCTGTAATGTCTCTAATGTGGTTGGACTCATGTCAGTGTGCTTCCAGTGCGGTATTTGGGGTAAGAACAAAACCCTTCCAAGGCCACAAAGAAGACCCACAAAGAACTTGCCCTTGAGAACCTTTAAGATGAATCCTTGTAGTTTTTTGCTAGCAATGGAGACGCCACTAAGTTTTCCAAACTTAGATAAGTCGATTCAAACTTGAAAAGGAGAATCCCTCCCTTACAAGAATTCGGCCATAGCCAAAGTTTTAAGCTTTTGAGTTTTACAAATTTCGTTTATTGTCCTCAAAATGAAAAAGAAAGAAAGCTTAAATAGTGTTACAAAGAGAAACTCTAAAGGCATAAAGACAAAAATGCCCCTAAAGGCTAAATTACAAAAATACCAAAGTCTTCAAAGGCCTGTGAGCTTCATTCAAAACTGATTTGGGCCAAGTGAAGTGTTTTAGGCCCTCTCTATTGAAGCCCACATGTGTCTCTATTTGTTTGTTGCAATCGGCCATTAAACTCTGAACTAATCCCGCCATTGCTTCTCTGAGTCTTTTGGTCCTCTGCCTCGTAATTGGCCCTTCTGGTACTTGTAATGGGTCTTTTTCTTTGTTGTCGGCCTGGATCATGTCATCCTCTCCCTCTTGAAAAGGATTCAACCTCAAATCTATATCTGCATCAAAAGGAGTTAAGTTAGAAATATTAAATGTAGCAGATACATTATACTTACCTTGTAAATCCAACTTGTATGCATTGTCATTAATCAGTTCCAAGACTTGAATGGACCATCCCCTCTCGATTGTAGCTTAGATTTACATTGTTCAGGAAATCTCTCCTTGCGCATGTGTACCCAAACCCAATCTCCAGGCTGAAATACCACACGTTTTCTTGCCTTATTAGTATGAGAAGCATATTGCTTATTCTTTCGTTGTATTTGCTCTCTTGCTTTCTCATGTATATGCTTCACCAAATCGGCTTTCCTTTTTCCATCTAGCCTCGCATGTTCATCGACAGGCAAAGGTAACAAATCTAATGGAGTTAGTGGCTGAAAACCATAAATAATTTCAAATGGTGAGTAAGATGTAGAGGAATGAATACTACGATTATATGCAAATTCAACAAAAGGCAAACAATCCTCCCAAGTTTTTAAGTTCTTATTGATAATAGTACGTAATAACTGAGTCAAAGTCCTATTAACAACCTCGGTCTGGCCATCAGTTTGGGGGTGGCAAGTAGTATAATACAAAAGTTTAGTTCCCAACTTACCCTATAAAACTTTCCAAAAGTGACTAAGGAATTTGACATCACGATCTGAAACTATACTCCGTGGAATCCCATGGAGTTGTACTACTTCTCTAAAGAACAAGTCAGCAATGTTAGTGGCATCATCAGTTTTATGACATGCTATAAAGTGTGCCATCTTACTGAACCTATCAACCACTACAAAGATGGAATCTCTACCCTTCTTAGTCCTAGGTAAACCCAAGATAAAGACCATCGATACATCTACCCATGG
The DNA here is from genome assembly GCA_019454045.1 of Zanthoxylum bungeanum. NCBI lineage: Eukaryota > Viridiplantae > Streptophyta > Magnoliopsida > Sapindales > Rutaceae > Zanthoxylum > Zanthoxylum bungeanum. The sequence goes on from SKCR01021646.1 coordinate 332,169, forward strand.
CTCACTAGGTATAGGCAATTGTGTATACAACACATGAGGTATAACCTTAGATTTAGCCTGTTTACAAATTAAGCACTTATCACACAAACACTCAATATCTCTCCGCATTTTAGGCCAATAAAAATGTTCACTCAATACCCCTAAGGTTTTGGCAATGCCAAAGTGCCCCATTAAACCTCCCCCATGTGCTTCCCTCACTAACAACTCAAGTATACTACAAACATGAATGCATAATATATTCTCCCTAAACAGAAACCCATCATGTTGGTAGAATTTACTAAAAGCAGACTTTTCATATGCAGCATAATAGTACTAAAGTCAATATCACTAGCATAAAGTTCTTTAATAAATTCAAACCCAAGCATTCTTGCACTCAATGAAGTAAGTAAGGCATACCTTCGCGATAGTGCATCGGCGACAATGTTTTCCTTACCTTGTTTATAGCGGATTACATATGGAAATGTCTCAACAAACTCTAACAATTTTGCGTGTCGTTTGTTCAGCTTACCTTGGCCCTTCAGATGCTTCAATGATTCATGATCTGTGTGGATCACAAACTCTCAAGGCCACAAATAATGCTGCCAAGTGTCAAGGACTCTCACTAGCGCATACAAATCTTTGTCATATGTGGGGTACCTCAAAAGTCCTCCCATTCTTGTGGATCGTATTGTTATGCGTGCTAAAAGTTGGAGTAGTAAGTTTCTCTCTTATGCGGGGTGACTTCAGCTCATTAAATCTGTTTTATTCTCCATTCAAGTTTATTGGTCTTCTTTATTTATTCTTCCTAAGTCTGTTATTAGGAAGGTGGAGACGATTCTCCGTTCTTTCCTTTGGAAGGGTAGTGAGCTCACCTCTTCTGGGGCGAGAGTGGCTTGGAGTAGAGTTTGTTTACCTCCCAATGAGGGGGTTGGGGATTAAGAGATTGGAATCTTGGAATAGAGCGGCTATTGTTAAGCACATTTGGTTCCTTTGTTCTGGCCAGGCTTCTTCTTGGTCGAATTGGGTTCAGTCTTATTTGTTGAGGGGGAGAAGTTTTTGGGAGGTGCCTTGCCCTACAGATTGCTCTTGGAGTTGGCGTAAGATTTTGGAGCTTCGTTCTTGGTCCCGGCGGTGGATGAGAGTTAGGATTGGGAATGGTGAGAAGACTTTATTGTGGTTTAATTTTTGGCATCCTATGGGTCCGATTGTGGATACGTTGGGTGAGAGAGTGGTTTATGACTCTGGCTTGGATAGGATGGCTACAGTTGCTTCCATTATTTTTTATTCTTCTTGGCGATGGACCCCATCTAGGTCTGCCGCCCTTGTTGATCTGGCTCGGGCCCTTCTTCCGAATCCTTCTAGCTTGAGGGAGGATGAGCTGGTTTGGGTGGATGATAGTAGAAGGAGATTTTCAGTGGATAGTGCCTGGAATGCTATGCGGTCAAGGGAAACCTTTGTGCATTGGTTTCGAGTTGTTGGTTCCAGAAGGTCATTCCCCGCCATTCCTTTTTGCTTTGGATGTCCATTCAGGGAGGCCTTTGTACTCGGGATAGTTTGATGAGGTTTGGTATCTCTACTTGCTCGCGATGTATTCTCTGTGGTTGTTCTAGTGAGGATATTAATCATCTTTTCTTCCAGTGCTCCTTCTCTTCCAAGGTCTGGTCGATTGTGCTGGCTATGTGTGGGTTAGATTGGAGTTGCCGAGATTGGCTTCAGACTGTTGAGTGGATGTGTCAGTTTTCTGACGCCTCTTTGAGTCATCTTCTTGTTCGGCTGTCCTTTGCCGTGTCAGTTTACCATTTATGGAGGGATAGGAATGCCTGCACTCATGATGTGCCTCTTCGGCCTGTTTCTGTCCTGCTTAGTGATATTGTTTTTGATGTTCGGATTCGTGCTAGCTTTTTACGGAAGTTGAATCCATCTTATGACAATAAATGGCTTCACATATCCTGGCACTTGCCCGATGACATTTTATGTTGATCTTCTTTTGCTTGTAGCCTTTCGGCTTTTCTTCGAGGAAGGCCTGTCCTCTCTAGTTGTCTGGGGTATGCCCCTTTGCTCTTGTATAGTTTTCTTTTGGTTAATACATTTATTTTATCCACACACAAAAAGTGCTACATTCAGCTTCTCACTAAAGTAAGCTATTGGTCGCTTTTCTTGCATAAGAATCACTCCAATGCCTATCCCGGATGCGTCACACTCAATCTCAAATGTCTTCTCAAAGTTGGGTAGTGCCAAGACTGGTGCACTGCACAACTTCATTTTCAAATCCTAGAATGCACGCTCCTGCTCTTCACCCCATTTGAAGCCAACAGTCTTCTTCACTACTTCAGTAAATGGTGCTGCAATACTACTGAAGTTTTTAACAAATCTGCTGTAGAAGCTTGCTAATCCATGGAAGCTTCTGACTTTTGTCACTGTTGGTGGTGTTGGTCAATCCTGAATTGCCTTCACCTTTTCCAAATCTACCTCGATGCCATCTGCACTCACAACAAATCCAATGAAAACAATTCTATCCATACAAAAAGTGCACTTATCAAAGTTAGCATACCGTTTTTCTTGCCTTAACACGTCAAAAACATGCTTCAAATGCATAACATGCTCATCTACTGTTTTACTGTAAACTAAGATGTCATCAAAATAAACCACAACAAACTTACCTAAAAATGCACGCATAAAGCCATTGAACACGAGATTTCTATCTATTGAAGCCTTCATCAGCCCGACTCATGTCACCATACCGTAACGAAAGACTAGCTTCTTCAGCTAACAGAGCAGAGTCACTGGGGCACTCATGTAAAGCACACTGCACTCTATCCAACTCCCTCCTAATCTCTAAAACCTTACTCGGAATCTTAGAGAAATGCTCAACATTAAACTTCTTCAAGGCCACCTTAACACTCTTCAGCTTACAACATAAACGGAACATCGGAGTACCATGAACATCAATGTCCCAAGCCCTAGCCACAACTGAGAGAAAATCGGGATGATCAGCCCAAAAATCAAAGAATTTGAAGGGAATTTTCCTCTTTGGGAGCTCTGCAAGTTTAACCACCATATGAGAATGATTTGAAATCTGAGGGAGAAGAAAGCAGGCAGCAGAACCCGGGAAGAGACACTCCCAAGACGAATTAGAGAGAACACGGTCCAGCTTACGCCAAATAGGAGACCGAACCTGCTTATTAAACCAAGTAAACTGACAACCAGAAAATTAAAGATCATCCAAACCAGCCTGACCTAAACAGCAACCCAAATCATCTTTCCAAGCCGGCCATGCCACAGATCCACCACAATGCTCAATCGGAGAGCGAATAGCATTGAAGTCTCCCAAAACAAGCCACGGAGATCATCAAAAAACTACCACTAGAAATCAAGTCGGCCCAAAGCTCCCGACGCTTCTCGTAGTCACACTCACCATAAACCATCGAAACCACACAATCCACAACCCAGAAATATGAGACACACTACCAACATTGTCAGTATGATATTGATAGGGTTGCCCTTAGATCTGTAATTACTAGGCATGTGACAGTTGAGCAGAGTGAGTCTCTTACCCGGGAGGTTTCGGATGAGGAGATTAATGATGTCTTGTTCGCGCTGAAGGATAATAAAGCTCCAGGCCCAGATGGATTTAATTCGGGATTCTTTAAGAAGTCTTGGAGTGTTGTCAGGGATGATGTCCTTTGAGCTATTCACTCTTTCTTTTCCTCTGGGCGTCTCTTGAGGCAGGTTAATGCTACTTCTATTGCTCTGATTCCTAAGATTCCCAACCCTTCCCAGGTTAATGATTATCGGCCTATTTCTTGTTGCAACACTATTTACAAGTGTATTGCTAAACTTATTACGAATAGGATCAAGGTTATCCTTCCTTCAGTGATAAGTCATAATCAATCTGCTTTTGTTGCGGGTAGGCGTATCAGCGACAATATTCTTTTGTGTCAGGAATTGGTTCAGAATTGTCATCGTATTGGTGGTTCCCCGAGATGTGCTCTTAAGATTGACTTGATGAAAGCTTATGACACTGTTCATTGGGACTTTTTGGTTGAGGTTTTACGGACTGTTGGTTTTCCAGAGAGGATGGTGGGTTGGATTCAGGAGTGTATGACTTCTACTCGATTTTCTGTGTCTATTAATGGGGAGTTGCATGGTTTTTTCTCTGGGGGTCGCAGGTTGCGACAAGGTGATCCTATGTCTCCTTATCTCTTTGTTTTGGCTATTGAAGTTCTGTCAGGCTTACTTCATAAAATGGCTCTTAATCAGGGTTTCAAATTCCATGGGCGGTGTTCTAAGGACCGTCTCACTCATCTTTGCTTTGCGGATGACATTATGATTTTTTGTAAAGCGGATGCCTCCTCGGTTTCCTTGATCAAGGATTGTCTCGGGCAGTTCAATGGTTTATCATGTTTAATCCTGAATCCAGCTAAAAGTCATTTCTTCTTCTCTGGTATCTCTTCTACCCTTCAGGGCCAGCTGCGTCATGTTCTGGGCTTCCAAGAAGGGATTCTTCCAGTGCGGTATCTGGGAGTCCATTTGATTTCTACTAAACTCCGTGCCTCAGAGTGTGCTTCTCTTGTGGATCGTATTGTTATGCGTGCTAAGAGTTGGAGTAGTAAGTTTCTCTCTTATGCGGGGCTGCTTCAGCTCATTAAGTCTGTTTTGTTCTCTATTCAAGTTTATTGGTCTTCTTTATTTATTCTTCCTAAGTCTGTTATTAGGAAGGTGGAGACGATTCTCCAATCTTTCCTTTGGAAGGGTAGTGAGCTCACTTCTTCTGGGGCGAGAGTGGCTTGGAGTAGAGTCTGTTTACCTCTAAAGGAGGGGGGCTGGGGATTAAGAAATTGGATACCTGGAATAGAGCGGCTATTGTTAAGAACATTTGGTTTCTTTATTCTGGCCAGGTTTCTTCTTGGTCGAATTGGGTTCAATCTTATTTGTTGAGGGGGAGAAGTTTTTGGGAGGTGCCTTACCCTACAGATTGCTCTTGGATTTGGCGTAAGATTTTGGAGCTTCGTTCTTGGTCCTGGCGGTGGATGAGAGTTAGGATTGGGAATGGTGAAAAGACTTTATTATGGTTTGATTTTTGGCATCCTATGGGTCCGATTGTGGATACGTTGGGTGAGAGAGTGATTTATGACTCTGGCTTGGATAAGATGGCTACAGTTGCTTCCATAATTTCTGATTCTTCTTGGCGGTAGCCCCCATCTAGGTCTGCCGCCCTTGTTGAATTGGCTCGGGCCCATCTTCCGAATCCTTCTAGTATGAAAGATGATGAGCTGGTTTGGGAGGATGATAGTAGAGGGAGATTTTCAATGGATAGTGTCTGGAATGCCATGCGGACAAGGGGAACCTTGGTGCATTGGTCTCGAGTTATTTGGTTCCGGAAGGCCATTCCCCGCCATTCTTTTTGCTTTGGATGTCTATTCAGGGAGGCCTTTGTACTCAGGATAGTTTGATGAAGTTCGGTATCTCTGCTTGCTCGCGATGTATTCTCTGTGGTTGTTCAAGTGAGGATATCGATCATCTTTTCTTCTAGTGCTTCTTCTCTTCGAGGGTCTGGTCGACTGTGCTGGCTATGTGTGGGTTAGATTGGAGTTGCCGAGATTGGCTTCAGACGGTTGAGTGGATGTGTCAGTTTTCTGACGCCTATGTGTGGGTTAGATTGGAGTTCTCAAGTTTGGCCGTAGACTGTTGAGTGGATGTATCAGTTCACCGACGGTTCATTATGTCATCTTCTTGTTCGGCTTTCGTTTGATGCTTCAGTTTACTACATTTGGAGGGAGAGGAATGTCCACACTCATGATGTGCCTCCTCGCCCTGTCAATGCTCTACTCAGTGACATTGTGTTTGTTGTTCGGACTCGTGCTAGTTTATTGCGCAGGGTGAAACCATCTTATGATAATAAATGGCTTCACCTCTCCTGGCACATGTCCGATGACATCTTCTGATGGTCTTATATTGTTTGTAGCATTATGGCTCTTCCGCTATGAGGGCCTGTCCTCTCTAGTTGTCTAGGGGTACACCTATTTGCTTTTGTATATTTTTGGTTAATATACTTACTTTATCCATAAAAAAAAAAGTCAGTTTTTGTCTTGTTTCGAACAAGTTGTGATTGGTCGCTTATAACTTGCGTTTTACATACCTGATAGAAGAACCATAAAATTCTGGATAAACTAGACACATAAGGGCGTAGTAACATATCAAAAATTAGAATTTTTAGGAGTTAAGATGAGGCCGAACTGAATTTTTGAAGTTGGGCGACCTGCTGCCACTGCACCCAGTTTTTCAGATTGAACAGCCCCTGAACTTTGGATTATAACTTGAGTTTCGGAAATTGAAAGTGAGATCCGTAAAAATTATAAATTAGACACAATAAGGTCCATTTTATTAAAATTCCAACCCTTAATTCATTCCCAATTAAGTACAGTGAATTTTCAAAGATAGACGTCAAGTAGTGAGTTTTCAGTGACTTAGAAGAATCTAAATATTTGTGTAGTCCTCAAGCCCTTAATTCATTCACAATACACAACCAAGTGTAGTCCTAAAGTTAGCATGAAACACAAAGACCCAATAATGTATATAAGGCAGGTGGAAAATGCGAATAAGAATAGTAATGACGAAGACTCAATCAATGATACTTAAGCTAGAGTATTTGGAATAAGGAAATAACAAATTAGCATGATGAGCAAATAAGCATGCAAATTCACGGTAGCATGCAATTTTCGGAAAAAAATTTGGTGCCTCAATAGAAATTTTGATGAATTACCCCCCACGGACACCCAAATGATAATATGGATCACACTAAATTCAACCAAAATTTTTGAACATTTTTACATTTTTTTTACTCAAGTGATTACTCGTCGCTCAAGTTCGGAAAAAAAATTGCTAAGTATTAACTCGTTAATGTTCAAGTCTGATATGAAATGGAATTCAAAGTCTAATTCTTTATGTGTCTAGTGTTGATGTTCTTCCTCAGGATGAATCTGACCTAGCTTCTTTTCTTATTTTTTTTTCTTTTTTTTATTTCAAATGATTCACTAGGGTTTTAGAAATAAATCACACAGTCGCTTAAGAACATGCTTATTTCTTCAACATAGGCTAAAAAACAGAATGTTAAGAATGAACTGATATGAAGAACACAATAAAAACCCAGATCTAGAAATTGATAACAATGACGAACTTATATGAAAAAGGAAAAGAACCCAGATTTGAAGGAAAAATTTCAGAACAAAATATTAACCCATGAACAACAAAATGAAAACAGAAACAAGATCCAACAACAACTGAAGTAAGAAAAACAAAGAAATAATAACTAAAACAGAATCAAACAACGAATAAGGATAGGAAATCAAATCTTGGAACCCTAAGCTCCCAAATGACAAGAAACTCACTTGGATTTGAAGCCAAGCAAACCTCGAGTATTCTTTCTTAAGCCCCAAGAACCTTAATCAATGATTTTGTAAGAACATAACCCATCCAAGATCAACCCTAAACCACCATGAAACTGTAACGACCCCGGATATTTTGTTCGGCCATGGACATATTGGATTTTCTTTTCCTAACCAGAAAATTATTTTCCGAGATTGATTTAGGGACAACGAACACTTATTAAATTCTAAGCCCAATTCTCTTTGATTTTCTTTATGGGCCAATAAAAAAAAATTAAAAAGAAAAGAAGAAGCCTAGGCCTAACAACAACAAAATTAACTAGAATTATCTAGAAAATAACTAAGTGATCAACAAAAGAAGAAAATGCTTCCCTTTTTCCTTTGTTTGGTCGTGAGCCTGAGAGGGGGAAAGAGAGAGAGCTTGTAATTTTCTGTCAAAAACCTTCAAGCCAAACAAGTAATCCACTCAAGCTAATCTAAGAAGAAGGAAAAAAATGGATCATAGGGCTCTATTGGAAAGAAGAAGATAGAATTAAGGTAAGCCATCAATGACCCAAATTTTGATGTTTTGAGTTGTAATGGATTGATGATGGTAGTATATTGTTGATTGATGGCCATGTGTTTATTGAGGATTATTTGATTAAGAAACCCATGTTTGGGTAAATTTTAGTTACACATTTTAGCTATAATATTTAGTAGAATTGAAGAGAATTTGGTGGTGATGAGATATTGGGTGTATCATTTGATGTTGGGGATGTAATGAAGATATGGTATTTTGTTGGTGATTGAGTGAAATGAAATTTGGTAGTTAGTAATGGAGAAGCAAAATCTGCCCATGGAATCGCAGAGATGTTTAACACGGATGCGTCGCGACGAAATCAAGGTAGAAACATGCATATGACTTGCACTGGGGTGTCGCGACGCGACACCTAAAACCAGGATTTTTTTTAGAAGATGCGACGCGTAACCAATAGTCTGAATTTTGTTTTACATTTCATTTGAGGAATAAAAATGTTCTAAGGGGGTAATCCAATTAGATTAAGGAATTTTATGTGATTTCGAACCGTATTTTATAACTCATGATTCTAACTCCATGTATTCCATATAGATACTCATCAGGAGCCGCGTTCGCCCCTAGCGACGTGAAGGGAACTTAGCTAGACTTCAAATCTGTGAGTGGAGATTTATTTTCTTACGAATTGATTTTATAATTACTTGTTTCATATTAAGATTTATTTCAAGACTTATTTTTAAAGTTTTAGGGCGTTAGCCTTTTAAAATTATCAGTTGCTTTTTATGTAAAGTTTGTGTTGCAAATTTTAAAGTTTAAAAGCAATACTTTGATGTTTTTTGAGGCATGGGGGAAAAACCCACCTCAGCTCTTACTTGTGGAATTGACGGACAGAGATCGTGTGCACACACGTAGTTCAGGGCTAGGGGGACGGCGATACGTAACGCCCCTAGACCCTAGTTTCAGGGTCAGGTAGTAGCATAGATCAGCACTATCGGCTCTAGTTCTGTGGCTTGGGAGACGAAGATACGTAGCACCCCAAGACCACCAATTTCAGGGACATTAGTGGCATGCTTTGGGGGACGGCGATACGTAACGCCCCAAAGTCATGGATTTGCACTTCTGGCCCGTTGGGCGTATGGAGGGACGGCGATATGTAACGTCCCCATGCGTCAAGTTTTTCCACAGTACCAGAGATACTTTTCACATAAAGTTTTCAAAAAAATGTTTTCTCCAATTTAGTAGAAAAAGAAGAAGTTTTCAAGAAAAGTTTTCAGAAACTCTTAGAGTATAATTGATTTCATTTAGATGTTCTGATTCAGTTTTTTTATTTTGTAGCTCCACTCACTGAGATCCTCTGGAATCACCCCCACCACTTCCCAGTTCTTTTGCAGAATTCTTCTTTTGGTGAGCCATGTTCCATTTTTAGAGACCCAGTTCGAGGACAAGTGTTACACTACAGTCACTAGTCGTCGGGTTCATCTTTCTAGAGTTATGTTCATATAGATTGTAGTCCTCTGAGATGCCATTTTGTTGTATTATTCAAGATATGTTTGATGTTGTATACATATTGTAAATACACTTAGTCATTTATATATGCATATATTTGATTTCTTGATCTTGCATTCCAGTTTATTTAAGCATTTAAGTTTGAATGTGTGATTCAGAAAACAGTGCATAACATCAAGATAAAAGCAAGTGTTCTAGTACATGTGTTAGAGGCTTATGCGATAATGGGATCTGTTGCTTGCCGGTAACATTTCCGTACTGGGGATGTTACAAAGATGGTATTAGAGCATGGTCTAGGGAGTCAGTGGCTACAATGAGGGAGTATTAGTGGCTTGTATATGTCGTATACCCGGGGTACTACTATATATAAGTGACTGTTCACTCTGGTAACCTTGTCTCGAGGCTTGTCTCGAGGCTTGTCTCATTCTAATAATTTACAATTCCTTTACATGTAATTAATTGACCATTTCTTTTTCTCTCTTAATTTCTTAGATATCCATGCCACCCAAGGGAAGAACCGTAGTCAGCTGTAGACCTAGGCGTGGTAGGGTGCCTCAAAGCATAAATCTGGATCAGAGATCAGTAGAACCTCCCCCTAAGTCAGAAAGGGGGCAAGGAGTGGAGTCAGTTCATGAGAGTATTGTGGGGGAAGGTAGAGCTGCGCCAGTGGTTCAGCCCAATGACCCAGTAGTTGTGGGCTTACAGCAGATTCAGCAGTCAGTGGTAGCTCTAGCCCAGTTGATTACCCGACCGCCGCAGCCACAAGGCCCAGAGCTGAGAGCTGCAGAACCCACCGTTCTTGTACCACCACCACCAGTAGGAGTATCCGTGGCTCACCAAACAATAGATTCTCCAAATATACCAGACCCTACTACATTCCGATCCGGACCTTCTGTTGTGCCACATGAGCCACCTTCAGTAACGGTTTAGGTTATGAAGTGGCAAGAATTACTGGTATCCTTACATGATTTCAGAAGCTTCATCCTACCACATTCTAGGGAGTCGAGACCTCCTGAATGATCCAGGCCGACAACAAAGCAAAAGACCCATTACAAGTACTAGAAGGGCCAATTACGAGGCAGAGAACCAAAAGACTCAGAGAAGCAATGGCGGGATTAGTTCAGAGTTTTATGGACGATTGTGACAAACAAAAAGAGACGCATGTGGGCTTCAATATAGCGGGCCCAAAGCCACTTCACTTTGCCCAAATCAGCTTCAAAGGCCTTTGAAGACTTAAAGACTTTGAAATTTTTGTAATTTAGCCTTTAGGGCCATTGTTGTCTTTATGCCTTTAGGGTTTCTCTTTGTAACACTATTTAAGCTTTCTTTCTTTTTCTTTTGGAGGGGAATCAATGAAATTTATAAAAAAAACTCAAAAGCTTAAAGCTTTGGCTATTGCCGAATTCTTGTAAGGGAGGGATTCCCCTTTTCAAGTTTGAATCGACTTATCTAAGTTTTGGCAAACTTAGTGGCGTCTCCATTGCTAGCAAAACACTACAAGGATTCATCTTAAGGGAAAGTTCTTTGTGGTCTTCTTTGTGGCCTTGAAGGGTTTTGTTTCTACAAAATCAAATTCGCGGTTCTTGGGGTTCTGTCCGTTGCTTGGGGTTTGCTTGGATTTTGAATCCAAGTGGGTTTCTTGTCATTTGGTATCTAGAGCTCAGGGTTCCAAGGTCTGATTTTTCCTATCTTTTCTTTTGTTTGATTCTGTTTTTATTTTCGTTCTTGTTATTTTCGTTTCAGTTCTTGTTGGATCTTGTTTTTGTTTTCGTTTTGTTTATTTCTGGATCTGATTTTGTTGTGTTTTGCATATCAGTTCATCTTCTATCATTTTCTTGTTCTGGGTTTTTATTCTGTTCTTCATATTAGTTCGTCATATACTTTCTGTTATTTAGCATATGTTGAAGAAATAAGCATGTCTTTAGCGGCTGTGTGTTGTTTCTAAAACCCTAGTGAAGTTTGAAATCTGACTCTGAATTCAGACCCTGAAATCAGACTCTAAAAACTTAGCCTTTGAAATCTGAATCTGAAATCAGACCCTAAAATTTAGTCTCTGAAATTAGACCCTGAAAAATAACCTCTGAAATCAGACCCTGACCAGTAGCCTCTGAAATCAGACCCTGAAAAGTAACCTCTGAAATCAGACCCTGACCAGTAGCGTCTGAGATCAGACCCTCAAAAGTAACCTCTGAAATCAGACACTGACCAATAGCCTCTGAAATTAGACCCTGACCAAAAGCCTATGAATTCAGACCCTGAAAATCAGCCTCTGAAATCAGAACCTAAATCAGCCTCAGAAATCAGCTACTGAAATCAGAACCTTAAACATCTTCTAAAGTTATAAAAAAAAAAAAGGGACTTGAGTGATAGTGATCACTTGAGCAAAAAAAATAGTTTGTTCCATATTATCATTTGGGTGTCCGTGAAGGGTATTCCATCAAAATTTCTATAGAGGTGCCAAATTTTCTCTCCCGAAATTGCATACAACCGTGAATTTGCATGCTTATTTTTTTCCATTGTGCTAATTGTTCACTTCTTTATTCCAAATACTCTAGTTTAAGTATTATTGATTGAGTCTTCGTCGTTGCTATTCATGTTCGCATTTTGTTTCCACCTGTCCCATATATATTATTAGACCTTTGTGTTTCATGCTGGCTTGAGGACTACATTTGGTTTGTATTCTTGGATTGAGTGTGATTCACATTTGAATTGAGGATGAAATCAAGAGTGGTAAAAGGCAGTGATTGTGAGCACAGTATCGGGTAAAAGCCAATATAGTGCAAACACGAGTGGAGTGATATCATTCGAGTGTAAACACGTGAGATTGTGAGGATTTACATATTGCTTTACTTTCTTGTTATTTCTAATCTGTTTGTTTAGTGTTGAGATGGCAGGTCTAACCACTGATGAAAATCTTGAGGCTTTGGATAGGAAATCTACAGATATGATGGAGAACATGAATACTGCTTTGGAGAGATTGACCAAGAGTGTAGAGAGTATTCAAACTGGTAGCGGTCCCAGAGCACCACCACCCCAACATATACCACCACCTCATAATGTACCACCACCTCATAATGTTCTACCTCGACGTGTACCACTACAGTATGTACCACCAGATGAAGAGGAAGCTGAAAATGAGTTTGATGATTCTGATGGTCTTAATGATGTGGAAGAGAGATTTCAGCCTGGGCATGATTGGAGGCCTAATAGGAGGTTTGATATGAGGAATGATATGAGGGATAGATGGTTTGATGATAGAGGTGCATTTGATGCCAGAAGAGGGGATTATGATAGGAGGGAATATGGTAGACGAGGAGATGTAGATGGTGATCTAGGTAGCATCAAGATCAAGATACCAACATTCCACGGCAAGAATGATCCTGAAGCTTATTTAGAATGGGAAAAGTAAATAGAATAGATTTCCAGCTGTCATCACTACTCAGACGAGAAGAAGATCAATCTGGCAGTAATTGAGTTTACCTATTATGCTATGATTTGGTGGGATCAACTTGTCTCTACTCGGAGGAGAAATTATGAGAGACCGGTTCAGACATGGGCAGAACTTAGAGGTCTCATGAGAAGGAGATTTATACCCAGCCATTACTATAGGGAATTGTATCAGAAACTACAACATCTGTATCAGGGGACCAAAAGCGTTGATGACTATTACACAAATATGGAAGTTGCCATGATCAGGGCAAATGTAGTTGAGGATGCAGAAGCTACTATGGCACGGTTTCTAGGGGGATTGAATAGAGAGATTGCAAACATGGTGGAGTTGCATCACTATGTTGATTTGAAGGATATGCTTCACATGGCTATCAAGGTAGAAAGGCAACTCAAGAAAAGGTCAACATCCAGATTTGGTACTCAGTTTACTTCTGCGTGGAAGGGAAAATGGGTTCCGAATGAGAAGCGAGATGGAGGCTTTGACAAGCCTAGAGGCGAGTCCAGTGGAGGCTTTAATAAGCCTAGGGCCAAACCTAGTACCAAAGGTAAAGAGGTTGCAGAACCGAGCAAAACTAGACCAAAACCTAAGGGTGCAGCTGCTAGAACTAAGGATGTCAAGTGTTTCAAGTGGTTGGGCATGGGAAACTATGCTTCACAATGTCCCAATAGGCGTACCTTAGTGATTGATAAAAAGAGTGGAGAGGTGTACTCTACCGATAGTGAGGTCGAGGAGGAGATGCCAGAGTTGGAGGATGCTAGTGACCATGAGGGAGCTGCATACCCGCTGAATAACTTATCCTTAGTTGTCAAGCGTGCTTTGAGTGCTCATGTTGTAGAGGATGAGAGTGTGCAGCAGAGGGAGAACATATTCCATACTAGGTGCCGTGTGAATGGCAAGGGATGTAGTATGATCATAGATGGGGGCAGTTGTACTAATGTTGCTAGCACAGCTTTGATTGAACGATTGGGGTTGAGTTGTTTGAGACACCTGAAGCCTTATAAGTTGCAGTGGTTAAATGATTGTGGGGAAATAAGTGTGACAAAGCAGGTATTGTTGAGCTTTACCATTGGGCCATACACAGATGATGTCCTATGTGATGTGACAAAGAGAGAGCGAAGGGAAACACCACCTTCGGTGAGACTAGTGAGAGTGGTGTATCTGGTGAGAAAAATAAGGCCAAGGCCGTGGGAGTTCCCAAGGGGAGTGTGAGTGAACGTGAGGGGGAAACAAAAGGGAGAGTTAAAAAGAGTTTCTACATGGGTGAGGGTGAAGCGAGGAAAGCGTTCAAGGCTAGCAAGCTCATGCTATTGTTAGTCTATAAGGAGCCTCATATTTATTTTACTAACTCTGACCCTTTGTTTCTTGTGTCTATTTCATCTCTTTTGCAGGATTACAGTGACGTACTGACAGAGGACATACCTAGTGGGCTTCCACCCATTAGAGGTATTGAGCACCAGATAGACTTCATACCTGGAACAGTCATTCCTAACAGACCAGCTTATAGGAGCAATCCCGAGGAGACAAATGAGCTACAAAGGCAAGTAAGGGAGTTGATGGACAAGGGGTATGTAAGGGAAAGCATGAGTCCTTGTGCAGTACTAGTGCTTCTAGTTCCTAAGAAAGATGGGATGTGGCGTATGTGCGTTGATTTCCGAGCTATCAACAATATTACGGTAAAGTATCGTCACCCCATTCCTAGCTAGATGACATGTTGGATGAATTGCATGGTTCCAAAATTTTTAGTAAGATTGATTTAAAGAGTGGATACCATCAAATTCGCATGAGAGAGGGAGATGCGTGGAAAACTGCATTTAAGACTAAGTATGGCTTGTATGAATGGTATGTTATGCCATTTGGTCTTTCAACGCACCTAGCACATCTATGAGATTGATGAATCATGTTATGCGTGCATTTTTAGGTAAGTTTGTTGTGGTTTATTTTGATGACATCTTAGTTTACAGTAAAACAGTAGATGAGCATGTTATGCATTTGCAACATGATATTAATGTGTTAAGGCAAGAAAAACTCCAGTTGCATTGGTCTCGAGTTGTTTGGTTCCGGAAGGCTATCCCCTGTCATTCCTTTCTTCTTTGGATCTCTATTCAGGGTGGTCTTTGTACTCAGGACAGTCTGATGAGATTTGGCATCTCTGCTTGCTCTCGGTGTATTCTCTGTGGTTGTTCGAGTGAGGATATTGATCATCTTTTCTTCCAGTGCCTATATTCTTCTAGGGTCTGGTCGTCTGTGCTGGCCATGTGTGGGTTAGATTGGAGTTGCCGAGATTGGTGTCAGACTGTTGGGTGGGTTTGTCAGTTCTCCGGAGCCTCTTTATGTCATCTTCTGGTTCGTCGGTCTTTTGCAGCGTCGGTCTACCATATTTGGAGGGAGAGGAATGCTCGCACTCATGATATGCCTCTTCGGCCTGTTTCTGCTCTTCTTTATGATATTGCTTTTGATGTTAGGAATCGTGTTAGCTCCTTACGAAAGGTAAATCCATCTTATGACAATAAATGGCTTCACCTTTCGTGGCACCTTCCCGAGGACATCTTTTGTTGACTCTTTTGTAGCCTTTTGGCTTTGTAGCTTTTTGGCTTTTTTCTAGGAGGGCCTGTCCTCTCTAGTGCCTGGGGTATGCCACTTTGCTCTTTGTATAGTTTTCTTTGGTTATAATACTTACCTTATCCAAAAAAGATTAGCAAGCTTCTACCGTAGATTTGTTAAAGACTTCAGTAGTATTGCAGCACCATTGACTGAAGTAGTGAAGAAGATTGTTGGCTTCAAATGGGGTGAAGAGCAGGAGCGTGCATACCAGGATCTGAAAATGAAGTTATGCAGTGCACCAGTCTTGGCACTACCCAACTTTGAGAAGACATTTGAGATTGAGTGTGACGCATCCGGGATAGGCATTGGAGCGGTTCTTATGCAAGAAAAGCGACCAATAGCTTACATTAGTGAGAAGCTGAATGGAGCAGTTTTGAGGTACCCCACATATGACAATGATGGGTTTCTGTTTAGGGAGAATAGATTATGCATTCCTGTTTGTAGTATGCGAGAGTTGTTAGTGAGGGAAGCACATGGGGGAGGTTTAATGGGGCACTTTGGCATTGCCAAAACCTTAGGGTTATTGGCCTAAAATGCGGAGAGATATTGAACATTTGTGTGATAAATGCTTGACTTGTAAACATGCTAAATCTAAGGTTATGCCTCATGGGTTGTATACACCAATGCCTATACCTAGTGAACCATGGGTAGATGTATCAATGGACTTTATCTTGGGTTTACCTAGGACTAAGAAGGGTAGAGATTCCATTTTTGTAGTGGTTGATAGGTTCAGTAAGATGGAACACTTTATAGCATGTCATAAAACTGATGATGCCACTAACATTGCTGACTTGTTCTTTAGAGAAGTAGTACGACTCTATGGGATTCCACGATGTATAGTTTCAGATCGTGATGTCAAATTCCTTAGTCACTTTTGGAAAGTTTTATGGGGTAAGTTGGGAACTAAACTTTTGTATTCTACTAATTGCCACCCCCAAACTGATGGTCAGACCGAGGTTGTTAATAGGACTTTGACTCAGTTATTGCGTACTATTATCAATAAGAACTTAAAAACCTAGGAGGATTGTTTACCTTTTGTTGAATTTGCATACAATGGTAGTATTCATTACTCTACATCTTACTCACCATTTGAAATTGTTTATGGTTTTCAGCCACTAACTCCATTAGATTTGTTACCTTTGCCTGTTGATGAGCATGCGGGGCTAGATGGAAAGAGGATAGCCGATTTGGTGAAGCATATACATGAGAAAGCAAGAGAGAAAATACAACGAAAGAATGAGCAATATGCTTCTCATGCTAATAAGGGAAGAAAGCGTGTGGTATTTCAGCCAGGAGATTGGGTTTGGGTACACATGCGCAATGAGAGATTCCTAAACAACGTAAATCTAAGCTACAACCGAGAGGGGATGGTCCATTTCAAGTCTTGGAACGGATTAATGACAATGCATACAAGCTGGATTTACAAGGTAAGTATAATGTGTCTGCTACATTTAATGTTTCTGACTTAACTCCTTTTGATGCAGGTACATATTCGAGGTCGATTCCTTTTCAAGAGGGAGAGGATGACATGATCTAGGCCGACAACAAAGCAAAAGACCCATTACAAGTACCAAAAGGGCCAATTACGAGGCAGAGGACCAAAAGACTCAGAGAAGCAATGGCGGGATTAGTTCAGAGTTTTATGGCCGATTGCAACAAACAAATAGAGACGCATGTGGGCTTCAATATAGAGGGCCCAAAGCCACTTCACTTGGCCCAAATCAGCTTCAAAGGCCTTTGAAGACTTTGGTATTTTTGTAATTTAGCCTTTAGGGGCATTGTTGTCTTTATGCCTTTAGGGTTTCTCTTTCTAACACTATTTAAGCTTTCTTTCTTTTTCTTGGAGGGGAATCAACGAAATTTAAAAAAAAAAACTCAAAAGCTTAAAGCTTTGGCTATGGCCGAATTCTTGTAAGGGAGGGATTCCCCTTTTCAAATTTGAATCGACTTATCTAAGTTTTGGAAAACTTAGTGGCGTCTCCATTGCTAGCAAAACACTAAAAGGATTCATCTTAAAGGTTCTCAAGGGCAAGTTCTTTGTGGCCTTGGAGGGTTTTGTTTCTACAAAATCAAATTCGCGGTTCTTGGGGTTTTGTCCGTTGCTTCGATTTCGAATCCAAGTGGGTTTCTTGTCACCTCCCCTGATCCTTGTGGATTCATTGAGGAATCATATGGGATATGTACGGATTTGGGGTGTTCTGCAGAGATGGCAGTAGAGTTAGTCAGTTTTCAGTTGAGAGATGTCGCCAATACTTGGTTCATGTTCTTTCGGGATGGTCGGTGATGAAATACTCCTCCTCTGACATGGGTTGAGTTCAATACGGCCTTTCTGTCCAGATTCTTGCCACAGAGTATCATGGATGCCAGAGCCCGTGAGTTTGAATAGTTGGTACAGGGCGAGCAGATGACAATTTCTGAGTATGATATACGATTCACACGATTGTCTCGCTATGCTCCACATCTAATCAGTACCGAGGAAATGAAGGTGAAGAGGTTTGTGAATGGGCTCGAGATTAGTTATTTCGCTCCATCCATTTCACAGAAACCACTACCTCACCAAAGTTGCTGCACTGCGATTTGAAGCATGGGTTAATGAGAGACAAGTAGAGAGGGAGTCTCGAAAGAAATCTAGGTCAGAGGAGAGGATTAGGCCGCAGCAGAGTGGCCCTAGTAGACAACAACATATGTCAGCCCCGCCTACGGCACGTAGAGACGTGGGTCCAGTTCAAGGGAGTCAGAACCGTAGGCCGGCTCAGAGTGTCGCTTCCCTTGCAGTTTCTTCTCCTTCGGTAGCCCAACCTGGGCGAACCTTACTATAGTGTCCTATTTGTGGATGAGCTCATACCGGGACTTGTAGATCTGGGAGTAGTGGTTGCCATCGATGCGGAAAAATGGATCATTTGAAGAGAGATTGCCCGATACCAGCAGAGCAACTGCCATCTTTCAGTGCCGCCCCATCTACACCCCAGCCACATCCTAATAGAAATGTAGGAGGAGGAGAGCAAAGGCTAGTGAATATAGGACAGACAATGGGAGGAAGGGGGCAACCAGTTGGTGATCGAGGACAGTCTTCCTCCAGTAGAGTTCAGGATAGGGTGGTCACAGGTACATTGCTGATTGATTCTGTTCAAGCAAAGGTGTTATTTGATTCGGGTGCTACACATTCTTTTGTGGCACCGTGTTTTGTGACTCATATGGGTAGAGATATCGAGCCTTTACTAAAAATGAGAAAGGAAAATTGAGCTGATTTTCAACTGTCATCACTATTTAGACGAGAAGAAGATCAATCTGGCAGCAATTGAGTTACTGATTATGCTATGATTAGGTGGGATCAGATTTTTCTATTATGAGGAGAAATTATGATTTATGAGAGACCGTGACAAGAAAACCACTTGGATTCGAAATCCAAGCAAACCCCAAGCAACGGACAGAACCCCAAGAACCGCGAATTTGATTTTGTAGGAACAAAACCCTTCCAAGGCCACAAAGAACTTGCCCTTGAGAACCTTTTAGATGAATCCTTGTAGTGTTTTACTAGCAATGGAGACGCCACTAAGTTTGCCAAACTTAGATAAGTCGATTCAAACTTAAAAAAGGGGAATCTCTCCCTTATAAGAATTCGGCCATAGCCAAAGCTTTAAGCTTTTGAATTTTACAAATTCCGTTCATTGTCCTCAAAATGAAAAAGAAAGAAAGCTTAAATAGTGTTACAAAGAGAAACCCTAAAGGCATAAAGACAACAATGCCCCTAAAGGCTAAATTACAAAAATACCAAAGTCTTCAAGTCTTCAAAGGCCTTTTGAAGCTTCATTCAAAACTGATTTGGGCCAAGTGATGACAAGGAACCCACTTGGATTCGAAATCCAAGCAAACCCCAAGCAACGGACAGAACCCCAAGAACCGCGAATATGATTTTGTAGAAAAAAAACCCTTCCAAGGCCACAAAGAAGACCCACAAAGAACTTGCCTTTGAGAACCTTTAAGATGAATCCTCGTAGTGTTTTGCTAGCAATGGAGACGCCACTAAGTTTGCCAAACTTAGATAAGTCGATTCAAACTTGAAAAGGGGAATCCCTCCCTTACAATAATTCGGCCATAGCCAAAGCTTTAAGCTTTTGAGTTTACAAATTCGTTGGTTCCTCAAATGAAGAAGAAAGTAAGCTAAATAGTGTTACAAAAAGAAACCCTAAAGGCATAAAGACAACAATGCCCCTAAAAAACGAAATTACACAAATATCAAGTCTTTAAGTCTTCAAATGCCTAGGAAGCTTTATTCTAAACTGATTTGGGCCAAGTGAAATGGTTTTGGGCCCTTTCCATCGAAGCCCACATGCATCTCTATTTGTTTGTTGCAGTCGGCCATAAAACTCTGAACTAATCCCGCCATTGCTTCTCTGAGTCTTTTGGTCCTCTGCCTCGTAATTGGCCCTTCTGGTACTTGTAATGCGTCCTTTGGTTTGTTGTCGGCCTGGATCATGTCAAGTGAAGTGGCTTTGGGCCCTCTCTATTGAACCCCACATGCGTCTCTAATTGTTTGTTGCAATCGGCCATAAAACTCTGAACTAATCTCGCCATTGCTTCTCTGAGTCTTTTGGTCCTCTGCCTCGTAATTGGCCCTTCTGGTACTTGTAATGGGTCTTTTGCTTTGTTGTCGGCCTGGATCATATCATCCTCTCCCTCTAGAAAATGATTCGACCTCGAATCTGTACCTGCATCAAAAGGAGTTAAGTCAGAAACATTAAATGTAACAGACACATTATACTTACCTTATAAATCCAGCTTGTATGCATTGTCATTAATCCGTTCCAAGACTTGAAATGGACCATCCCCTCTCGGTTGTAGCTTAGATTTACGTTGTTCAGGAAATCTCTCATTGCGCATGTGTACCCAAACCCAATCTCTAGGCTGAAATACCACACTTTTTCTTCCCTTATTAGCATGAGAAGCATATTGCTCATTCTTTCGCTGTATTTGCTCTCTTGCTTTCTCATGTATATGCTTCACCAAATCGGCTTTCCTTTTTCCATCTAGCCATGCATGTTCATCAACAGGCAAAGGTAACAAATCTAATGGAGTTAGTGGCTGAAAACCATAAACAATTTCAAATGGTGAGTAAGATGTAGAGGAATGAATACTACAATTATATGCAAATTCAACAAAAGGCAAACAATCCTCCCAAGTTTTTAAGTTCTTATTAATAATAGTACGCAATAACTGAGTCAATGTCCTATTAACAACCATGGTCTGGCTATCAGTTTGGGGGTGGCAAGTAGTAGAATACAAAAGTTTAGTTCCCAACTTACCCCATAAAACTTTCCAAAAGTGACTAAGGAATTTGACATCACGATCTGAAACTATACTCCGTGGAATCCCATGGAGTCGTACTACTTCTCTAAAGAACAAGTCAGCAATGTTAGTGGCATCATTAGTTTTATGACATGCTATAAAGTGTGCCATCTTACTGAACCTATCAACCACTACAAAGATGGAATCTCTACCCATCTTAGTCCTAGGTAAACCCAAGATAAAGTCCATCGATACATCTACCCATGGCTCACTAGGTATAGACAATGGTGTATACAACCCACGATGCATAACCTTAGATTTAGCCTGTTTACAAGTTAATCATTTATCACACAAACGCTCAATATCTCTCCACATTTTAAGAAAAAAAAATGTTCACTCAATAATTCTAAGGTTTTGGCAATGCCAAAGTGCCCAATTAAACCTCCCCCATGTGCTTCCCTCACTAACAAGTCACGCATACTACAAACAGGAATGCATAATCTATTCTCCCTAAACAGAAAGCCATCATGTTGGTAGAATTTATGAAAACCAGACTTTTCACATACAGCATAGATAGTACTAAAGTCAATATCACTAGCATGAAGTTCTTTATATAAATTCAAACCCAAGCATTCTTGCACTCAATGAAGTAAGTAAAGCATACCTTCGCGATAGTGCATCGGCGACAATGTTTTCCTTACCTTGTTTGTAGCGGATTACATATGGAAATGTCTCAACAAATTCTAACCATTTTGCGTGTCGTTTGTTCAACTTACTTTGGCCTTTCAGATGCTTCAATGATTCATGATCTGTATGGATCACAAAATCTCGAGGCCACAAATAATGCTGCCAAGTCTCAAGGGCTCTCACTAGCGCATACAACTCCTTGTCATATGTGGGGTACCTCAAAACTGCTCCATTCAGCTTCTCACTAAAGTAAGTTATTGGTCGCTTTTCTTGCATAAGAACCGCTCCAATGCCTATCCCGGATGCGTCACACTCAATCTCAAATGTCTTCTCAAAGTTAGGTAGTGCCAAGACTGGTGCAATGCACAACTTCATTTTCAGATCCTAGAATGCACGCTCCTGCTCTTCACCCCATTTGAAACCAACAGTTTTCTTCACTACTTCAGTCAGTGGTGCTGCAATACTACTGAAGTCTTTAACAAATCTACGGTAGAAGCTTGCTAATCCATGGAAGCTTCTGACTTCTGTCACTGTTGTTTGTGTTGGTCAATCCTGAATTGCCTTCACCTTTTCCAACTCTACCTCGATGCCATCTGCACTCACAACAAATCCAAGGAAAACAATTCTATCCATACAAAAAGTACACTTATCAAAGTTAGCATACAGTTTTTTCATGCCTTAAAACATCAAGAACATGCTTCAAATGCAGAACATGCTCATCTACTGTTTTACTGTAAACTAATATGTCATCAAAATAAACCACAACAAATTTACCTAAAAATGCACGCATAACATGATTCATCAATCTCATAAATGTGCTAGGTGCATTTAAAAGACCAAATGTCATAACTAACCATTCATACAAGCCATACTTAGTCTTAAATGCAGTTTTCTACTCATCTCCTTCTCTCATGCGAATTTGATGGAATCCACTCTTTAAATCAACCTTTCTAAAAATTTTGGAACCATGCAATTCATCCAACATGTCATCTAGTCTAGGAATGGGGTGACGATACTTTACCGTAATATTGTTGATAGCTCGACAATCAACGCACATACGCCACATCCCATCTTTCTTAGGGACTAGAAGCACTGGTACTGCACAAGGACTCATGTTTTCCCTTACATACCCCTTGTCCATCAACTCCTGTACTTGCCTTTGTAGCTCTCATTTGTCTCATCGGGATTGCTCCTATAAGCCGGTCTGTTAGGAATGACTACTCTAGGTATGACGTCTATCTGGTGCTCAATACCTCTAATGGGTGGAAGCCCACTAGGTATGTCCTCTGTCAGTACGTCACTGTAATCCTGCAAAAGAGATGAAATAGAGACATGAAGCAAAAGGTCAGTGTTAGTAAAATAAATATTAGGCTCCTTATAGACTAATAATAGCATGAGCTTGCTAGCCTTGAACGCTTTCCTCTCTTCACCTTCACCCATGTAGAAACTCTTTTTAACTTTCCTTTTTGTTTCCCCCTCACGTTCACTCACACTCCCCTTGGGAACCCCCACGGCCTTAGCCTTATTTTTCTCACCAGATACACCACTCTCACTAGTCTCACCCAAGGTGGTGTTTCCCTTCGCTCTCTCTTTGTCACGCTCAAGTTGCAACTTAACCTGATCTTCATGGACTTGTGCAGGTGTAAGTGGGTATAATGTAATGGGTTTTCCCTTATGCTGAAAAGAGTACTTGTTCTTGAACCCATCATGAATAACCTTCTTATCAAACTGCCACGGTCTACCCAAAAGAATATTGCCTGCATGCATCGGTATCACATCACATAGGACATCATCTGTGTATAGCCCAATGGTGATAAGAACCCAAGCCCTAACTCTGCCCCAAAAGCTAGCTCAGAGGGAGAGGGTTGGCCCTGGCCTTATAAACCAGCCCAGGAGGCACCCCGCAACCGATGTGGGACGCATCATCCCCACCCAGTTGAGACCCGACTGCCTCAGTCGGCGTTTTGCCGAACCCCAAGAGACACCGGCCATTCACACGGAGTGGTGGCTCTGATACCAAATGACAAGAACTCACTTGGGTTGGAAACCAAGCAAACCCCCAAGCATCTTTCTCAAAACCCCAAGAACTTTGAATACTAATTTTGTAGGAACAAAACCCAACCAAGATCAGCCCCTAACCACCATGAAACTCACGTCCATGATAAACACAAGCATGAAATCAGATTGTATTTTGCTAGCAATGGAGACGCCACTAAGTTGTCCAAAAATACAAAGAAGAGTCATATAATAAGGGTTACAAAAGAGTAAAAAGGCTAAAATGACCCTAGAGCTAAAATTACCAAAAGCCCTAAGTCAAGCACCTCAACCACGACCATTAAGGTCATTTTGCACCTAAATAACTTAAAACAAAGATTAGAAGCTAATCTCACTTAAGCTAATTAAGGTGCTTACATGCTATAGTAAATTGACGTGCTTCCGGCTAAGTACAAATCTAAGCATAATTAAGCCTAATGGCATAGTCAACCATGCTAATTACATTATAAATAAAGTCAAAAGGTCGAGCACAAATGACAAAAATGCCCCCATTTGGCCGAATTCAACATAGTCCCAAAATGGGGTGAAATCGGGTCAAAAGGGTGCTGGTGCTGAAGCTGCTCTGCTATGCTTCAGTCTGAGCTGATCTGGGTCAAATGAAATAGCTTGGGGACCTCTCTGGTTATGTCCATATGTGTCTCTAGTGTGCACTTGACTTGGTTGCTGCAACTGGTCACATAGCTCTAAGCTAGTCCCGCAAAGGCCTCTCTGATCTTCTTTGCTCTTTGGCGTGTGATTGGCCCTGTTGGCAACTGCATGGGTTCTTCCAAGTTGTTAGCTGCATCCTGTAATGTCTCTGGTGTGGTTGGACTCATGTCAAATGGTAAAGCTCAACAATACCTGCTTTGTCACACTTATTTCCCCACAATCATTTAACCACTGCAACTTGTAAGGCTTCGGGTGTCTCAAGCAACTCAACCACAATTAAGGGTGGCAGTTTAGCCCGCGGCCCGGCGGGCTTTGGCCCGGCCCGGGGTGGAAAAAGCCCAGGACTAGGCATGGTAGAGATTCCATCTTTGTAGTGGTTGATAGGTTCAGTAAGATGGCACACTTTATAGCATGTCATAAAACTGATGATGCCACTAACATTGCTGACTTATTCTTTAGAGAAGTGGTACGACTCCATGGAATTCCACGGAGCATAGTTTCAGATCGTGATGTTAAATTTCTTAGTCACTTTTGGAAAGTTTTATGGGGTAAGTTAGGAACAAAACTTTTGTATTCTACTACTTGTCATCCCCAAACTGATGGACAGACTGAAGTGGAATAGGACTTTGACTCAGTTATTGCGTACTATTGTCTCTAAGAACTTGAAAACTTGGGAGGATTGTTTGCCTTTTGTTGAATTTGCATATAATCGTAGCATTCATTCTTCTACATCTTATTCACCATTTGAAATTGTTTATGGTTTTCAACCACTAACTCCATTAGATTGTTACCATTGCCTGTTGATGAGCATGCAGGGTTAGATGGAAAAAAGAAAGCTGATTTGGTGAAACACATACATGAGAAAGCAAGAGAGCACATACAACGAAAGAATGAACAATATGCTTATCATGCCAATAAGGGAAGAAAACGTGTGGTATTTCAACCTGGAGATTGGGTTTGGGTACACATGCGAAAGGAAAGATTTCCTGAACAGCGTAAATCCAAGCTACAACCGAGAGGGGATGGTCCATTTCAAGTCTTGGAACGGATTAATGACAATGCATACAAGCTGGATTTACAAGGTGAGCATAATGTGTCTGCGAAATTTAATGTTTCTGACTTAACTCTTTTTTATGCAAGTACAGATTCGAGGTCGAATCCTTTTCAAGAGGGAGGGAATGACATGAATCCAAGAACTCAAGGAACATTAGATCCTTTGCAATTGCCAACAGGCCTAATCACACGCCAAAGAGCTAAGAAGATCAGAGACGCAATGGCGGGGCTAGCGCAGAATGCCATGGTCGAGTGTGACAGACAACTCCGGGGCATATTGGCGTCACATGAGGGCTTCAATGGAGTGGGTCCGAAGCTATTTCACTTGACCCAAGTCATACCAGAGTAACGCACCAGCAATCTTAAAGCCGAGTATATTTTTAACGGATCAAGCCGATTCAAGCCCGACACTAAATATTCGGCCAAGACAAGACTTATTGGACTTTATGACACATCATTATGCCTTTATACATGGAATCCACGAATTTGGAGGACTTTTGGTGCAAGGAAACAACTTTAGACAAATTTGGAAAAGTTTTCCACATTTGTTGACTTTTATGATTTTGTGTTTTTGCTTTAGACTTTTTTGGCAAAGTTATTTATTAAGTCTTTGTTTGTTATTGATTAAGTCTTTGTTTCTTTTGACTTTGTGTTTGTTATTAAATGTCTATTAAGGGCATGGCCATTTAATAGCCATTAGTTATCAACTTAGGGTGTTTTGGTCATTTTGCACCCATTAGGGTTTATTTCATTGTACTATTTAAACTCATTTCATCTTAATGAGAAGCTAATCACCAAATTTCGAAATTCATCTCCATTGAGAGCTTGGCTTTTGTCCAAAAATTGCTTAAGGGAGGGATTCCCCTATTTCATGCAATCGACTTATCTAAGGCGTGGCAACCTTACTACTGGCGTCTCCGTGCTAGCAGAACACTTCAAGGAATCATCTTAAGGGTTCTCAAAGACAAGTTCTTTGTGGGTCTTTTTGTGGCCTTGGAAGGGTTTTGTTCCTACAAAATCAAATTCGCGGTTCTTGGGGTTCTGTCCGCTGCGAGGGGTTTGCTTGGCCTAATCCTCCAAGTGAGTTCCGCGTCAGAGACGCCACTAAGTTTGCCAAAATTATATAAGTCGATTCAAACTTAAAAAGGGGAATCCCTCCCTTACAAGAATTCGGCCATAGTCAAAGCTTTAAGTTTTTGAGTTTTACAAATTTCGTTCATTGTCCTCAAAATGAAAAAGAAAGAAAAAGCTTAAATAGTGTTACAAAGAGAAACCCTAAAGGCATAAAGACAACAATGCCCCTAAAGGCTAAATTACAAAAATATCAAAGTCTTCAAGTCTTCAAAGGCCTTTTGAAGCTTCATTCAAAACTGATTTGGGCCAAGTGAAGTGGCTTTGGGCCCTCTCTATTGAAGCCCACATGCGTCTCTATTTGTTTGTTGCAATCGGCCATAAAACTCTGAACTAATCCCGTCATTGCTTCTCTGAGTCTTTTGGTCCTCTGCCTTATAATTGGCCCTTCTCTGGTACTTGTAATGGGTCTTTTGCTTTGTTGTCGGCATGGATCATATCAGATCGATTCAAACATGGGAAGAACTTAGGGGTCTCATGAGAAAGAGGTTTATACCCAACCATTACTATAATGAGTTGTATCAGAAACTATAGCATTTTTATCAGGGGACCAGGAGTGTTGAGGACTATTACACAAAGATGGAAGTTGCCATGATCAGGGCAAATGTAGTTGAGGATGAAGAGGCTACTATGGCTCGGTTTCTAGGGGGCTTGAATAAGGAGATTGCCAACATGGTGGAGTTACATCATTATGTTGTTTTGGAGGATTTGCTTCACATGGCTATCAAGGTAGAGAGGCAACTCAAGAAAAAGTCCACATCCAGATTTGGTACTCAGGCTACTTCTCTGCATGGAAGGGGAAATGGGTTCCGAATGAGAAGCATGATGGAGGATTTGACAAGCCTAGAAGCGAGTTCAGTGGAGGCTTTAATAAGCCTAGGGTCGAACCTAGTGCCAAGGGTAAAGAGGCTGCAAAACCAAGCAAAACTAGACTAAAACCTGAGGGTAGAACTACTAGAACTAAGGATGTCAAGTGTTTCAAATATTTGGGCATGGGACATTATGCTTCACAATCTCCCAATAGGCGTACCTTAGTTATTGATAAGAAGAGTGGAGAGGTGTACTCTACTGATAGTGAGGTTGAGGATGATATGCCGGAGTTGGAGGATACTAGTGACCATGAGGGGCTGCATACCCGCTGGATAACTTGTCCTTAGTTGTCAAACGTTCGGAAATTGAACAGTTCAGTTTCTGGGCTGCGATTCAATGGCTGTTTGGTTCAGATCTGGAATTTTGGGACAAAAATTCTGGATCAAGATGAGGAGAGCAGAAAAAAATTTCAAGGTTCATCCCGGGTGCCTAAGCCGTTTCCGCTGCGCAAGGGAAAATGTTCCTTACACGTACATGATTTATATCATGTATCATGTGTCCCATAACATAATAGTCGTCAAGATTACCAGGGTATTATTATTATTAATGGGATTTTTTTTTGGATAAAGTAAGTATTATTAATAATATATTTTGTCACACATATAACTTTATATTATTTTTAATATAAGGTTTTTCATTAAAAAAATGATTATGAGATAATCATTTAATTTAATGTAAATATTAAATTATTAAATAAATCATTTATAGAATTAAATAATTTTAAAATATGATTTTAAAAATTCAATATTACGTAAATGGTATTTATATTTTTTTATTTTGGCAACTAAATATTGTAATGATAATAATTACAAAAATTTGTTGTTAAAAAAAAGGGTGGGCTGGCCGAATTTGTCTAAGGGGAGAGGAATGGTTTTGTTTTATCCTCAGTATAAAAGGATAAGTGTATTATCTTTTTACCCCTAATTCAATTTGTGAAACCCTAGCCACCTTATAATTTTCTAAAATTCTCTCAAAAGTGAAGGAAAAGAAAAATAGAAAAGGAAAAAAAAATTTGAGTGGGTGACAAATCATAGTTCAATCTCTAAAGTGTTTAGGGATTTCATTCTTGTAAGTTTAGCCCACACTAGTTTTTCTTGGTTGCGAGACATAGCACGGAAGGCCATTCGGAATTGAAACAAAAACCTCATCTTCTTCTTTTTGGCTTCACTCAACAGTGAGCAGTAAGTTTTGCTCATTGTTGCATCTCAACACTTGTTTCAGAGCTTAATTTGTCTTTATTTTTATCTAGAAAATTTTAGGAAAACAAATGGGGTGTTTCAAGGGCATTGTTGGGCTTGTTGGTGAGACAGTGAGCGCATAATGGGTGCTCAACGATTCAAAGGTTGATTTGGGTGTGCAGTGAGCGTATAATGGGTGCTCAACGGTTCAGATCTGAGTTGTTGTTCGAGGGCAGTTCCTGGGCTAAAAAATAATTAAAAATAGAAGAAAAATATATGACCAGGGGCTGGTCAAATTCGGCCATCAAAGGGAGATGGAAGTAAATTTTTCCAAGCTGATCCCAATGCATAAGCCGCTTCCACTGGGCTAGCAAATCGATTCCTACAATATTATCTTAGAAGAAGGCATTTATGTAGATCCCCAAAAGGTTGAAGCAGTTATGAAATGGGATAGACCGAGAATGGTGACAGAGATTCGGAGTTTCCAGTGATAAGCAAGCTACTACCGTTGTTTTATTAAGGATTTCTCTATTATTGCTACTTCGATTACTCAACTGACGAGAAAGAAGGTACCGTTGGTATAAACTGATGATTATGAGACGAGCTTCCAAACTCTGAAGAAGAAATTAACTATTACACTGGTACTTACTCTACCGTCTAGACTTGATGGATATGTGGTTTATACTGATGCATCACATCAAGGATTAGGATATGTAGTGATGCAGCATGGGAGAGTGATTGCCTATGCCTCGAGAAAGTTGAAGACTCATGAGAAGAATTATCTCACCCATGATCTAGAGATGGCAGTGATTGTACATGCTTTAAAGATTTGGAGGCATTATTTATATGTTGCTAAGTGTGAGATTTATACTGATCATAAGAGTCTGAAATATTTTCCCACTCAGAAAGAGCTGAATTTGAGGCAAAGACGTTGGATAGAGTTCTTAAGTGACTAAGATTGTACTATTAATTACCATCCAGGAAAGGCCAATGTAGTTACTATGCCCTGAGTATGAAGAATGTAAGTAAACTATAGTTTTTGAGGGCCAGAGAGAGGTGTTTAAAGAGATGGCAGTGTTACGTTTGACTTTCGAGATATCTGACAATGAAGGTCTTCTTGCCCATATGAAGGTCTGGCCTACACTACTAGATAGACTCAAAATAGCATAGAGTGAGGATGATCAATGTGGAAAGTGGAGAGCAGAGATTGCAAATAATGAGAATACTACCTTCAGACTGAATTCAGATGCCATATTACTTTTTGGTGATAGAGTGATGGTACAAACCTACAGAAACACTTTAGCAGGAGATCTTGGATGAGGCTCACGATGCCCCATACAATATGCATCCTGGGAGCACCAAGATGCATCAAAATCTGAAGAAGACACATTGGTGGTTGGAAATGAAGAGAGAGATTTCAGAGTTTGTATCTCGATGTTTGGTTTGTCAGCAAGTTAAAA
Organism: Zanthoxylum bungeanum; assembly: GCA_019454045.1. NCBI lineage: Eukaryota > Viridiplantae > Streptophyta > Magnoliopsida > Sapindales > Rutaceae > Zanthoxylum > Zanthoxylum bungeanum. The sequence goes on from SKCR01021646.1 coordinate 361,973, forward strand.
CAGAACATCAGTATCTAGCCGGATTACTCTAGCCTCTACTTATACCTGAGTGGCCATAGGAAAACAATGCGATGGATTTTGTAATAGGGATGTCGAGGACACATAAAGGTTTTTTTTTTTTTTTGCTAAAGTAAGTGTATTAACCAAAAGAAAACAAACAAGAGCAAAGGGGCATACCCCAGACTACTAGAGAGGACAGGCCCTCCTAGAAGAAAAGCCAAAGGCTACAAGCAAAATAAGATTAACAGAAGATGTCATCGGGCAAGTGCCAGGATAGATGAAGCCATTTATTGTCATAAGATGGATTTACCTTCTGTAAAAAGCTAGCACGATTTCGAACATCAAAAACAATATCACTAAGCAGAACAGATTCAGGCCGAAAAGACGCATCATGAGTGCGGGCATTCCTCTCCCTCCAAATATGGTAAACTGACGCAGCAAAAGACAGCCGAACAAGAAGATGACGTAAAGAGGCGTCAGAAAACCGACACATCAATTCAACCGTCTGAAGCCAATCTCGACAACTCCAATCTAACCCACACATAGCCAGCACAGTCGACCAGACCCTCGAAGAGAAGAAGCACTGGAAGAAAAGATGATTGATATCCTCACTTGAACAACCACAAAGAATACATCACGTGCAAACAGAGATACCGAACCTCATCAAACTATCCTAAGTACAAAGGCCTCCCTAAATAGACATCCAAAGCAAAAAGGAATGGCGGGGAATTGCCTTCCGGAACCAAACAACTCGAGACCAATGCACCAAGGTTCCCCTTGTCCGCTTGGCATTCCAGGCACTATCCACTGAAAATCTCCCTCTACTATCATCCTCCCAAACCAGCTCAACCTCTCTCATACTAGAAGGATTCAGAAAATGGGCTCGAGCCAAATCAACAAGGGCGGCAAACCTAGATGGGGGCCACCTCCAAGAAGAATAAAAAATAATGGAAGTAACTATAGCCATCTTATCCAAGCCAGAGTCATAAATCACTCTCTCTCACTCACCCAACGATCCACAATCGGACCCATAGGATGCCAAAAATCAAACCATAATAAATTCTTCTCACCATTCCCAATCCTAACTATCATCCGCCGCCATCTGTAGGGCAAGGCACCTCCAAAAAACTTCTCCCCCTCAACAAATAAGACTGAACCCAATTCAACCAAGAAGAAACATGGCCAGAATAAAGAAACCAAATGTGCTTAACAATAGCCGCTCTATTCCAAGTATACAATCTCTTAATCCCTAACCCCACCTCCTTTAGAGGTAAACAGACTCTACTCCAAGCCACTCTCGCCCCAGAAGACGTGAGCTCACTACCCTTCCTAAGGAAAGAATGGATAATCGTCTCCACCTTCCTAATAATAGACTTAGGAAGAATAAATAAAGAAGACCAATAAACTTGAATGGAGAACAAAACAGACTTAATGAGCTGAAGCCGCCCCGCATAAGAGAGAAACTTACTACTCCAACTCTTAGCACGCATAACAATATGATCCACAAGAGAAGCACAATCTGAGGCCCGAAGTTTAGTATAAATCAAAGGGACTCTCAGATACCGCACTGGAAGAATCCCTTCTTGGAAGCCCAGAACATGACGCAACTGGCCCTGAAGGGTAGAAGATATACCAGAGGAGAAGAAATGACTTTTAGCTGGATTCGGGATTAAACCTGATAAACCACTGAACTGCCCGAGACAATCCTTGATCAAGGAAACCGAGGAGGCATCCGCTTTACAAAAAATCATAAGGTCATCCGCAAAGCAAAGATGAGTGAGACGGTCCTTAGAATAACGCCCATGGAATTTGAAACCCTGATTAAGAGCCATTTTATGAAGTAAGCATGATAGAACTTCCATAGCCAAAACAAAGAGATAAGGAGACATAGATCACCTTGTCGCAACCCGCGACCCCCGAGAAAAAAAACCATGCAACTCCCCATTAATAGACACAGAACACCTAGTAGAAGTCATACACTCTGAATCCAACCCACCATCCTCTCTGGAAAACCAACAGTCCATAAAACCTCAACCAAAAAGTCCCGAACGAACAGTGTCATAAGCTTTCATCAAGTCAATCTTAAGAGCACATCTCGGGGAACCACCAATCCGATGATAATTTCGAACCAATTCTTGACACAAAAGAATGTTGTCGCTGATACGCCTACCCGCAACAAAAGCAGTTATGATGCAATTTGGGTGATAGTAGATCAATTGTTTAAATTTGCCCATTTTCTACCAATTCCAGTTACATGGGGATCAGAGTGGCTGGCAAAACTGTATGTTGAGCAAATTGTGCAACTACATGGTATACTACTATCGATTATATCAAATAGAGATGCCGGATTTACTTCTCATTTTTGGCAGAGTTTCCAAAATTCTATGGGGTCAAAGATTTATATGAGCATTGCATTCCACCCAAAAACTGATGGACAATAAGAGAGGACTATTCAGACATTAGAAAGTTTGTTGAGATCATGTGTATTTACGTTTACTGGAAGTTGGCACGAGCATTTACATCTAATAGAGTTTGCCTACAACAACGGCTTCCAAGCTAGTATCGGTATGGCTCTATTTGAGGCTATGTATGAGAAGAGATGTAGGACTTCTGTTTGTTGGGGCGAGGTTGGAGATAGACAGATTCATGGTTTGAATTTGGTGGGTAAAATATTAAAGTGGGTCAAATTGATTCGAGCTAGATTGTTAGAGGTGCAAAGTCGACAGAAGAGTTATGCTGATAAAAGAAAGAAGGATCTTGAGTTCCAAGTGGGGGATAAAGTTTTCTTGAAATTCTCGCCTTGGAAGAGAGTACTGAGATTTGGTTGGAAAAGGAAGTTGGCACCATGTTATATTGGCCCTTATGAGATTTTGGAGAGAATAAGCAAGTTGGCATATCATTTAGCAATACCACCGGAAACTGGAAAGAATTCATAAAGTATTTCATGTATCAATGCTGAAGAAATATGTATCAGATCCTACTCACATCTTGGAGAGCCAACCGTAGAGTTGAGTGAGAACCTAACATATGAAGAAAAGCTCGTGAAGATCATAGATCGAAAGGTTCAGGAGTTGAGATCCAGACGTATTCCATTTGTGAAGCTCATGTGGTCTAATCATCACATTCAGGGGGGCGACTTGGGAAGTGGAACAGGATATGAGAGAGAAATACCAAAAATTATTCCAGGAATGAGAAGTTTCGAGGATGAAATTTTTTTAAGGTGGGTAGATTGTAATGCCTCATTTTATTATTCCATTATACTTTTTTTTTCATTTTCTATTTAAACCTAACTAATCCCCACCCCCCTATTATCACAACTAATGTGTTTATTTTTCCCCTAAATCACACAAAACAATCATCACCCACCTCTTACGCTACTAACCCACAACCACTTCCATTAATAATCAAACAACACCTAAGCTTTTGTTTTGATTTTGATATGATCCAAGAGTGGTATGAAGTGCAGAGTGTTGAGCTATTAACATAGGAAAATTTGAGAGCATTTCTAGGGAGTATTTTGAGAGAAAAATGAAACCAGTACAGAGAGAAACAGTTAGAGAGAGAAAGTCTATCCAGAGAGAGAAAATATCTCATTCGATATTGTCCGATCTCCATTTCCGGTAAGTGACCACATCTGGAGAATCCTCTCGATGAGACGAATCCAACGGCATGGGTCGGCCACTGAGAAGACGTCGTACACACCCTCACGAGCCTGCACGTAACGATGCGTCTCCTCCTCCACGCGCCCATACGCCACAGCGTGTGTTACCTCACCTTCTGAACCAAAATCTCCCCCTCGTCAAGATACGCAGTGTGGACATTTTGTTTGCCCAAATCTGACCTTTGGTTGTTGAGAAATTAGCCAAAATGATAGTTATCATCTTTTGTTCGTTCGTTGGTAACCACTATCATCATTGTGATCCTTGTGACGTATATTGACCATTGGTTCCTTCATTGTGAAATTTGGAGGTCGTTGGAGCTTGGTACGTGATAGTTACCGTTTAGGGGGTGTAAACATAATATTTTGAAAATTTTGGACAAAATTACATATTACCATGATTTCCTGTAATTATGTAAAATCTGACTTTTATAGGTTAATAAGTAATATTTGAGAGTTTTAGGACTATACGAACATAGTAGACAAGTTTTTGGGTTAAATTAAAATTTAGAAAGTTTGGGGGTAAAATCATAATTTTAGTAAAATTAAGGGATCTGATCGTAATTTTATATTTTTCAGATCTTAGTGAGGATATAGACATATATAGAGGACTTTTGTGTGGATTGAGATAAATACAACACACGATGATTTCATTAACATAATTGTTTGTTGATTGATGTTTGTCGTGAAAGTCAAATATATTATATATATATATTATTGTATAAATATAGTTATATATATGAGTATATATTTATATCTATATATTGAGATATTTATTGAGTTATTGAAAGCATGAGAAATATAAATTCGTGAATGTTGAGGTGAGATTGATGGATTGGATGTGAGATTTGATTGTATTGAATGATATGTGTTGTTATGCTATGGTGTCGGATTTTGTATAATAGTGGTCGGAGATGAGATGAGATGAGCTGAGTTGAGATGAGAAGATAGAGCTCATGAGAGACTATGCGATGTTAAACATAATTAGTGGTGGAGCGTGTTTCAGTTCCCACTTATACATTTATGTGAGATGATATGGCGGGAAGTGCTCTCTCATTGGTTTCAATCCACTATTATACTTTACCCGAATTAGCAACCATGTTTGATGGATGTTTGTATTGTTGTGAGTATGATTGTTTGAGATGATGCTTATTATAATATATGTTATTTTCAAATATTATTATATTTATATATACACACACACACACACACACACATATACATATATATATATTTTATTTGTGAGGCCATGTTGAGAGTATGAGAGTTTTACTTACTGGGCTCTTTAAGTTCACCGTTTTTTCCCAAACATTCCAGGTAGTTCGCCAGCACAGTAGTAGCAATACCAGGATTTGATCCACATGCCACAGTCATTTTTTAGGTTGGTCCAAACTTTTAGGACATTATTCAATAGTTATAACGACCGAAAATTTCGGCTACTTTTACATTGGGAGACGAGTGTTATATAATATAAATTATGCTCGAGCACATATAAATTCATGGAACGACTTTGGGGATAATCGGTGAATTCCTCGAAATTCTGATACGAAACTGTATTATATTTCACTTCGAGCATCCCATGGTATTTGGGCCGTAACATTCTCATACGAACTCCAATTTTTATGAATATTATATCGCCGGAAATTTGAGACCGAGACTAAAATTTCCGCGTTGAACAGTTTTCCAAATTCAAAGCAGAAGTAGGTTAAAAATACGACTCAAAAATTGGGGTGAATAGTACTTGAGGATGAGTCTAGACAATTCTTAAAACTTCTCAATTTTTCCAATTTTATTTCATTAAATTATACACAAAAATTATCAAACAAGTCCTAGTATATACATGTGATACTATTCACATTTCATAATAGAAAAAGAAGAGAAGAAAATGTGAAGAAGAGAAAGAGGATGGAGAAGAGAAGAAAAATGAAGAAGAATGAAATAAGAGAAGAAAGAAAAGAGAGAAGAACGGAGAAGAAGAAGCAAAGAAGAAGATGAGCAACAATTAAGGCTTGAAGAAGTGATGGAAATCAAAGGAAAATAGGTGAGAAAAACATGACCCATATTGTAATACTTTGAGTTTTTATGATTCGATATTTGTAGCATGTTTAGAATTTGAGTATGATGATGATTAAGTGATTGTTGTGCTAAGAAATGGTGATTGGAGAAACCCCCCACTTGTTAAATGTTTGGGTATAAACTAAGTGAAGTTCATAAAATAAATATAAGTTGATATTGAGTGAAGAATTGATAGTGTTGTGGATGTTTATTAAGTCTTTATTGAATGGTTTGTGTAATAAATTAGATATAGTAGTATTGAGGATGTATTTGGGTAAGATGGATTTGAGAAAACAAGTGCATAAAGCTGGAAATCAAGTGCGCGTCGCGCGTCCAAGGGGTCCGCGTCGCAACGCGTACTAGAAAATTTTGGCAGATTCGTTTCTGGATTTGCTGCGTCGCGATGCGCAAGGACTTGCATCATGATGCGACTTGGAAATTTTAGTTCATACGTTTCTGGAATTTTGTGTGTCGCGACGCCCAAGGTCCCTCGTCGCGACGCGAAAACAGAATTTTCCCCAAATTAATTCTAATTCATTCCAGATTCACCCTAGCGTGTTAAAGGCCATCTTAATGGACTCGTGTTAGCCCGTATACAAACACTATATTTTAGTACAGATGTCATGTATCTTGAAATGGTAATAAGTGTTAATATGATTAAATCGAAGCATGCTCCACGACTTATATTCTAATTGAGTTTCTCAATTATAGATCATCGTAAGAACCGTGATTCCCTTCGATGAGTGACATAGCACTAGCCAAATTTCAGACCTGTGAGTGGACACTTTTCTTTAAAATTGACTTTTATTATATTATTTTCCATATCAGACTTACTTTTACGCTTCTAGGGCGTTAGATGATTTTATTGCAGTTATTTTATGAAAGATCATGTTTTAAGTTATATTTGAAAAAGAAATGTTTTCAAAGCCTAGTTTTATGATTTTTCAAGACATGAGAGAAAAACCTACCTCAGTTTGTAACTTGATTCAGTTATGGAATTGACGGAGAGCACATGTGCACATGTAGAGGACTGGGGGGACGGTGATACGTAACGCCCCCAGATCCTAGTTCAGGACTAGGGATGACAGATGCCCCTAGATCCTAGTTTCAGAACTTTGAGGGTAGCATAGATCTGCACCCACAGTTCTAGTTTTAGAGACATGAGTGGCATGCTTTGGGGGACAACGATACGTAAGGCCCCAAAGTCATGGATTTGCACTCCTGGCTCTAGTTAGGTGTATGGGGATGACAATACGTAAAGTTTTTAGATACAGAGATCAGTTTTTAGAAACGATTTTCAGACACAGTTTCTAGAAAAAGTTCCAGAGAAAATTTTCTAGAAATAAATTAGAGAATGCAGTTTATAAGAGTTTCCCAGAAAAGCAAGTTTTAGAAGAGTTTTCCAGAAAGAAAGAAGTCGTTTTCAGTTTATGAAAGACTTTAAGAAAATATGAGTTTTACAAAAGAGTTTTCAGAAAAGATTTACAGAAAAAAGTTCAGAGTTTTCAGATCAGAAAAGAGTTTTTCATATTAAGCTATTTCTGAACTTTAGTTTTTAAACCAAATGTTTTTATAACAGTATTTTCAGTTTTCGTCCACTCATTTAGATCGTTCAAATGATCTAACCCTCTCCTAGTGTTTTATTTGCAAGACCCTGGAGGACGAGCTCAGGAGGATGGATACTGATAGCAGTCACTAGAGGGTCTGAGTCCACCAGAATGTGTATAGAGTTTCAATATTGTCAGAGTCAAAGTAAAAGTTATATGTCATGCATTGTATAGAATAAGTTATTGTAATTTGCTAATGTGTTTATGAGTTTTTTTAGATGCATTTCATGTTGATGAGTCGGGGCAATGGTCCCTATGCATGAGAAAGTCAGTTGAGATTAGCTCAGTTAAGATATTTACAAACAAATAGTCAGAGGCTCATGGGGATATTACGGTATATTCCCTACCGGTGGCATCTTCCGGATTGGGATATTACAAAGATGGTATCAGAGCAAGGTCTAGGGAGTCAGTGACTGCAGCGGGCAGAGTGTTGGGGCCTGGTGTACGCAGTATATCCGGGATACCCATATACGAGGCACTACCTCTCCAGTATTCGTTCCTCGAGTACGTCCTCAAGCTCCATAGACAGGTTAGTAAGCATGCCCAAGGCTATCTAAGTTGCTTCCTAATAAGTCACCCTAATTCTCACTCTAGTTATGAATCATTTCGTTATTATTCAAGATTAAGTTGAGCTACAAACCTAGAAAGTACAAGTATTAACGATAATTACTTAGTGGAGTGGGAATAGAAAGCTATAAGAAATGAAGAAAAGATGTATATAGGTTTAAACGGCCAGAGACAGAAAAGTAAAGAGACTGAAAGAAATAGTAAAATTCTAAGGACACCCACCCAAGAAAGTAGAAAGAAAAAGAGAAAGCTAGAAAGAAAAATAGGAAAGATACCTAGATGTTAAGTAACCAGAGACAGTAAGTGGGGAAGATACAGAAGTAGATGATAAAGAGAAATCTATAAGAAAAGTAAAAGGATGAGGTACAGATGATCTAAGAAATCCGAGGTAGTAAAAATATAAAGGTACAGAAAAGATGATCCAGATAACGCCAGAACTTGTGGTAGTAAAGAGCATATAGCAAGCCTGAACAAGAGTAAAATGTTGAGTAAACTTGAGTAAAATTTCTTATTTTCTAGTAAGATTCCTTCTCCAATAGAAACTCCACCAGGTAGACGCAATAGCCATAAGCATCTCTTATAAATAGCAAAGTTTCCCCCGAATAGTGAATATATATTCACAAAAAGAAGAGAAGTAAAGATCAAGATTAGTTAATGGAGTTTCCAGTAAACCCAAAACTATCATTAAAGGTATGGAAGTTCTGGATACCCAAACCTAGAACCGTGAACAAGTAAAATAAAAGACGTAAAGAGAAGTGATTAGTTACCCTAACCAAAGAAATGGATATAGATAAGACCCGACTTAACCAAATCCTCGTCACCCAGTGATTTCAAAAAGGAAGTTGTCCTTACGAAGTCTATCACATACCTACCTTACATGAGTAATAGACTCTATCAGGACACAAAGTACCAGAACAATGATCACGATAACCATCGAGACGTAGAGGCTTGCCCCATCATTTTCCAGTTTAGATAAAAGCAGTTGTAAGAAAACCCAACGAACGTCTACCCTAAAAACAGAAACATAAGACATGAGAAGATAGATCATCTAGAAAAAAGACCTAGAAAACCTCCGAGCTAGAAAAGAGATAACTCATTATAGTCCACAGAATAGACCAGCCATAGTAGAACTCGTAGATCCGAACAATATCAATAGAAACCCAGGTGAGCTTAGAGAAGACAGACCCATGAGATTGAAGGTTCTCATGAGTTAACAAGATTACCAGCACGAACAAATAAAAAAAATGGCATAGTCGTAACCGATAATAAGATCAGAGAGCAAAGACCTAGAAAATAGACCATAAGGCAAGAGATAGGATAAGTAAGTACATAAGCAGTAAGAAAGACCAATATCTATAATAGCAGAGATAACAAAATTTAAAGACAATGATGCAGATGGAACCTCGGTATAATTAAAAAAAGGTTGTGAAAACCTTAAGACTTAGAGTAGTCGGTGCATACCCTAGTAGAATAAGCAATGACTCTTCTGTTTAGTAGCTCCGGCCCTAGTAAGTGTGTATATACCCAACTAGATCATTGTTGGATTTAAGCAATTAACAGAAACTTGTATATTCAGATACCCAAAGAAATCGTGTATTCACCCCTAATTTAGAGCCCAACGTAAGAATGAATAAGTAAAGAAGAGCATTGGACAAGATAAATAGATTATGTGACAGCCAAACCCAAAAGCTCAACAGGACCTAGATAAGGATCAGAAGATTGTAATACATTGAACGAGAAAAAGTAGCTTGTAGTCACAATAAGATTAGCCAAGCACAAAAGGGATAATCTGATTCATAGTAGGGCAGAAAGCTTTCAAGGAAGTAAATGTTGGGGTTTTGGGCGGTAATTCGGGTAAATGCAGCGGAATGCGAAAATCAAAATTTTCCGATTTCAATAATTTTTCTTGGGTAATTAAAATAAAAATCAATACTTAAAAATTGAAATTTTTACCCAAAAATCATATTTTTCAGTAGTTACTGTTTTGCCCTAAAACTTTGTATTTTTATCATTTTAGTCCAAAATTGTAAAATACAATTCTAATTGATTCCAAATCAATACCAAAATGATTTATACATGTCTAATACATGAAAATACAATTTGCAACTCAAATAAACCGAATTTCCAGAAGTTTTCCATGAAATACTTTCAAGAATTTACAATTTGGTCCTTTTTGTTCAAAACATGTCAAGATCAAATCCAAAAATTCCCAAATTTAATATACATCATATATACATCAAATTTCATCACATATATGAAAAGCCCCAAATTTGGTGAAGGTTAAAAACCCTAATTTTATAATTTCACAAATTAACAAAATTAACACCAAATTAATCAAATTCAAGACTTTAATTCAATTCCCACAACACCAAAACAAGTCTCACCATCATGAAACAACTCAAGAACATTTCTAGGTCAATCATGAGTGGCTAAGTAACTCTAGAATGACAACTAACCATCGCAAAAGAAAGCTTTATAAACAATTTTAAGCATTCTAAATTAGCATACATGCTTCCATCTTTCAATCAAGCTCCCAATCATCAAAACACAACCATAATAAAGTAGATAAGAAACTAAGCTACACATGTTGAAGCTTATGATCTTAGAAACAATTTTCAAGAAGAAGAAAGTATGAAAATCCTTACCAAATTTCCAAAATATGCAAGCTTTTCTTCTTTCTTCTCTTTCTCACTTTGTATTTGATTTTTTAGGGTTCTAGAATTATAAAACAAAAAAGAAAAAATTGCCTTATATAATTTCCCAAATGACCGAATAAAGAGAAAAAATAATAGCTATAATTTTTCAATTTTTATTTCAATAAATTGGAAATGATTTAATTTTATTTGTGGTAATAAATCATCAAATAATTCAATCCTTATCACAAATAAACCAATTAAATCATGCCAAATAAACCAATCAAAATGGGCCATAAAAACTAATCAAATTAAGCCATTTAGTTTACTTAATAAAGTAAACTAGATATTAATATTAATTAACTTAATTATTTATTATTTAAAGAATCAAATAATTAAATACAAATATCTCAAATATATGTATTATATTTACATTAAATAATCAAAATACATATATTAAAAATAAATATCAAATATCACAATTCGACATTTAATAAATGGCCGATAAGATCTCAAAAGCATGTATCCTTCGTTTAACCGTTAAACGACTTATAAATAATCAGTATTATTTATAAAAGTTGCCCTAGAGCCCTGCGAGTATATCTCATAAGTGAGACTCTATATGTTCAGACATATCCGTCACAAAATCCAATTTCGTGTCCATAATCTACCCACCCGTAAATTATGACGAACACAGATAAAATCTTTGAACCATACAGGTCAAGGTCACTGCATACGTATAATCCTTTCGTCACAGGTATCCAGATTATCCCAGAGATATAGATATAAACATCAAATCTCTTTAGGTATAATCCCGTCGACGATTCTATTAGTAATCTCTTAAATAACACTTAGAATTGATTACTACAGAGTACCACGAGCCCATGGATTTAACAGATTTCTAATTCCATAATGGATACCTATGCTCTGTACACAGAACTGACAGATCATATCTTGATACGCACAGGATATCCTGAGGATCAGTTCACACCCAACAAACAAGCGGAGGTCTGATCTAAATAGATCGGTGACGTGACTGCCATCAAGGTATGGACGATACCTCATACATCCACAATGGTATCTCAAGTTGAAGGATCACTATGCTCACTCAACCCGAGAAGATTCTTATTGACATTGGTGTACCATATATTAATAATCTTCGGTAAGTCGTTCAGTATTTATCTGATATAAACACCTACGTGTCTATACGAGTCTCCTGAGACTCATGGTTCATTGAGAAACCATTAGAATCCAACATTCCAATATACGACACGTACCGGTCTCAACGGATTTACTTACTGACCAAGTAATTGTAAACCTTGACCAGGAACAGTTAAAGAATGATATTGTTATGATACTGTTAATTGTCAGTTGTGACGTTTTTACAACTGTATCATAACCAATCACTCGATGGTCATTTACATCTTTACCATATAATAAAAGAATTTATATTACAGAAACTGTTTATTTTATTCATTAATAAAATATATACAAGAGTATTTACAAGGAAATACATAAGAAATTGGCGCTCAGAGCACCAACTCTAACAGTAAAGGCTCAAAAGAGTAGGAGAATAAGTAAGCATCATATAACAATACAGAAGTAAAGTATCTAACTTATAAAAAGTTCCCACTATACCAGAAAAGAAAGGATTAGTAAGAATATATTACCCAAGCTAAAGATACAATAGTGATATCATAATTAGTTGTAAATATAGAGTTTCCAAGGGAGAGGAGACCTAAGAGAGTCAGGAAATCGAGATAATGAGGAAATCCAAGTAACAGAGCAAAACTTAGTAAGAAAGTATAACAGAGGAACACTTTATCCAAAAAAAAAGTATAACAAAGGAAGTATGGTAGGAGTTTGAGAGAGTATGAACCTTATGAAGTTCTCAGTAAGCGGTAGTATATCCAATAGCCAGAGAGAAATTATGGATAAAGTTGAAAGAGATAGTCCAGATGGCTGGTAACAAAAGAACCTAAGTTTGAAGTTAACACCAGATATGTAGATAAGAGAGTCCTAAGCTCATAGGTAAGTGGCACACACAACTGCAACACGGGTAACTAGAGAGAATACCGTAACTAGAAATCTCTAGAACAAGCCCCACCCTCCCAACCCTTGTCAGACGACAGCGACAATGATGGACCTCGAAGCTCTCCTTAAGACACTCATAGGAACAAGTCAATGCTTAATGGAAGGAGACCGGAGCATAAAATCTTTCAATATAGTACAAGAGTAGAATAGAAAAGGAAAATAACTCTAAGCAAGAAAAGTATAAGAGAAGTTGTCTAGTTGGAACAATGAAGAGGTAGAGTATTAGTTACCAGAAATAAGAATACAGAAGCATAGCGTTAGACATGGTAAGAGACATGTAAAGATAATATCCTTCTGGTAAGGAAACATGACCATAGATTGCAGAAGTTCCAAGTATAGAATAAAGAAGAAAAGAAGATAGAAGACAAGAAAATACTTGAAGATATGACTGTCCAAGTAAAACGATAATGGAAAAGATATTAAATAGATAATGATAAGGTACACAACTACAAGAATAAACTTTATTAGTTAAGATTAGTAGTAGTACGTGATATTAGATTTTATAAATGTCGAAATAAGACTGAAATTCTATCAGACAGTAACAAAAGAAAGGTATTAAGTACAACTAATGAGTTCCTATGTTGTGTAATAAGAAAAAAATGTAACAAGGAATGGATTTATTGAGGAACAACATGGCGATTCCCAAATGAACTAAAGTGTGAATATATGAATAACTTAAGAAAGAAACTATAAGAATACGGAGGTTAAGAAACAAATTGGTACAAATGAAGGACAATCAGATTTATCTTAGCAACAAATATAAAGATGAAGACAACAGAATCTAGAGGATGAAGCCCATAAGTAATTGGAAGTCAGCAATAAGAAATAGACAGTTAAGTAGTCAAACTAAGAGAATAAAACCTAGTTCAAACTGAGCAAGTAGAACTTGAAACATATTGGGACTAATGTTTTCTATTTGTAATAAGGAGTATCTTTGTATACGATTGTTTCAAGTTATGGTGGACATAAAAGAACCCTAATCTTAAGAGACAAAAAATCACCCTTTAGCATAAGAAGGCGTTGGAAAAGAAGAGATTGAGAATGCACTCAGAAAGCCCATTAAGGGAGTTATAATAAATAAAGGAAGTGAAGAACTTGAGGTATACTTAAGACCAAGGATAGATAAGGTTATGGTTGTGGTACAAAGTATAATAGACCTATGATATCTGCAAGGAGTCACAGAAGCCAAGCAATATTTAAGAGTTGGTAATAACCTAGCAAGAGAATAAGAGAAATAAGTGAAAGACAATTATGGAGTGTCAGATAGAAAGAAGTAACCCCCGGATACATTTTAAGAAAAACAAGAGTTTAGACCTTAAGAAACAAGTTTATATCATGCTACGTTCCCAGAATTTACAGTACCAGGCTCAGTATTAGAAAGGATTCAAAGACGAATCCTATTTAAGAGGGGAGAATTTGTAACGATCGGAAATTCTGGCTACTGTTACATTGTGAGACGAGTGTTATATAATATAAATTATGCTCGAGCACATATAAATTCATGGAACAACTTTGGGGATAATCGGTGAATTCCTCGAAATTCCGATACGAAACTATATTATGTTCCATTACGAGCAGCCCATGGTATTTGGGCCGTAAATTTCTCATACGAACTCCAATTTTTATAAATTTTATATTTCCGGAAATCTGAGACCGAGATCTACAACTTTCGCGTTGAATATTTTTCCAAATTCAAAGCAGAAAGGTCAAAAATGTGACTCACCAATCAGGGTGAATAGTACCCGAGGATGAGTCTAGACAATTCTCAAAACTTCTCTATTTTTCCAATTTATTTCATTAAATTATACACAAAAATTATCAAACAAATCCTAGTATATATGTGATGCTATTCACATTTTCATAATATAAAAAAAAGGGAAGAAAACATGAAGAAGAGAAAGAGGAATGAGAAAAGAAGAAAAATGAAGAAGAAGGAAAGAATAGAAGAAAGAAAAGAGAGAAGAAAGTAGAAGAAGAAGCAAAGAAGAAGATGAGCAATAATTAAGGCTTGAAGAAGTGATGGAAATCAAAGGAAATAGGTGAGAAAAGCATGACCTATATTATAATACTTTGAGTTTGATATTGTAGCATATTTAGAATTTGAGTATGATGATGATTGAGTGATTGTTGTGATAAGAAAATGGTGATTGGAGAAACCCCCAAACTTGTTAAATGTTTGGGTATAAACTAAGTGAAGTTCATAGAATAAAATAAGTTGGTATTGAGTGAGGAATTGATAGTGTTGTGGATGTTGATTGAGGCTTTATTGAATGGTTTGTGTAAATATTAGATATAGTAGTATTGAGGATGTATTTGGTAAGATGGGATTGAGAAAACAAGTGCATAAAGCTGGAAATCAAGTGCACGTCGCGACGCGTACTGGAAAATTTTGGCAGATTCGTTTCTGGATTGGCCACGTCGCGACGCGACCTGGAATTTTTAGTGCATACATTTCCGAATTGTTCGGGTCGAGACGCGCAAGGTCCCGGTCGCGACGCGAAAACAGAATTTTCCACAAATCAATTCTAGTTCATTCCAGATTCACACTAACGTGTTAAGGACATCCTAATGTTGGGGTTGGTGCTCAGAGCGCCAATTCCCGTTGTATTTCCTTGTAAATATTATTGTAAATGTTTTATTATGAATAAAATGACAGTTTCTATAATATAATATATTTTCTTATATGGTAAAGACGTAATAAACCATATAATGATTAGTTATGAAGCAGTTGCAAAAGCGTCGCAACTGACATTGAGTTGTATCATGACAGTGTCATTCTTGGACTGTTTCTGGTCTAGGTTTACACTACTTGGTCAGTAAAGTAAACCTGTTGTGACCAGTACATGTCGTATACTGGAATATATGATTCCAATGGTTTCTCAATGAACAATGAGTCTTGGAGACACGTATAGATGTGTATGTGTTTATAGCGGATAAATACTAAATGACTCACCGAAGATTCTTAATGGATGGTACACCAACGTCAATAAGAATCTTCTCGGGTTGAGTAGCATTTGTGATCCTTCGACTTGAGATACCACTGTGGGCACATGAGACATCTTCCACACTTAGATGACAGTCACGTCACCGATCTATTTAGATCAGACCTCTGCCTGTTCGTTGGGTGTGGACATATCTTTAGGGTGTCCTGTGTGTGTCGAGATCGGATCCGTCAGTTCTGTGTACAGAGCATAGGAAGTCCATATATGATTAACCATGGGCCCGTGGTACACTTTAGAAGTGAGTTCTAAGTGTTCTTTTTGAGATTGCTAATAGAGACGTCGATGAGATTGTCCCCAAGAGATTTGACGTTTATATCTATATCTCTGGGATATATCCGGATACTTGTGACAGATGAATTATACATATGCCATGACCTCGACATGTAGTCATGTATGATTCAGTCTGTGGTCGTCATAATTTACGGGTGGGTAAATTATGGACACGAAATTTGATTTCGTGACAGATATGCCTGAATCTAGAGAGTGTCACTAGTGAAATATACTCGTAGAGTACTAGGGTAACTTTTATGAATAATACTGATTATTTATAAGTCGTTTAAAGCTTAAACGAAAAATACATGCGAATGGACCTAATAGTCATTTCCTAATTATTGTATATATATTTAATGATAGATTTTATTAAATACACACTAATTAAATGTCAAATTGGGATATTTGACATATATCATAAATATATATATGTATTTGGATATTTAATGTAAATATAACACATATATTTAAAATATTTATATTTAAATAATTATTTAATTATTTAATTATTTAATTATTTAATTATTTAATTGTTAAATAATTAAATTAATTAAAAATATAAATATCTTAAGTTTGATATTTATTGGAAATGCCTTGAGTTGCTTTTGTTGACTTGTTGAAATTCATTAAAGTTGTAATGATCAAGTTTGCAAGTTGATAAAGCAAAAATTAAAAGAAACAAAAATTAAATATCTAGATATTTTACACAATTTCGGCCAAGGCTAAATTGGTGGAGGTATATATTGTTTTGTTTCATTTCATTAGGTTAAGGGTTCATAAGTTACAAAAACAAACACAAAAGAGTTGAGAGAAAAGTTTGAAGGCAAAGAAGAAAAGCTTGGAAATCTTTGAGTTTTGTAAGTTTTTCTTTAAATCTTCCAACATAGTAAATATTTCTAACATGCTTAGCTACAACATGTGTTACTAGGATGTTGTCTCTACACTTATAGTCTGTGTTTTAATTGGTTGTGAACTTCAATGAAAGATGTATGCATGTATGGTTATAAAGTAAGTTTGAAATGGTTTCAATGGCTTACTTTTGATTATTTGATAATGATGTTATCATTCTAGAGTTTGTAAGCCACTCATTGATGACCTAGAATTGTTCTTGAGTTGTTTCATGATGGTGAGACTTGTTTGGTGTAGTTTAGATTGAATTAAAGTGATGGATTTAATTGATTTCATAAGATTTGTCAATTTGAGGAAATTATAAAATTAGGGTTCTTAACCCTTTCCAAATTTAAGACTTTTCATATATGTGATGTATTATGGTGTGTATCTGATGCATATTAATTTTTGAGTTGATTGGAATTGATCTTGGCATGTTTTGAACATAAAGGACTAAATTGCAAAAACTGAAAAATCTGGGGTGGTTTCGGCAATTAGACAAAAATAGGGGATTTTGTTGCAATCTGATTTTGATGTGTTGGACATGTTGGAAATCATTTTAGAAATGATTTAGAATCATCCAAAATTGTATTTGACAATTTTAGGACTAAAATTATCAATTTATAAAGTATTGGGGCAATTCGGTAATTACCAAGAAATTTGGTTTCTTGTGTATTTTTTCAGAATTTGATAATTGGATAATAAAATAAATAATTTTATTTAATTGATCCAAGAAAAATTTTGAAATCGGAAAATTTTGATTTTCCGCGATTCCGCTGCGTTACCGGATTTTCGTCATAAAACCCCTACAAAATGGTATCAGAGCGAGTCTGATTCTGGACACCCTAATCTGATTATGCCTTTTAAATTCAATGTTTAATTTAATCTTTACTAGATACATGCATGTGTTTATTTAATTTGATTAAATAAAGTAAAAAACATCTTTTGCGGAAAATTCATAATTAATAAGGTTTATGTTAATTATGTATTTGATGCATGTTACATGGTCCGTCTTGTCAATACAGTTTATGGATATTTTTTCTGTGACTACATCCGAGATCGTGCCAAAGCTGTGAGGGTGTAGCCGATAGAAATTTATTTATGCCGGATGTATATCTAATACTAGATAAATTCAAGCAAAAGCGGAATCCTGAACGTGCCAAAGTTATCAGGGTTACGCAAGTAGCTTGAGTTTATCATTAACAAGTTTAACCTTGGTACGTCTCCTTGTGAACGTGCCTAAGTTGTCACAACGAGAAACGACCAAGACCGGAAACCGATGAGTCACTATTGAGTGATTGACAAGGAGTTGTCTACCTGATGAATATACGTAGGCGAGAACGTGCCAAAGCTGTGAGCTGAAATATACTCATGGGATCCACCTTTCACTATTTGTACTTAATTTAATTATTAAATCTTTGTATTCTGTTTAGGGATTACAGTATTGCATGATTTAGTGGGATGTACCTTTTTAGATTAAAAATTCATGGTCTAGTTAATGCTTTTGATATTATATGAAACTGATTTATTTCTGCTAATCGTTTTTCGTAATAAATATGATAGATTAGCGATGGCGGCACAATCGACTAATCCGTTTGAGCGTATGTTGGATACGAACAAACTTAAGGGCGCTAAGAACTTCGCCGATTGGGATTTGGATTTAAGGATTGTCCTTAATTATGAGAAGTTAGGATATGTACTTGAGGGTCTGCTGCCTCTTTGTTGTGTCTGAGGACGCAACACCGGAGGAACACCAAGTTTTCCAAGCTTGGAAAGATGATGATTT